>JAUIMM010001744.1:0-325000 GCA_031769625.1 Taudactylus pleione | reverse complement strand
CTTGTGGATTATTCCAGATGGATACTGCGCAGGTTTGATATATTGAGTATAGATAGTGTGTCTTCATTGGGAGCATCTGCAAATGAACTATTTATTGTAGATGCACAATTAAGTAGATATTACACAAACTTGGGGTTATGCAAATGGCCCTTTATAGGCAAATACTTCCGTTGAATGTGCTGCATCTTAGTGAATACACAGATCAGAGATACTGTACATGCTCCATATAGTCCTTCTAAAGTCTCGTGAATACGTTTAGATTTTCCAATGTCATTCTTACACAGTATCAAAATAAATGCAGCCTGAATCTTGTATTGAAAAACGTGCCTGATGTTTTCTAGATTATTCCAAATGGATACTGCACAAATTTGATATTGTGCTGTATCTCTGTCGATACACAGATCAGAGACACCTAACAAGCTCAGTATAATCTTTCCAAATGTCCCGTGGATACACAACTTGAGATTTTCCCGTGTCATTCATATATGGTGTCAAAAATAGATGAATCCCATATTGAATATGTGCCTATGGCAGGCTCAGTATAATCCTTTGGTCGTTTTGTGGATACATACACAGAGATTTAAAGGGTCATTCCCATGCACAAAAATTTATATGCAGCCTGAGGTCTGTGTTGAACATATGCCTGTATTATCAGCAGGGATAGGGTTAAGATATATGCCTGTATTAGCTGGGATAGGGTGAAGATATATGTCTGTATTATCAGCTGGGATAGGGTTAAGATATAAGGAATAACAGTGCTGATGTCTATTGTCGAAGCTGGATTATTGGCTGAGACAAGATCAGTTTAAAGTTGAATCGCAGCAACGCCATCTTGGAAATGAGATCGCAAGACGCCATTTTGCGAATGGCCGCCCAAGCGCCATTTTAGGTTCACATTTAAGTATATATGGCGATATTACTATTGGCACCATGCGATTGCATCTTTCACCATTCCACAATTGCGCTGTTAACTAGTTGCATATTAGCGAATGCATAAGATCCTATATGAAAACGCTGTTTATTAGCTTTATGCGCACGCATCTGCTCCAAGTTAACTAGCGTCTATATCAAACCCTGCATACTCACACATTGCATATCCACATACAAGGTTCCATAAGCTTTAAGGTATAAGATTTAAGTTTGTTCATTTAGTATAAATGCTGTGAAATAAAGATTTGGTAACTAAGGTTTTATACATGCTAAGTAAGCCGTGTTTGGTTTTGTACTGATACCGGATTACTGTGGAAAGAGTACGTATCATCGGCGTGGGGGATCGCATCATGCATTCTCAACTTATGAACCGCAGAGACTTCAAGCAACAAAATGTATATTATATGAACAACTGTTAGCATGTTGCATGAGGCGGGAATCCAGAGACCCCCAGTTGTTAGAGGCTGGGTTGGGTCTATTTGAATCAGCCTGTTAAATGCTCTGTAACAGATGTATCCCCCTTGGGAACCAATGGCATCAGCAACAAACTTCTCTATTGTGTTGTCTATTTCTGGGGGGTATAAATATGTGTGATTCAACACCGGATTTTCAGTCTTCGTGCTGAATGCTGATTGACGAGGGGTTTCTTGCTGATGCCTAACATCTGGTCCGGAAGCGCTGCGTATGTATACTGTACTTGGGTCTGTATAATTCCTTTGCACCTAATTGTGTCTGGATCAATAGCGTGTAACTGACTGTACTTTTACTTGAATAATACTTGTGCTTTGGAACCACAGATTCCAGGTCTGAAGTCTTTATTTACTGTATGACTGCGTACGCAAATTAGCGTCATCCTTAGAAGGTATAGGCAGGATATTAGAAGGTATAGGAAGGATATTAGAAGGTATAGGAAGGTGTGTATAGAGGTTCTAAGGCAGTATCGTTAGTTGGGGGCTCGTAGTGAAGTCACCTACTCACACGGCACATACGGTTATCGATATCTCAGCAAAGGGTGGAGTGGCCACATGCAGGGTTTACCTGCAACCGCTTTGTGCTGAAAGATCGCTATCCGTTTTCGTGTGAGCCAAGGAAGCTGACTAGAATCCAGGGACAAGAGAGGAAAAAATTTGTTTTCCTTTGTTGATCGAACCTAACGTTTAAAGGGGTGCTGCAGTATTGAGTACGCGTCTGAGTCGCAGTTTTGCGCACAGCAAAGATGCACTTTTGCGTACGCAGCTAAAAAGTTGTCATACGGTTGTGTGGTAGTCTCATTATTGTGTATGCGACTGGTCGCACAATAGCGTATACGTACTTCCGGTTGTGTTGCCATGTGTTTAAATAAAGCTGTTGAGGTTTACATTTTTCAATTGTTATTAAATATCTGGGTTAACGTGTATTTTTCTGCGCAGGAAAAAGTGTGTAACAGTGAGTATTTGTTGGTAGGGGTAACTTGTTCCCTACAGTTAGAGATACCGTATGACCTTTAAGGGCTAAGTGCTAGTCGCTCGGTAAGCAGCTTTACCGTTCTATACACAGTAGCAGGTGTACATGTTGTCTTTGTTGTAGAGAGGTGCGTGGAAGTAGCCGACATAAACTTCCATAGGTGTGGAAGTTGCCTTACTAAATCTTATCCGGGTGTGGCAGTTGCCTTTTTCAAATCTTATCCAGGTGTGTGGGCGCTGCCGATTTTAATCGTCCACAGTTAACTAAAAGTATCTTGATTGTCTTTTACCAGTTTAAATCTTTATTGAAAAGTGTAGGATTTGTCTCAGAATGGGAGCTGCGCAAACAGTAGAGATGTTAGACAATGATGTGCTGCTAATGGAAGCGCCGATTGGATTGGCCCGTCGTATTGTGCATACTAAGTATGGTACTTATGCAATAAGGTATTGTGATGTATGGTTTAAAATGACGATGAAGAGTGTTAGACCATTTCCCAGAATTGGTAGTTTTGATAAAAATGTACTAGATAATGTCCGGGATCACATCAGTCTGATGCGCTCCCGAGAAAAAAATGTCAAATATTATGAATGTTTAAAGTTGTGGCAGCATGAAGGGGATGCGTGGCTTAAAAATGCGCAAGCGACACAAACTAGCATTGTGAGCGCATTGCCAGAGAATACATCCGCGACGCTGAATTGCAATGCGGGCGGGCCGCAAAATAGTGCGCACATGCAGCAAGGTAGCGTTGTGGAGAGTATTGCCAGCAGTTCACGCTCACCTCCCCCACCTTATGTGGATGGAGGTGCAAGTACAGTTACCAAAAATACCCATAAAAATGTAACAAGCAATTTGTACCCTCTCTTAAGCAACCATAAAGAAAATGTTTATGATGTGGATGATGAGCCTATTGTAATGTCTGCCATTTCCCATTCTGTGCAAATGATAGATGCTGCATCACCACAATCACGAGTGGTGCCGCCATCTCCATCAGTAACAGTAAGGGAAGTGCTAACACCCTCTGCACCCGTAGAGGAAGTTGTTAATACCATACATAGCAGCAACAGATTAAACCCCCAGCCAGGTAACCAGGTCAAAGGTAGCAGCGATACCGGTCTGCATCCCATTCGGACGATAACTGTTCCGAATGGAAATGCAGATGCGAACGGTGTAGTGCCCACGAGGGAAGTGGTAATGAATTGTCCTTGGACAAGATCAGAACTAAATTCCATCATAAATGATTTCCCTGATCCCAAAAAGGAACTAGCCAAATGTCAAAGATTTTTGAGAAATTTGGGTAGTTCACATGAGCCAACTAATAAAGATTGGCGTGTGGTGTTAAGGGCCTGTCTACCACGCAATACCGGCGTGACAAAATTTATCACGGATTGTGTATTGGATGGTGACGTTCCCTTAACAGACCAAGTAAACCAAGGTAACATTTCCCGCATTGTAACTCAATTGGATATATATTTTCCAGTAGTAGTTAACTGGAGCAAAATTTTCACCATTAAGCAAAAGGAGAGTGAATCTGCAGAAGATTATTGCGACCGGGCTCTGCAGGCTATCACCCAGTACACTGGGATAGAAGATTACACTGGGATTAAAGATAGCACTCGCCACAGGGAAATGATAGTCACGGTACTCATGGACGGTCTGAAAGAGAATTTAAAGACCCGGCTTTAGACCTCACAGCCTGGCTGGAGGGGACTCACAATAGATACCCTCATAGAATCTGCCATAGAATATGATAAAAACATCTCAAAGAAGAGAGAGGCCCAGAGCGAAAAACTAATGGCTGTCAGTATCCAAGCTCTGGAGGGAATGACGGTAACATCACAGCCAACAGACACACTCGCACCTGCACACACACTTACATCTGAACAGTTATATGCCCTCACTAACCCCACACAACAACAAACACAGCTCTATTCCACTAACCCAATACAACCACAGGTCCCATACTACTCACAAACTTCATATCCCCCACAAAACCCTTACCCTCCCTATCCTTACCCATACCCACCACCTTTACCCTCTGCTCAAACCTCACCAACAACACGTCTTCACCCGATCCACGAACATGTTTTAATTGTAAACAAACAGGACACTTAAGTAGAAACTCTACAGTAAAAAGAGTATGAACCCCAAATCAGGGAAGACCTGGATATCCCCATAAGGGATATGCACAGAGACCAGCAAATGTCCAGCAGGCACCAGCTCCAATTGTGGCCGTAAATGCTTTATTGGAGAATGGTAGCCAATGCTAGGGGTCAGGTCATACCTGTAGTGTACAGATAGTCAGGTTAACGGGAAGTGCTAGGAAAGAACCGGTCTTGATGGTTGATGTAGCCGGTACTCAATATCCTTTTCTTGTAGACACAGGGGCGACCAGGTCAGTGATAAAATCTCCCGTTAATTTACAGGTGACCAACGAGACACTACCAACAATGGGTGTAACAGGTAAAGTGGAACATTATCCTTTAACAAAGTCCACAGAGGTTACTATTGGGCCGTTGCATACCAGGCATTCTTTCCTTCTGGCTGCTGCGACTCCTAATAACCTGCTGGGTAGAGACTTGTTATGTAAAATGGGATGTGTTATATATTGCACCCCTGATGGTGTAATTTTAGATATCCCAGAGAGAGTTGCACACGAGGTGCAGGATATGTTGGACACTCCCCAAAGGATAATGTATCACTCTACAAGTTTAAATGAAAATCCATCTCAGGTAGATGAAATGTTGTCCCAAATTCCAGATTCTCTTTGGACTAAGGATAGACAGGACACTGGATTAATGGCAAACGTAAGCCCTGTAATGGTAAGTTTAAAAAGCAGTAGGCAAGCTCCAAAAATTCCCCAGTACCCACTAAAACAGGAGGTTGAGTTAGGGGTTTTTCCAATAATTGAGCGATTATTGCAACAGGGAATTTTAGTTTGTACAGCTAGTGTAGCAAACAGTCCCATCTTTCCAGTAAAGAAGAGTGGTGGGAGGGGTTATAGGCTGGTATAAGACCTTAGAGGTGTTAATAAGGTGGTAGAGAGCCAATTCCCTGTAGTGCCATATCCAGCTGTCATTCTGATGCAGATCCCACCAAATGCAACCCATTTCACTGTCACTGACCTCTGTTCTGCTTTCTTCTCTGTGCCTCTCCACCCTGACTGTCAGTATCTATTCGCATTTACATACAGAGGTGTACAATATACATGGACACGTTTATCCCAAGGTTTCATAGACAGCCCCAGTATCTTCTCCCAGGCATTGCACGACTGTTAACAATCTTTTCAACCTGTCAATGGATCTGTTCTAATTCAAATGTAGACGATTTATTGCTGTTCTGACTCGTTTGTCATGTTTGAATGATACTAAACTTTTGTTACTTCATCTCTCGCATACAGGACACAGGGTGGCTAAGGACAAACTACAGCCATGCCAATCCAGAGTAAAATATTTGGGACACTGCCTAACCCAGGGGTTACGACATCTTACAAATGATAGAATCCAGGCCATACAGAACATGACACTGTCGCAGAATCAACAGCAAATTCGTACCTTCTTCGGAATGTGTGGATACTGTAGAATGTGGATCCCAGGTTTTTCTATTTTGGCCTTGCCTTTACAGGAATTAGTCTCTTCCTCAAAGCCTGATCGTGTCATATGCACAGAGGAAACAGAGCAGGCTTTCCTTAATCTTAAGGATAGTCTGACAAAAGCTCCTGCATTAGGAATACCTGATTATGAAAAACCTTTTGATTAGTATTGTACGGAAGCCGATGGTTGTGCTGCAGTTGTCCTTACACAAAAACATGGTGATGCCAGTAGGCCCGTAGCATACTACAGTGCCCAATTGGACACTGTAGCAAGATCACTCCCCACTTGTTTGAGAAGTGTAGCAGCTAACGCTCTATTGGTGAGTAAAAGTGAGGACGTAGTACTGGGTCATGATATGATTGTCTACACTCCCCATGCTGTATCTGCTCTGTTGAACTCAGCTCAAACCAGACACGTCTCTTCGGCTAGGTTTACCAAATGGGAACTAGCTCTAATCACACCCGCAAACATCACTGTTAAACATTGCAGCACGCTGAATCCAGCAACGTATTTACCATATGTACAACATGATGTACAAAGGGTGGAAGGAGGCGAGTTGCTGGCGGGAGGTGAGTTCAGTGGACATAATGATACGCACGATTGTATGAAATATCTGAATCAGACCTTTACTGCTAGACCTGACATACATGAGACACCTTTAGAGAATGTGGATGTGACTTTTTATACGGATGGGAGTTGTCATAGACAAACAGACACAGGTGAATTATGTACAGGTTATGCTGTTGTAAATGACACAGACATCATAGAAGCTAAACCTCTTGGTCCTCCTCACTCAGCCCAGGTGGCAGAGTTAGTAGCACTAACTAGAGCATGTGAACTGGCAGCAAGCAAATCTGCTAACATTTACACTGACTCGAGGTACGCGTTCGGGGTGGTGCACGATTTTGGGGCTCTATGGCGTCTGAGAAATTTTATGACAGCAGCAGGCACACCAGTTGCACATTCCCGACACATAAAACATCTTTTAGAAGCAATCCAACTGCCCAAAGTGGTGGCAGAAATTAAATGTAAAGTCCATACATGTGAGGATGATCCGGTGTCACTGGGCAACAACAGAGCCAATGAAGCTGCAAAATGGGCAGCAGGGTTAAAAATGTTTTCTCCAACTGAAAAAATTGTCTTTCCAAACAATTGATATGCTGAAATTAATTGAGATGCTAAATTTGTGTTCAATTCAGGAAAAATCCATTTGGAAGTCCAAGGGATGTGGGCAAGAGTCCTCCGGGCTCTGGAGGGATGGACATGGTAAACCAGTAGCCCCCAAGGCATATTACCCCAGCCTGGCTGAGGCAGCACACGGTCTGACTCCTCTGGGAAAACAAGGTATGTGCAAGTTGGTGAGATCATACTGGTGTGCACCAGGTTTTTCTTTACAAGCAGAAAAGATAGTAATGTCCTGTCTGACCTGCTTGAGGAAGAACATAGGGAAAGCGATCCCTACCGAACCATCCCACATTCCACCGACTGATGGACCTTTCCAGGTGATACAAATTGATTTCATCCAATTACCACCCTGCAGGAATCTTAAGTATATATTAGTGTGCACTGATGTATTTTCTAATTGGGTTGAGGCCTACCCAGCGGCCACTAATACTGCTGCGTTTACTGCCAAGAAAATAGTTCAGGAATTTGTATGCAGGTACGGTATCCCTAAAATCGAGAGTGACAGGGGTACTCATTTCACAGGTGATGTTTTTCAAAATATGTGTAAGCTGATGGGTATTAGTGCCAAGGTAGAGAGGATGAACGGGACTATTAAAAATAAGTTAAGTAAAATCATGGCAAAGACTGGACTAGGATGGCCAGAAGCATTACCTTTGGTCCTACATAGCATAAGGACCACTCCTAGACCCCCTCTAAATCTGTCCCCATTTGAAATACTGTTCGGTAGACAACCTCATTTGATTACAAGTCCACAGGAAGACTTGAAGGGTAACAAGGTAACTGTAAAGTATCTTATATCAATGAATAAGCAGTTAAAGCAACAGCAGCAGAAACTGAATTGTTGTCCCATGATATGCCTGAAACTAACTGTCATGATGTTGAACCAGGAGAATATGTTATGATCAGAAATTTTTTGCGTTGTTGTTTGACTGATCGGTGGGAAGGTCCGTACCAGGTGCTGCTGACAAGTACTACATCTTTGAAGGTGGCTGAGAGATACCTGGATCCATTCCACTCACTGCAAAAAGGTCAATCAACCGGTGGATAAACAAGTCGGAGACAAGGCTGATAGCGTGGACCTGTCGCTCATGAGCTTGTTCCGGGAGGATTGAAAAGGTCGTAGTGAGATACCTGAACTAAGAGAAATTTGCAGGTCTTGTTGTGACAATGGACGGGCCTGCTGTGTTCATTTTCATATTCTCTTTTAGAGTGTTCACCATCCTGGTCGGTTCGGGAATATCCAGTTTCTGTGATGGGAGACCGATTGAGGAAACGGGAGCTGATGGCAGTGCTGATGGAGTGGAGTCAGGAGGAATGCAATGCCAATCAGGGGAGTGTCTGACCAATCTTAGTACTGTTATTGTTAAGAGAGCTGTCATTCTGGATACTCGGGGACGGTGTGGAGGTTTATCGTCTGAAGATTCCTGTATTTGTGAGCTTTGTGGGTCCCTGGTTGATGAGAACTGTATCCAACGGTGCCAACCTAAATATAACCTGTACTTGGGTGGGTATCCTTTAGAGGATTATCATAGCATGGTAGGCAAAGTGTTAAATCAAACTGATTGCTGGGTGTGTTCACATGTGCCACAGTGACAGCATAATGTAGGGTTGGTGCCATTTCCGTTGAATATCACGGAAATTTTAGAATTACAAAAAGGGAAAACATTGGATGGAAAATTCCTCTCATCCAAACCACCTCATTTCAAACTCTATCAATTCCAAGTAGATGGATCACTTTTGTGTTTAAACATAACCAACCCCAATAAACCCGGGAGTTGGGAAGTGACGGGGAATAATCAGACGATGACCACCTCACAAAGAGCTGATAATGAGTCCATAAACCATGATCTGTTGCACTCAATTAAATCTGGTGGGAAACATTTTAGATATCGGTATACATTGAGTTCCACCAAAGAAATTATTGGTAAGGTGCCAGATGGTTATTGTGCTAAAATAATACAGCCAGAAACTTGCATATACCAGATGGAAGACCCAGAAATAGGATTGTTTGCAAGGGAAATATGCTTAATGATAATGATGCATACCATTCCTTATGTTCTCCCTGATAATGTATATTTTATATGTGGAAGAAAAGCGTATAAGTGGCTCTCCCCGATTTCCGAAGGTTTGTGTTACCTGGGAAGAGTAGTCCCAGAAGTTATGACCCTCACACATGTTGAAATGCTTGGTATACATAAAAACACACCGTCACCATATCTTCACACACAATATGAATACAGAGGCTAAAGAAATATAACTGGTGACGTGCATAAAGCCACTCAGTTAATTAGTGAGACAACTGGCTTTCTAGTTTTAGTCGCACTGGATCCCACCAGGATTGCACGGGGTACATTCAATTTTAGATATATTCAGGAACTTACTAAATTGATAGATAATATCACGGAGATGTACGATTACACATTCAGGTATACAGGGAGAGAATTGCAAGCATACAAGAAAGAACTGGTGCAACACAGGCTAGTGTTGAATTATTTAACTGCTGTTACTGGAGGGTATTGCGTAACGTTAGCCACCCAATTTGGAGTAAAATGTTGCACCTATGTCACCAATGATACCAGCGACCCCGAGGAGGTGATAGACCGGAAGATAGATGAAATTCTGCAGCTAAAATGGGAGTTTCGTAAGAACCATAACGCTTCAGTGGCTGAAGTAGGGGAAAAGATAGAAGGATGGGTTTTATGGCTGAACCCAGTGAAATGTTTCTCACGTCTAGGGGAATGGGTTCAGGAAGTGATCGCCAGCATAGGCAAATTCTTGATCCTTATACTGATTGTCATCATAATAATTGGCATATGCGTCCGGGGTGTTCGTATTGTGTTGAAGTGTGGAAAATGTAAAAATAGAGTAAAATGCAAGAACGAAACTATGATGGTGGTCAGTAATGACAATATGAATACCGAGGTAAATATAGAACTGCATTACAACCCTGAACTAGGAAATACCATCATTTAATGTATTATATTTAGACGTGCATAGAATGTATTATTGAAATTTTATTTTTAAAACACCTCAGATAATGTAAAGTCTCAATTCCCCTTAAAGACTGCTTTTATAAGACTGGTGCATTCCCACACCTTTCACATGATCTTCCAAGATCCGCGGTGTGCTTATAATAGTAGTTTTATGTCCCCACCCAGAGACACATTATTTATGGATTAAGAACCACCTTGTGCCATCCCATAATAACACTAAATAGTATATAGATGTAAGCCTAAATTCTATTTTAAATTCTGATTGTGATAGCATGTTGTTCGCTATCAAAGGGTGGACTGTCGAAGCTGGATTATTTGCTGAGACAAGATCAGTTTAAAATTGAATCGCAGCGACGCCATCTTGCGACTGGCCGCAAGACGCCATCTTGGAAATGAGATTGCAAGACGCCATTTTGCGAATGGCCGCCCAAGCACCATTTTGGATAAATGCACATTTAAGTACATATGGCGATATTACTATTAGCACCATGCGATTGCATCTTTCACCATTCCTCATATACACATTAATACGCACAATTGCGCTGTTAACTAGTCGCATATTAGCGAATGCATAAGATCCTATATGAAACCGCTGTTAGCTTTATGCGGACGCATTTGCTCCAAGTTAACTAGCTTCTTTATATCAAACCCCGCATACTCACACATTACATATCCACATACAAGGTTTCATAAGCTTTAAGGTATAAGATTTAAGTTTGTTCATTTAGTATAAATGCTGTGAAATAAAGATTATTTGGTAACTAAGGTTTTATACATGCTAAGTAAACCGTGTTTGGTTTTGTACTGATGTGTACTTTTTCCACAGTATTCCGGTATCATCGGTGTGGAGATCGCATCATGCATTCTCAACTTATGGACCGCAGATACTTCAAGCAACAAAATGTATATTATATGAACAACTGTTAGGATGTTGCATGAGGCGGGAATCCAGAGACCCCCAGTTGTCAGAGGCTGGGTTGGGTCTATTTGAATCAGCCTGTTAAATGCTCTGTAACAGATGCATCCCCCTTGGGAACCAATGGCATCAGCAACAAACTTCTCTATTGTGTTGTCTATTTCTGGGGGGTATAAATATGTGTGATTCAACACTGGGTTTTTAGTCTTCGTGCTGAATGCTGATTGACGAGGGGTTTCTTGCTGATGCCTAACATCTGGTCCGGAAGCGCTGCGTATGTATACTGTACTTGGGTCTGTATAATTACTTTGCGCCTAATTGTGTCTGGATCAATAGGGTGTAACTGACTGTACTTTTACTTGAATAATACTTGTGCTTTGGAACCACAGATTCCAGGTCTGAAGTCTTTATTTACTGTATGACTGCATACACAAATTAGCGTCATCCTTAGAAGGTATAGACAGGATATTAGAAGGTATAGGAAGGAGTGTATAGAGGTTCTAAGGCAGTATCGTTACTATGGAGCTAGCCCCCTCCTGCTGTTTGTTATCGTGATAATACATGGAGGATAACAAATGAGAGAGGGCTGTCTGCTTCGGAGAAAGAAAAGATAGGGGAGGTATCAAGCAGGAGAGGACAGTGGCAGTCCACCCTGTTACCCAAGAGAAACGCTACTTTGGAATACATCCCTGCGCTGCCTTGCTTGGGTAACAGGGTGGACTGCCACTGTCCTCCCCGGCTTGATACCTCCCCTATCTTTCCTTTCTCTGATGCAGATTGGTCTGTCTGAGTTTTATATCCAGGTGTATGGCCTGCATAAAACATGATAAGCTTTTGAATGACAATGTTAAGAGGTGGCCCTTTATTGGGGTTGGGTATGGTTGCCGGCAGTTGAGATCCCTGCGGTCAGAATCCCGACAGGGTTAACAAACCGACACTTGTAGGTAAGTATGCTAACCCTCTCCCTCCCTGGTGCCTAACCCCAACCCCTCCCCCCCTAGTGCCTGAACATAACCTCCGCACCCTAACCTAACCCTCCCCTAACCCCCTTACTTACCTTCGGGATCCCGGCGTTCGCAATTCTGGAGCTGGGATCCCAACGCTATCGGGATTCTGGTGAGGGTATATTCACCGTCTGCATCCAGCACGCCGGTATGCAGACTAAATCCCCTTTTATTGTTGTGAATCCCATGTGCATATGCTTTAATCACTTAACTGATGCATTTTTTTTTCACCAAAATAGCGCAGAAATTGGCAGTTTTTAATTTTTATTTAAGAAAGTTTAAACATTTGAAAAAATATATTTAAATATTATATTTTTTAAAAATATATACCTAAGGGGTGTTTTGCACTCTCCCCCAACCCCCGTGTCCTTAAGGCCCATTTGTAATATCACTTTCCACTTTCCCATCAGAAATACCCCCCCCTCCCCCCCCCCAGTGGCAACGATCCCCAGCATTATCAACTCCCACTCCCATAGTGGTAATAGATCATCACAGGGCCGTAACTAGGGTGGTGCGACCAGTGCCATGGCATAGGGCACCACAGGCACTGTTTGGGTCTGTAAATTTTCCTGTTTATTATCATTCTCACCTGTATCTTCTTCCCATGAAGCCATAGCCCTTTTTCAGGTGCACTATCTTATGTCCCTATTTCAAAATTGAAGGGGGAGATTGGAGGGGGCAATATATCATTTAGTTTTGGCCACAGCGGGGTGGCCTGGTCAGATGAAACACTTATGGCTCCGGTCGCATCACCAGTTAAGTGGTTAAAGAAAAAAAGGTTAAAAAAAATAACTCCTGGAACTAAAACAAGAGACTTTTAGTTGGATGACTATTATCGTGCTGACATATCTGTTTGAATAAATTTGGGCAACATTTCCACCATGGGGTTGTAACTAAGGGGTCTATGTACTAATAACCGCGGACCACCTGCGATTATTATCTATCCATATTGATGGGGATATTTTCATTATTAATGAAAAATATCCCCGCTATGTACAAAGGGGAACTCTCAGGGACAGTGGTTGCGGTAACCGCTGTCCCTTCAAATTATATCCCTGGTAAATTGGAGACTTCCTTCACAGAAGTGAAAGACTTCTCTGGGGGAAGCTGATACTGCGCATGTGCATGGTGTCAGCTTCCAGAGCCATCTGGGGCCACTGAAGCCTCCAGTAATTGAAGATGGTGTAAACTACCGGGGCTAAACGCCGAAAAGCTTCACTTTTTGGAGTTTAGCACATATGGTTGAGATTGTAATCCCCATTGGGGACTGTGATCTGAAGTGCTAATTGGGACTTTTTCCAGGGATTTCTGTGAAATCTCCTGCATTGTGTTTTACTTTTTAGTACATAGGAACAATACATAATAATTTTATGTAACAAACACATCGTTCAGTGTGGGCAACCAATCAGATTATAGCTATTATCTTCTAGAATGTACTAGATAAATGATAAATAGAATCTGATTGGTTGCTATGGGTAACATCTCCGCTTCTAAAAACTCACAGTTTAGTAAATACACCCCTTTGACTTAATTAATTAGTCTATTTCCCTGTATCCCTGAAACCAAAATTATATTAGTGTAATGGTCCTGAATGAGCACAACCAACTGGAGATCTGCAGACCGTAGGGACTACTCACCCGTCTTTTGTTACTTGGGGCTGTCACAAGCTGACTTAAAATACCTTTGACCGTAGGATCGCCTGTTACTTCGGAAGTCCGGCTGTGGCATCACAGCTTTCCAAGGCGACGCTCTTTACTACTACAGGTCTGGAGACCAGGGAGCGGACTTTGTTTTCTCCTTACGGATGATGTGGTGAGGTCTCCATGTGGACAATTTTTATAATTGTGCATAAACCTATTCAGCACAGATAGCCTAGAGGAGGATTTCTTAGGTCACGCAATATACAGGAACTATATCCAAGTGGTTTGCTATTATTAAATATGCTGCCAACAATAGGAGATTAATCTATATGAGGTTTTGTTTTAATGTTGTTGCTGCCATTGCTACATTTTTATATATATATATATTATAAACTGATTTACTAACTAAATTGATTGGCGTCTTGATCATTCATTCTACCATATCCAATAGAGATAGTGATACTTAATATAACATTAGCGCAAAACTCTTTTTGTTTGCATTTATATTTATGCTGTAAAAATAAATGAAGGGCTTTATGTAATGGCCTGCGAGCTACCGGCACCGGCGTGATTCTGGCAAGTAAGCCCATATTTTTAAAGCGGCAACAGTTAAAAAACAAAGGGCATGATCCTGAATCTGTTGCAGTATCGATGCCCACGCAGTTGGCTGATGGTTTAAGTTTGCGCATGGGCCCCGTTTGCCAGCGCTCAGACGCAGTATAGAATAAAATGCACCATCTATGAATTTTAGTGGGAGCTCCGGGGAGTGAACCGATCACACAGGAGACCGTACTCAGACGGAGAAACTGCACCTTCTATACGGCTGGTGTATGTTTCAATGGGGATGCGGTCAGAATGCCGACGCCGGAATCCCAACACTTGTCAGAATACTGGCACCGGCATCCCGATCGCAGGAATGCAGAGGGTAAGTACTGGCGTTAGGGTTAGGCACTAGCAGGAAGGTGGCAGGTTAGGTTTAGGCACTAGGGTGGGAGGTTAGGTTTAGGCATCGGGGAGAGAGGGTTAGGGATGTGCGCCGGAACATTTTTGCCAGATTTGGATATGGTTCTAATTCGTCGTCCGGCTTTGGATTTGGATTTGCCAAACTGCGGTTACTGGCTTTGGATTTGGATTTTTTTACAAAAATTGACAAAGCTAAAATCACATAAATTGGTCTTTTTCTTTTTCCTAGAGTATTATTAACCTCAATAACATTAATTTCCAGTCAATTTAGACCACCTCACAGCTTACAATATTGTTTTCAACAATATTTGCCAAAGGTTGCAGTGAGCTGACTGGTTACTAAGCGACAAAGCAGCGGCACAACGACACAGACACCACAGTATAAAGCACATCTATGACACATTGCCACACAACAGTGGCAGAAATTAAAAGTAGTACATCCATCCAGTGGGGTACGGCCAGCAGAATCACAGTACTTGTTACATAGTGGGCTACGGCCCAAGGAGTCACAGTGCACAATCTTATTCACATTACACCACACATAGTGTCCCTGATTCACATTACACCATAAAGTAGTGTCTCTTATTTATGTTACGACACACAGTAGTGACCCTTTTACACAATGCCCACAGTAGTGCCCCTTTTACACAATGCCCACAGTAGTGACCCTTACACACAAATCCCACAGTAGTAATGCCCCTTATACAATGGCCACAGTTGTAGTACCACTTATACAATGCCCAAAGCAAGTGTCCCTTACACAATGCCCCCAGTAGTGGTGCCCCCTATGCAGTCCCCTTAGTAGTAGGGCCCCCTATGCAGTGCCCCCAGTAGTATGACCCCCTTTAGAAGGCCCCCAGTAGTATGCCCCCCATTAGCAGGCCCCCAGTAGTATGGCCCCATAAGCAGGCCACCAGTAGTATGCCCCCCATTGGCTGGCCCCCAGTAGTATGCCCCCCATTAGCAGGCCCCCAGTAGTATGGCCCCATAAACAGGCCACCAGTAGTATGCCCCCCATTAGCTGGCCCCCAGTAGTATGCCCCCCAGTAGTATGCCCCATAAGCAGGCTCCCAGTAGCAGGCCCCCCCAGTAGCAGGCCCCCTGTAGTAGGCCCCCCCAGTAGTAGGCCCCTCCATTAGCAGGCCCCCATACATACAAAAAAAAAAACAACTTACCTGTATCCCCGCTCCAGCCGCCGTCCGCTCTGCTGCCACGTGACGAGGAGGGAGCCGGAAGACGGAGCTCATGAGTGAGCTCCAGCCGGCTCCCTCCGTACAGCAGCCAATGAGTCTGTGTGACTCTCATTGGCTGCTGTAACAAACACAGCTGCCGCTGGCGGCTGTGTGTTTGTGTCTGTGTAGGGCAGACCGCTATCACAGCAGTCTGCCCTACACTAGAGGAGCCCTGACGTCGGATTCTCTAGCGAGAATCCGACATCAGGCGGCTGCCGTTCGGCCCCGAACGGGGATCCGAGTCAGGCGGGGAACACCCGAACAGGGTTAGGGGATCCGTCCACCCGATGTTCGGAGCGGTTCGGATTCCACAGAATCTGAACCGCTCATCTCTAGGGGTTAGATTAGGTTTTCTTACCTGGGGGCATCGACATTCTAGCCTGCATCTTATACATATGACCCGGGCGATTTTCACAAAACAGATGCCCGCTTGCAGCGTCTTTAAACGTACCAACGCTGCTCCATCATTCGCATCAACCAAAATGAGTTGGGTACGGGATGCGGGCGCTCGGGATGACGGCGGTCAGAATCCCAATGCCGACATCCCGAGCATCCGCATCACATACCCAACTAATATCGATGTCGTGACCGATGGTGCAGCGTTGGTGCGTCTAAAGATTCTGCAAGCAGGCGTCTGAGTTTTGTGAAAATCGCATGCGTCATTAGCATAAGATGCAGGCGCTTCTGACTCAGAGCCAGGCCCAGTTTGGCAGTTGTGTCTGGTGGTTGAAGGCGCTTGTCCTGAAAGAAAAAATTTACAATAAAGCTCCAGGGTCCCTGATGGTCGGAGCGATCCCCCCCACACTGCACTTCACTCCCTCTCCCGTCTACTTCCCGTATGGATTAGGAACAGGGACAGAATAGGCAAGGGGTGTGTCATGGGACAATTACAGCCACCTGGGACCTTGTGAATGGGGTATTGCACAGAAAGCATATTTTTTTTGGTTCCCCCATATTAACTTGGTATGATTAACCCAAAGCTGTGAATCATGCTGCGATTTTTGCGGAACTGCGGCCGATGTCGCAGGACCAAGTCCGCAAATGCGCAGTGCGTCTCCTGTTCATGTGTAGATTAAAAAAAAACATCTCCAGGTTTAATTATACTTTAGTAATACCGATATGGTTTTATGTGAGTTTTTTAAAGGGTTAATTTTGTAATTTTACTTTTACAGCACTACGGCCACTTGGTGGCGCCATAGAAAGAAATGATGATGAAATTAAACGGCAAGAAGCACCCGACATGCATTCTACTGTCTATAGTTATATTTATAATACATGGGGTTCCATCTATGTTTCTAAAAAAAATAATGGAATCGCTGAAGCATGCCCGATCATTGCACAATTTGTCCCAGTACTTCTTTCTGTGGTAGATTTTATAAATCAACAACTGTACAGTACACAGTGCCATAAATAAGCGGATGTCTATGTTTTCTTTTCAAATCTTTCTAGTATGACGAAGGCTTTTGACGATATCCGGATACTGGCGTCATGGCGGCAGTAGAGGAATTTCCATTGTTGCAACACCGCAAATCTTATATCCAGGATCATATTTTCTCATTCTAGTGTAAATTTAATTGTAAAATGTATTTTGTAACACTAAATGTATGTAAATACCAGTTTTTTTTGCCTCCAAGCAGCATTTGCATGAAATAAAATAAAATAACCTCAATAATATCGGTTTATTCTGTATTTTACTCTATGGATGGTTAAATATTAAGTACTGTACTTAATATTTACAGATGGAATACGTCCATCAATGAAAGGTGTGAATTGCATTTTGTCATATGCGTAGCAGGGGAACATTATCACATCCCTGTTTGGTCTGTTCACACTTTGGGGCTGATTCACCATGGATCGCTATTGCGATCGCAGCTGTGGTTACGCACAGGGGTCTGCTGCGAAAATATGCTGATGACTGCAATCGCAAAGCCATCGCACAGCCAGCATAGAGACGCCCACTACAGCTATCTCACCTCTGTAGTACCTTACAGTCCTGCGTATACACTGGGAACATCGAGCAACAGCATCCCCTTACGCACAATTACAGCAGCTCTGACCTGACTCAGAAATTGCTAACCTCGTTGCACGCAGTGAGTGCTCAGGCTGCAACTCGCTCTGGAGTTAAAATCACTTCAAGAAAAATAAATATAAAAATATACTGTCAATTTTCT
The DNA here is from genome assembly GCA_031769625.1 of Taudactylus pleione. Classification (NCBI taxonomy): domain Eukaryota; kingdom Metazoa; phylum Chordata; class Amphibia; order Anura; family Myobatrachidae; genus Taudactylus; species Taudactylus pleione. Next base: position 306,933 of record JAUIMM010001744.1, on the reverse strand, counting down.
GCAGAATGGATCCTCCTCAGAGTCAATAGTCTAATTCATGATCAAGTAATCCTCTGGAATGTTGTAGTAAAATAATGTATCAGAATATCCTGGTTACTCCACACGTCTAATGGTGTGTGTACACTGGGCGATCAGGAAAGACAGTATGATTAAGACATTGTAATCGTACCGTCGTTCCTTATCACCTGTAGTGTCCGCACTGAACGATCAGTCATTCAGTGCAGGCACACTCCATCATTCCTGAACATGCCAATCTGTCATTATCGGCAGATTGGCCTGCATGTACAGGTGATGGACAATGTCAGAAACGACCAGCGGGGGCGACATCGCTAGTCGTTTCTGAAATAAAAGTGCACGACTACTGAGCGATTGCACTATTACGATGTCGTAACCGTGCAATCGCTCAGTAATATCACCCAGTGTGTCTATTACCAGTGTCAGTATTATCTCAGAATCGACATACTGTATGAAAGACAAGGTAGGGGAGACAAATATAGTGTAAAACCAAAAACATTTATTTGTTCAATCAAAAGTAAAATACAATGGGCACGTACCATAAAAGAACTTTTTGGAAAGGTACAGCATCACACATATAGGGGTATTGATGCTCCCCCTTTTGAGGAGTACCTTCAGGTTAAAATGGCAGCACCACCGAATGATTAACCAACGCGTTTCAACCACTTTTGGTCTTGATCAAGGTTTCGCACCTTGATTAAGACCAAAAGTGGTTGAAATGTGTTGGTGTATCATCCAGTGGTGCTGCCATTCTAACCTGAAGGTACTTCTCAAAAGGGGGAGCTTGAATTCCCCTATGTCACGCCAGGATGTATATAGGCTGGAACTTGGGCTGGTGGGCTAAGGTAAGTGGAAACGGGAAGGCAATATATACGTCCTCGTCATACGTCTCTCCCAGGTGTTGGCAAGACCTACTCCAGGGCGCGTAGTCTAGTCCACTCAATGGTATTCACCAGTGACCCCTCCAAGTGGGATGTGGGTTTCTCTGCACCAAGTGAACATGTCGCGGCCCCAGAGGCACCTGGAGAAAACATAGGGATAGATATGGGAGGACTATATAAGCACAGATGATACTCCAAAGACTGATGTGCGTTGCACTGATAATCAGCACCTAGTATGGGATCCTGAATAGCGATGGTAATCAGGACTTGGTATGAGACGCTGAGTGACGATGGTAGTCAGAACTTGGAATGAGACACTGAGAATCAATAGTTGGTATGAGATGCTGAGTGGCGATGGTAATCAATAGTTGGTATGAGATGCTGAGTGGCGATGGTAGCCAACACTTGATATGAAACACGGATAATCGATGGTAGTCCGTACTTGATATGAAACGCTGAGTATCGATGGTAGTCAGCACTTGGAATATGGCACTGATAATCGATGGTGATTGATAGTTAGTACATTGATAAACAGTGATAAACTAAGCTTACCACTGTTTGTTAAATACTGAAAGGAGGACATAACCCCTTTAGCGAGCGCTAAAGGGGTTATGTCTCCTGTTAAATGGGGTTCATGGGCTTCACATGAAAACACACATAGGTACCCACAGGAAAAAAACCAAACACATAGGCACCCACAGGAGATATTACTCACCAGTTGCTTCTATAACCAGTCCGTCGGTGGTAGAGGTGGAAAGGGATCCGGATGCGGTGTAAGGAAGCTACATGGGTAAAGATGGGGAGGGCAGCAGGGGGCGGAGTTCCATCCAGCGGCAACCCTGCAGGAGCAGCAGCTGCAGTAGTCAAGGGGGCGAGAAAGTCCAGAGACTGAGAGGCTCCAGCAGCAGGGCTCAGCAGAAACGGTAACCGCTGCGGCTGGCATGAGGAGCCCAGCAAGTAGATGTAAGAACAGGCACGATCGGCCAGTTACTGTCATCCTGCTGCAGACACACTTCGAGCACATATAGGAAGACCGGACCGAAAGCATTGAAATGTTGTGATCTGGGTATTGTGGTGTCATTGTTTGGGGGCCCCAGTCGCCTCCTCGTTAATCCGGCTCTGTGCATGAGCAAGCGGCCGTTCCCGGGGAGGAGTTATTTGGATCCATCTCCCTGTAAATTGTGTGGAAAGTTGCCCGTAGGCTACAATGACTAACACCAGCTATAGCTTTCGCTTGGTAAATCCCACATTTTGGAAACCTAAGAAGGCAGCTTTTGTGGTGGAAAATGGAGGAAAGCAGTAATTACCAGAGATATCGGTTGTGGTCCGCCATAGATACATACCGAGATGCTTATTATTTGCAGGTACCCCCAGAAAACGTGTTCCAGCAAAATCCTGCAAATATTGTTTTTGATAAATGTGCCCCCAAGTCTTTCACATCAGTCCCTGCACCACAGGAGCTTACAATCTGTATTTCCCATCACATGGACAAACACACAATAAGGTTACTTTTTTTTTATTGTCAAGTAGCCTACCTGTATGTTTGTGGGAGGAAACCAAAGTACCTGGAGGAAACGCACACAAACACAGGAGTACATACAATCTCCACACAGATAGAACCCTTGAATGGAACCCATAACCCTAGTGCTGTGAGGCAGTAATGCTAGATACTGTGCTACCATACTGTCCCAGTTTGCCCTTAAGGGACCCATGCTTCATATGTGGTGAAGTCAGGATTTCTTCAGCTCTCCGTGTTAGAATCAATACTCTATCCTCCCTGCTGACTGCCTATGTAATGCATCCTTGAAATACGCTGAGTAGAAAATACTATGAAATAAATGAAGTACAGACAAAAATAGTATAGAAGACTACAGAGAAGTTATGTATTTTTCTTCAAATCCAACTACAGTATCTTTGTATGTAATAGCGATCTATGAGGCTCCTGCTGTCCTGCGTATGCAAATGTGGCATCCATTTTGTTAACGAGGAAGTCTGAGTGACACCACAACAATGTACCACAGCAGCACCAAGGCAGAAGCTGTGTCTCCCCTTCATTCACACTTAGGGCCTGATTCATCATGGATCGCTATTGTGATCGCAGGTCTGCTGCAAAAATATGCTAATACTTTTCAACCCCTAAACAAACATCGCTAACATCGAGTACCATCGGTCCCTCACGCAGAATTACAGCAGCCCTGACTTTACTTAGAAATTGGTAACCTTGCTGCACGCAGTAAGTACTCGCGCTGCGTATGCAATCACACTGGCTAATTTATGCACGCCCCTGCAACAGCGTTCAAATGGTCAGGCACGCCTGCATTTCTCCGACCACTCCCCTCCCCCCACTTCACCACCCCCAAACGCTCACTGCCTGTCAATCACTTTACAATGGCTCTGCGTGGTATCCGTGATCGCAGTGTTGCCTTCGCGCGCGCACTCTGCGATGCATTCACATGCGCAGTACGCTACAATCGGCCAACTGCGAGCGCTGTTGCAGTTGCGATCCTCAATTAATCAGTCGATCCTTAATGAATCAGGCCTTTAGTCCTCAATTAAAGATTTTGGTAATTTCATGAGAGTTTTACATTTTTGCTTTCTAGGTTGAAAAATATTATTTCACGGCACTTTTGATAATATACTGTCAGTGCAAACCAAAAGATCAAGCAATCTTTTTATATCCTACCCATTGTGGAACTACTAGTCCCTAGATGCCCTGTACTATTTGATACCTTCGGCCCTTCTGAGTCACCTTCAGGTCACTCAGGATGAAGGGTGTTTTCATGCAGCTGAAGACGGTGACGATGCGTGCAAGGACACAGCCATTGGCTTCAGCGCGCCCAGGAAACGGGACTGTCACACCCCCTTTTTCTAGGACACTGCCCCCACTCCGCCTCAAACATGTTATGTGTGTGGGTACCGTGAGGCAGAGGGTGCCATGTGTGTAAGTACTGGGGTTGAGCCAGGAGGGTTTGCATACTCCTATTAGTTTACGGTGGTGCAGTAGCAAGTTAGTAGGTCATATAAGTGCCTACGGACCTGATTCAGCAAGGAACGCACGGGTGCAGACGCACGCACCCGGCCGCTGCGAGGATATGCTAATGATTGCATACGCACGGCAATCGCAGCACAAAGACACTGCCCCCTTTACCATCCACTAACGTCAGTACTGATGCGCAAGCCTGAGAAAACATCGGGAACATCGAGTAACATTGGATCCGCACGCAGACTAAAGGTAGACCTGACCCTGCCGCAGGAGTTGAGAGACTTCCTGCACGCAGAGGGACGCCAGGCTGCGTCCGGCATCTCAGTAGCTAATTTATGCATGCCCCTGTAACGGGGTGCGAACTAGAGATGTGCGGGTTCGGTTTTACTCTGTTCTTTTCGTCAAAATTAACGCAAGTTCGGATTAGTTCGGATGTATTTTATTGGCTATACAAAACACGTGATAGCCAACAGCCAATGATATGCCATTTTTGAGATCCGAACATATCCCAGTAAAACCGAACCCGCACATCTCTAGTGCCAACGCACTGGCACCACTCCGCCTATCCACCCACAAACTGCACTTCCTCTCAAACACTGTTCCCTGGGTCTGAGTATTCACTGCTCTCGCTTTTGTGGACGCAGTGAGCGATCGCGCACTGCAACCCAGAAACATGCGTAGATGGTTTAACCATTGATAGTTATCTAATACACAGTAGAAGCCTGAAATTATGCATGTGCAATAGAGCTGTGCTGCTGCTCTGCTTACCGGTGTCTACAGCTGAAAGGAAGTAGTTACACATCAGAAGAGCCATTGAAACAGGCATGAGATGGGGGAAACCATCACAATCCCAGCATCAAATGGAAAAACCATTGACTTGGTTATGTCGATAGTTTCCAACCATGGATTTCTCATAGTTATTCCTAGGCCACTGATGTCTGCGGACAGATACTTTTCAGTGCAAAGTGGATGACCAAGCAGTGAAGTAAATACATGCTCCAACGTTTCCCATTCTGGTCCCATATCTACCATACCAGCATCTCTCTATATACATCAATGATCTCTCTCTGTCAGATTCCATCTCCCTACCGTTCAGCTGTGACTAAAGGGGCCCATACAGATGTGTCAGCGCTCAACTTTGCCGCCAATTATGTGGCAAGTGTGCACATGCAAATTGGAATGCGTTTTCCACGTATGCCAGGCCACGCCAACATTTGCACCATGCAATCCTATGGATCACGAGAGCAAAAACGCACATACCCATTCGCGGGCGCACGACTTGCGCCATACGTGCCGCGGCAAGTCGCAGCAGCGACTAAGATGAGCGAAGACACATCTGTACATCAGCAATCAAAAAAAATTCACAGATTCTGTGATTTCCCTCTATGCTCTGGTCAGTCTAGTGCACAGGTTCTCAAACTTGGTCCTCAGGACCCCAGGTCTCCTCACAGAATCACAAGTGAAATAATTAGCTCCAACTGTGGATCTTTTAATATGTGTCAGTGAGTAATGAAAACACCTGTGTACTTGCTGGGTGACCTGGAAAATGTGAACTGTGTGGGGTCCTGAGGACTGAGGCCCTCATTCAGAGCCGCTCGCTATTTGCGGTCGTTCGTTTAAAAAAAAGGGGTGGCTATTCAAATGAACCGTTCGCACTTTGCGGTCTGTTCACGCCTCTAAGTCTGAACGAGCTAGCAAAACTTGCGGTCGGAATTTTGAAAAATACGCCCCCTGGCCGCTCGCATCATACGTCATGTCCGCTATTTATTAGATTAATCGAGTACATCGAACAGCGTATGAACTGCTCGCTATTCTTGTGGTTGGTTTTTTCAACCGCTATTTTGCAAGTAGTTCTGACTAAAAAAAAAAACCAAGTGACGTGGTCACTGACGCTGCTGTATTAATTATGCACACCCATAAAACGCCCGTTTTGACCTTTAAGCACGCCTGCGTCTGAATTCCACTCCCCGTTTTCAAGCACCTTCCCCTGTTACCACCCACATACGCCTCCTCCTGTCACTCAAAATAGCAGACATTCGCTATTCTGCGAACAAACGATTTTCGGCCGCACTGACTGGTTCGCGCATACGTATTACAATCTGTACGCATGCGGTTGTGCGAACATCGCTCAGTGCGAATGAGCGGCCGCTTACGAGCGGCTCTGAATCAGGCCCTGAGTTTGAGAACCACAGCTCTAGTGCATTATGTGAAGGTACTATATTATACCTTTTTTCCACCAAAAACCCAGGTCCGACCTGGGTTTTTGGACATGGTTCCAACCCTGGTCAGACCCTTTACACTGCACCTACGATCTGGGTTACTCCCAGGTCAGCCCTGTTCACACTGAACTCAGGTCTGCCCTGCTAAACCTGTGAGGTCATAAAATGTGGGAGGTGAATGCTCCACAACCACCAATCATCTAATTTTAGGCATGACCCAGGTCAGAAAACCCGGGTTGCAACGTTTACACTGCACCGTTACCCGGGTCCATCCTGGGTCTAACCCTGGTAGCTACCTGGGTTGGATTGCAGGGTCACTTGACCTGGGTTATTTTTCAGGGACCCTTTTACACTGAGCTGCGACCCGGGTAGACCCAGCAAAAAACCCAGGTTTTTGCTCTGGTGTAAAAGGGGTATTAGTAAAGGTTATAATCCCAGTGCCGCCTCTTCTCTCCCCTCCCTCTTTCAGGGTTGGACTGGCCCACAGGGGTACAGGGGAAATCCCTGGTGGGCCCCACTGCCTAAGGGCCCACCCCCTCTTCAAGGTGTCAGGTTCCAGACCTCAAATTATACATTGTTACTCTAGTAGATGGTTAATTATCTGGTGGAGCAGTACCACTGATCAATATGGGTGATTGGTTCCCTTCTATAGAATCCACATCAGACTTACTGTTTAGCCAAGCATTTTGGTTGACTGGCCACACCCTCTCTGATGGATAACCACCCCCCTTAAGCATGGGCCCCTACCACTGCATTCTCCGGTGGGCCCTTCATGCCCCAGTCCGACATTGCCCCCTTTCCCTGTGTTTTTACCAATAATACCAGCTGGTGGGAACAGGGCGGGGTTTTCTGGAGGCGGCTAGTGGTTAGGGCAGGGTTTCCCAACCACGGTCCTCAGGGCACACTGACAGTCCAGGTTTTAAGGATAGCCATACTTGAGCACAGGTTTCTTAATTAGAATCTGTTATTTTGATTTAACCATCTGTGCTCAAGCATGGCTATCCCTAAAACCTGGACTGTTAGTATGCCTTGCGGACTGTTGTTGGGAAACACTGGGTTAGGGCAATAATCTCCCGGCAGGGCTGTGCCTGTCAGGCTATGGCGCTTCGGCCGACGGCTCTGCAAGTCCGTGCCTTAAGCCGCCACTGGTTTTAACAGACCCTCCAACATGACCCGTCCCATCAGGTACACAGTGCTCTGCTCCAGGACTTCCCTCCTAATGTATGATTGCAGTCACCTGTGTTGAAACACCAGTCTCATTAATTACCTAGTTCAACACAGGTGTCTGCAATCAAACATTAGGTAGGAAGTCCAGCAGAGCAGTTTGTACCTGGTGGAAGGGGTCATGTTGGAGGGTAGGTTGTAACTTGTAATAGCCTTAAATTCTGAAACATGTGAAACCAATCTCACCTGCTAGAACCATGCCTGCATACATGTGATGTGAGATCCTTGCTATGCAGCTGTGAATGTGTACTGACTTACTTAACCAGCTGCCATGAAATCAACAGCCATTCGCTATACTGGGACTAGTAGTTCCACGGCACAGCCGCTATAATAGAAACCAAGTATAAATGATAATGTCAGTCTGTGGGCATGCCTTATGAATGATTTCATAATTAATGATTTATATTTATATATATATATATATATATATATATATATATATATATTTTATTTTTTTTTATTTTTTTTTTATTGTAACACCCTCCACCCCCCCCCCCCCCCTTGAGGTTTCTGAAGCATTTCCGGTTATACAGTGTTGCTTGCGGCTATAGCTCCGCTCGGGTGTAGTAAGATGGCGGATGAGCCTATGTCAATGCTGCGCTGGTGTGAGAGTAGCAATATGGCTGACGTGCAGCACGTGGTGTTGATGTGCTGGCCGGGGCTTCCTGCAGGAAACTGCTTGTACACAGTATTACAGTAAGTGTTGGGCTGAGTGCAGGTGGTAAGGTATACCCTTCATGTCAGGCACTGGGTGAGGGATGGGAGCAGGAGAGGCAGTCATATTCGTCGGGGTGTGACTATGAGGACAAATGGGCCACTTTCCTTATTAATGGGTAATGGAAGTGGATATACTCTTATTTACAGGAAAAGATCAATCCCATATATATGTGAAAAAAAGAAAAATTCTATATTATTTTGCCTGTTTTATTATCTGTACAGTAGTGAATATATGATATATATGCAGTTTATAATACATGTGTTAGTATTTTGTTGATTTTATTAGCTATGTGTTGTGTACTGTGTTTCTCAAACACGGCCGGACCTCATGGAACCCTAATGGGGCCCATCCATCAGCGATGGATTGCCGCGATCCTGCAACCCGGAATCGCGGGACAGCAGAAATCCAAAATGTTGGATTTTCCCGATTTGACGATCTCGATCAAAAAATGATCGCGACCGTCAAATCGGGGACATTTAACATGTAATATTTCAGCGAGACTGCGACAGATCGCTGACCATCGATGTTGGCCGACCGGCGTTTCCACCCAGCAGATCGGCATTTCCGATCGCTTCACAGGATCGCGGAAATACTGGTCAGATGTATGGGCACCTTAACATTGCATGTTTCCCAGATCATCTAACAGGAGCACAGGTGTGTTCATTGACTGACACAAGTCTACAGGTGGTACTAATTATTCCTGTGCGTACCAGGAAAACATGCACTGTTAGGGTTCCATGAGGACCAAGTTTCAGAAACCCTGATCTAAATGTAATATCTTGTACATACCCTCCTACAACTTTTACTTAAAGCTTTATCCTTTTGACTTCCTCATGTGTCTTAAAGCTACACTACCACCCAAGTAAATATATTCTTAATGTACGTACCCACTAGTCAGAGCCCCCGTTGCTGCGCTATGCTGCCATTTTTCCCGGTGTTCCCCTGCTTCTCTCTACGCCCGGGAAGAAAGCAGTGGTAAAAATTGTGATTTGCAGGTTTTATCACAAGCTGCAATGAAGAGGTCACCACCATTTAATTATTGGTTGACACAATTCATTTCTTAGTTACAACATCGGCAGAACCCTGGGCTTTGGCTTTTGGGAACCGTGCCCCTGAAGAAACAATTTTCCTTGGTGTTAGTGAAAACCACTGAATGGGAAACTTCATGTTTTGAGCTTTAGGTGTTTACAGATTTGATCTCTCTAATTCCCTGAAGGTTACAAGTGATCAGCCATCATGTCTATGGATGTCACCTTTCTGGGTACGGGGTCTGCATATCCGTCCCCCTGCAGAGGGGCCTCGGCTATAGTGTTTCGGACAGAAGGGGAGTGCTGGCTGTTTGATTGCGGGGAGGGGACACAGACCCAGTTCATGAAAAGCCCCCTTAAAGCAGGTAAGTGTGCAGAGTTTAATCATGATTCATGTGTCATTTAAGCTGGAGCTTCAGACACATTGGTGAGATCAAAACAGACAACAGTTCATTCACAGCAGCGTGCGTTCCCATTCTCTAGTCCAGGGATAGCCAATCCTGGTCCTCGAGAGCTACCAACAGTGCATGTTTTCCAGGTCTCCTCACAGAATCACTAGTGAAATAATTAACTCCACCTGTGGATCTTTTCAAATGTGTTAGTGAGTAATGAATACACCTGTACACCAGCTAGGTGGTCTGGAAAATGTGAACTGTAAAGGCCCCCATACATCAGCAATTGATTGCAGCAATTTGCAATTGATTGTGTATAAAAAAATCTTTCCCTTTTTCAATCGATTGTGGCAATTCTGCAATCGATTGAAAAAGGGAAAGATTTGTATACACAAACGATTGCAAATTGCACGATTGCTGCAATCGCTGATGTATGGGGGCCTTTAGTAGCTCTTGAGGACCGAAGTAGGCTACCCTGCTCTAGTCTCCTCTATTATCACCGCTCCCACCCTCTTCAGATATGATGATAATGGATATAATTGTTGTGTAGATCAGCCAAAGCAGATACATTATATAGTAATATTTTTTTTTTCCCTTACAGTTCAGGCCTGGACAACCTGTGGCTCTCCAGGTTCTGTGACACTACAAGTCCCAGCATTTCCGGCTGGCTGTCAGTTGAGAGCCCTCTGTGGCTTGTAGTTTTGGAAAACCACAGCTTTTCCAGGACTGTTTGATGATAATGATGCATGATCCTATTTAGCCATTTTAGTTAATATACTGCGTCAATGCAGTTATATTAGACCACTGGCATCAAAGTAAGCTTGGAGCTATAGAACAATATGACCAGCTAGATCAGTGGTCGGGGAACGGGTAAATTACCCCACATGGGGTAAAACTGAAATTCCTGGGGGTAATGGATGCAAGGCTGGAGGTGCACGTGAACCGGGTGCGCCAGTGCACCCGGCGCGAGTGACCTCCAGCCCGGCGCCACAGGGAGGCTCTAAGGGGGACGCCTGCTGAAATGTTATTACCAGCGGGCGCCCGGCTCCTTCCCTGCAGCGCCGCGTTAGCCGGAGGCTGGAGTTCTCTTCTGAACTCCAGCTTCCGGCTCTGCCCATGCGCACTATGGGAGAGACGTCATGACGTCTCTCCCATAGTTCCGAGTAGCAGCCGGGCGGACAGGACGGCGGCGGATGCAGAAGCAGGGATTACGGTAAGTATTTTTATTTTTTTTGTACAAGCGGCACTATGGGGGCACAGCTACAGGGGCATAACTATGGGGGCACTGCTACATGGGCATAACTATGGGAGCACTACTATAGGATTTCCTTCCTTTCAAATCAAGGGGGTTACGTCGGCGTAGCTAAATATATTTTGGGGTGAAAGGTAAGAAAGTTCCCTGAGCTAGATAATTGTGAACTTACCGTGTGACTGGGACTTCTGAACCTTTACCTATTTAAACCCAACTGTAATGTCCCAGTGTGAGAATTTATCCACTGGCTGCTAGTTAAATTGGCGAGCCGTGTCACTAGATCCCAGTGGAATGGGTATGTAATGCCAGCTATCAGGATGCCTCCTGTCAAAATACCGACAGCGGCATCCCTCCTCCTTCGTGCCTAAACCTAGCCCTCCCCCCTAGGGGTGCCTAACCCTCACCTCCCCCTCCCCACGGCTAACGGCTAAGAGCGCCCCGGGCTTGCCTCGTTCGGGCTGGCGTCCTGCTGGATTCCAGCAGAAAGACGCCATCCGCTGGTCTGATGACTACATCCCTTCCTAGTGCATAGGCTTATTTGCATGTTTATGGAGTATGCGCACAGTATGGCTGCCTTTGCGCTTTCTAAAGGACTAGTACACTTTTTAAATGACCACCAGAGACCCAAATGAATTGCTGCTCTACACCATTATTATGACTGTCACACATTGTTCTGTGATGAGCTGACATTACACTTAAATAAATTATTATTATTATAATAATATTAAAAATATCTGGCGCCACAAGTGTTCCACAGCGCCTTACACAGTACTTAAACAAGTTGTAGACAAGCGACTTACAGAACAATACAATACAGGACCAGGACATGGATAATATACATTGCTACATTAGTGACCATAACACCCAGATAAGTAACAGAGCATAAGCAGCCAAGTGTTAGGTGTCTTAGTGGTGAGTAAGAAGTAGATGAAACTAAGGTAGGGAGAAGCACAAGAGGGTAGAGGGCCCTGCTCGTAAGAGCTTACATTCTAAAAGAATGTAGTACTTCCACCAATTTCCATTGCGGACAGCTGACGCTCCTGCCATGTCTTTTGACCGTGCTCTGATGGGAACTGATCCAGGTCAAAAAGCTGAGGTTGAGTCACTGACGTCTCTGGCCTCACTCCTGTGAATGAATCCACCAATCCGCACCGGGCAAGGCTGCAAAGCTGTCAGTCTCTCGCTGGATATACTTTTTTTTTGGGATGGCCCTTTCCTGTTTCAGACCCACAATGCACAAAATGATGTCCATGGAGTGCAGAGTTTATTGTGCAAGAAGCTGACTGGTCGAACACCTTTGGAATGAATTGTATTGCTGACCGCAGGCCAGGCCTGATCGCTCCACGTTGGTTCTCACTACTCTTGTGGCTGAATGGATATTCCAGTACCTGGTGGAAATTGTTCCCAGTGAAGTGGAGGCTGTTAGAACAGCAAAGATGGTACCAACTATGGCTCGTATTCAATTTGAGGCGAAAACCCGTCATTTTCGCCTGTTTCAATTATCCCCGTTCTCAATTTCAAAAGTCTTTGCAAAAATTCAGGGATAAGTTTTCTCCAGTGTTTAGTTGGAAAAAATTGAGGGCCCCCCCCCCCCCAAAAAAAAAATTTACTTTAATTATAGGGGGGGAAAACTTTTTTTTTTTTTTTTTTTAGGGGAATAAAGTTGCAAACTAGCTAAATTTATTCAGAGGGGTACCCCAAGTATGCGGCAAGTGTTTTCTTCATTGCGGGTGGTAGCGGCAGGTACATTTTTGTAGAATTTTAAAATTCATTTTAGGGACTTGCATCCAATTTCATATACCCCAAATTTGATGGGAATAGATTAACCCCCCCCCCCCCTGGAAAAAAAAACAAAAAAAAACTAAATTTATTTATGCACCTGCCGCTGCTAATTAAAAACCCGACTTCCCTTCAGTGGGCAAAAACGGGGGTACCCATAGTCATCCTCCATGTCAGGATATGTTTAGGTGAGTTCAAGGATGATTTCCCGAAAATTGACGGGACTTTTCGCCTGTTACAGTTTCGCCGCGTCCCGTTTTCACGTCCGACGTTATTGAATACGGGGATAAGCGAGCACGCGCACAATACTTTTCCGCCTGGAAAACAGGCAAAAAGTCCGGACATTTTGCCTCAAATTTAATACGGGCCTATGTCTGTGCCTATGGCTTTGGAATGAGATGTTCAACAAGCACATATTGATGTGATGCTCGGGTGTCCACGTAGTGGATACTGATGTCTGATAGTGGCTATACTTGCTCTTTAATATTGTATATTTTTAAAATATACGGGTTAGCTGGGATATTTGACCAGTAGATTGTATGTTCCCTTTTGTAAGCAAAATCCCTGGATACACAGAAACGCTTCAGTGCCTCTGATCCTGCCATAATTATTTACTGGATGGCTATTTTAATGCTGTTAGTAATCCGCCGTAGTGAAATATGAGACCTGCAGAGATAATATCCTGGCTTCGCCAGCATGTGCTGCCTGCTTGCTTATTCCACTTTATGATCTGCGAATACCGCAGCTGTCACCAGCTCTGCTGAGCTCGGCAGGTGGAGCCACCATGTAATGTCAGCAGCCGCGCAGAGGGTTTGCCGGCGTTACTAAATAAAAGAAAAAAACTTCAACATCCAGCACCGTGCTGTGTTTTTAGTTGCTAATTCTTCTACATTAAGAAATATCAGCAATATAACATTTAATAACTTTTATTGATCAATGTGAAGTGTTTTTTTTTTTTTTTTGTTTTGTTTTTTTGTTGGGCCAAACACTGTTGATGTGAAATATATATATATATATATATATATATATATATAAGATATTAACAAACATATAAATGACATGGTTTTAAAACATTGATTTGGTGGATTCACAGTCCAGTTTTATTAGTATTGTTACACACTGTGTTTAAGGGCCTGTAATAAATGTATTCAGAATATTCTGTGTACAAAGTTAGTAAAAAGTTTTTCTTGACATGTAATGCCCTTGTTGGTATCTTATACCTCTTTTTCTCCAAAAACCTGGGTCCGACCTGGGTTTTCAGACATGGGTCCAACCCAGGTCAGACACCATTTACACAGCATCATCGATCTGGGTTATTCTCAGGTCAGCACCGGTCACACTGAACCCGGGTCTGCCCTGCTAAACTTGTCAGGTCATAAAAAGTGGGAGGTGACTGGTGGCTGTGGGGCAATCAGCTCATTTTAGGCATAACCCAGGTCGGATAACCCGGGTTGCGCCGTTTACACTGCACAATTACCCAGGTCTATCCTGGGTCCGACCCTGGTAGCTACCTAGGTTGGATTGTTGGGTCACTTGACCCAGGTTATTTTTCAGGGACCTTTTTACACTGAGCTGCGACCCGGGTAGACCCAGCAATAACCCAGGTTTTTGCTCTGGCGTAACACTGGTATTAGTCACTTAAACTACTAAACCTGTAATTGTAAGTAGAATGGTTACTTGATGGATTAGTTCATGTAAGGAAGGTGTGCTTACAGGGGCGGATATGGGAAATTTATGAAGGTAGCCCTAATGGGGGGTGGGATCTCTCATAGGGCCTGATACTAAATTTGGACGCAGTTGTAGCCTCCCTTGCATCTTTTGCTGCTATTGCGTCTTTCACTTTATGCTAGTGCCACTACACAGCCGTTCCCTGGTGTACATCCAAATGTGCAAGGACTAAGACTCCCATGGTCAGTATGTGCAGGGCCTGCAATCATGTTATGTGTGTCTTTAGATGACACCATCTTGAGGGTGCGAGCAGAAATGTGTGAGAATCCCCCTGGTTAGGGCGCGCTATCCGCCGTTAGCGCGCCCTAACCAGAACTTTAGACTGGTTTAGCCGTTTTACAAGGCTAAACGCGGGGCGAAGAGGGCGAAATTTGAGTGAGCGCCCAAATTGAATTGCAACACTGGGCGCTCATTAATTATCACGGCTTAAAAAACAATTGAATCGCCCCCACTGTCTAGATGTTATGACTGATAGTTAAATAGAGGAGCAGTAGCCATCACAGTTGCTCTCATTCTATAAGGAAGCACTCTCAGTGGAAGTAGCCCATTGATAAACTATATCTCCAATTAACTTTGGGATAAGTATCTGACTACTGCTACTGTCCTGTTTCTAATAGAATAGAGAGCAACTAAACCAGGAGTTCGCAACCCGTGGAGCACGTGAGCACAAGGGGTCAGATAATGTGCAGAACCTTGATTGAAGGAGCTTAGTACAGGTTGAGTCTCCCATATCCAAAATGCTTGGGACCAAGGCTATTTTGGATATTGGAATATTCCGTATTTTGGAATATTTGTATATCATATTGAAATGTCTTAGGAATAGGGCCCAAATCTAATCACAGAATGCATTTATGTGTTATATACACCTTATACACACAGCCTGAAGGTAATTTTATACAATGCTTTCAATAATTTTGTGCATCAAAGTTTGTGTACATGCATGAAATTAATTAGTTTCATATACACCTTATACACACAGCCTATAAGTCATTTTATATTTTATTTTTAATAATTTTGTGCCTTAAACAAAGTTTGTGTACATTGAACCATCAAAAAACAAAGATTTCACTATCTGTCATGCTAAAAATATTCTGTATTTCGGAATATTTGGATATGGGAGACTCAACCTGTACATACAAATCCTGACCCTCACAAGTTGGTTTCATGTCCCAGTTAGTCACATATTTTGGAAACTATGTACACTATGGGGGGGAAAAAAAGTTATTTATTTTTTCCCCCCCCACTTAAATAAATATACTATACTATTCATTTCTATACATTTAAACATAATGTTATTAGATCAGTAGAGTAAAAATACAAGTATAACAATAATTTATTACAGTAAGTACAGTAAGTACATGTTTTTTATTAAATTTATGTATTAAAGGAGGTAGCTTCAAAAGAGAAGACTGAAAAAGCGTAAGACAAAAGTTGAGGGATCTGTGCCTCTAAATTTATATAACCTCTACCTGGACCTCAGTGTCATGATCAATTCTGTTTGAGCAAATGGACATTTGCAATATAAACCTGTGAAGTGTGTGTGTATTTTGATTTTTTTTTTTTTTTGCCTGCAGGCAAAATCACCAAGATCTTTATCACACACCTTCATGGGGATCACCTGTTCGGGCTTCCTGGGTTCCTCTGTACAGTCAGTCTCCAATGTGGCTCTACTCCAAGTAAGCAGCACGTGGACATCTATGGTCCTGTGGGTCTGAGGAACTTCATCCGAATGAGTTTGGAAGTGTCGCACTCGCAGCTCGTTTTCCCGTACTCCGTCCATGAATTGATGCCTTCAGAGGACCAGTGTCCAGCCGAGGAGTTTAAAGACTTCTCCAGTTGGGGACGAGAGGCTAACGGCTCTCAGGACGAGCAGACCATCTGTGCAGACCCAAAAGGTTCCTACTTGCTCCTCGAAAATGACCAGTTCATCGTGAAAGCGTTCAAACTCTTCCATCGTATTCCGTCCTTTGGGTTTGTGATTGCTGAGAAAGACCGGCCGGGCAAACTTGATGTGTGCAAACTAAGGGAACTCGGTAAGAGTCACATTTTTATTGAATTCCTTGTGTGTATTTTAATCATTTGCACCTAAATTGGTGCTGTCCAAGTAATTCAATGGAGGGAGGCCTCTGTTATAGCTATGAGTTAATGACTGAATACTCTTAATGTCAATGAACTTTCTGGGAAGCTATTGGCCAAATAAAGTTTTGGAGTCACAAGTTAGATGGCCCTTTCCTATATTCCCTTAGGTAGAAGCAAACATTGCAATTGCTATTGATTGAAGTGTACACTAGTCTTTAAAATTGACGGTAAAAAAAATCGATAGTTCATGTCATATAAGTTGGAAAATGTTCATCTTTGTACAAACAGTTTTGTGTTTGTGTGTTCTGTAAATGCTTAATGGTATTAATGGTGTTCAGGAAACTTTTTGTATGTGGGGTGAGAAACGTTTCTTCAATACTATGTGGCAGCCCTTCCTACCGGTATGAGTCCAATCTAGATAGTTAGAGAAGAGTATATTAATGCCCTCCGGGATATTCTAGTTGCTGCAGAACCAAGGACAGGGTCTGTTACCTGGATGCCGCCACAGGAGCAGTTCTGGTAGCTAAAAATGATCTAAGCTCCCTCTTTCTAACCTGGAAATTCTTCTGCGCGTGTGCGAGCGTCCGACGTCATTTGTACGCCGGGGTCAGACACCGCACCACAGATGAAATGTTGGCATTCTCAGAATGCCAACAGTTAGTGTTCATTCTAGCACCCTGCACTTGTCACAACCTATGCAGCTCCTCTTTCTTGCCTGGGGTGTTGCTCTCTGCTCTGGTGTTTCCAACACGCTCTGGTCTGTGGGGGCGATTCAGACCCGGACGCTAAGCTGCGCTCTCTGGCTGCCAAAAGGGGCCGGGTATGCACATTCCACGATTGCACTGTCTGGTGTAAGGACGCCCTCTATGTCTTAGAGAGCGACGGCAGAGTGAGCGCACGCCGGTATAAAGACGCCCACCTTTCTTTCTTAGCACACGTCCTTCCAAGAAGTGTTCAGTAACATCGAGAGCCATCAGAGCTGCACGCAGCGCCTGAGGTAGACCCTACCTCACCGCAAGCACTGCGGTCACTGCAGGCTGAGGGAGTGAGGGTTAGTTTTAGGCAACTCCCAGGGAGGATTAGGCTAGTTGAAGGGGGGATTTAGGGTTATGCACCCCCAGGCAGGGTTAGGTTTAGGGTGTGGGAATGGGAGTGGGGGGGCAGGCTGGGGTTAGGCACCACCATGGGCTGGGGTTAGGCACCACTGGGGGGGAGGTTAGGGTTCGGCACCACTAAGGGAGGGTTAGGGGGGGGTGGAGGGTTAGGGTACTTACTAGCCCCAGTCGGGATCTCCACTGATCAGGCTTCCGGCGTCGGTATTGCGTCCGCCGGGAACACATCCGGAGGCATTACAAACCGATTCCCATAAGGAATTACTGCAACCTCCTGAACAGTGCAAACATTACATTTAATAGGTTATAAAACCAAAGGCGCTATTATTACAGTGTCACTGAAATCAGCAGTGAAATATAATCCTAAAATATACAATGAAATGAAAGGTATAAATAACACACAAAATGCTGCTGATCATATAGGATAGTCGCTTGTATATGAATATACAAAACTTGTTCTTATCAATTATATAAAAAAAAAAAAAACCTATGAAATACATCTCATTTCAAATTTGAATGTGTTTATATGTAACTTTACCCTATGTATGGGTCGTTACTGCTAATTAAACTGCTAAATAGTCTCACCCAGTCCTTTCCATTCCATTTTTTTACTCACAATTATGTTTTCTTATTAATAGAATTCAATGTTTCTACTTCAGGGTCCATAGGGGGTCCACAGGGTTGACCTTGGGGTATAGCTGGATCTGGATCCACGGGCACCACGCAGTTAAAGCTTTGCTGCTCCCAGGATGCACTTGGGTCCGTCCTCCTCTATACCCCGCCCCGGCCACAGGCACCTCAGTTTTAGTTGGTGCCCGGCCGGAGTCGGGTCACCCTGTCGCAGTGGGGCTGCAGGAGCAGCCCCTAAGCTTTATTTTAAAAGAGAAATTTTTTATTTTTTTCTTCTTTTTTTACACTGTTAGAGCGGCAGCATCAGACTGTCCTTTAGGACGTCCACGCTGCCGCTCCTTCTCCCCGCTGGCGCCGCGACGCCAGTACAGCTCTGGGGATCGCGGCGGGACCCCAGAGCCTGTACTAGCCGGGCTCTGGGGACTCCCTTGACTGCTGCCGGACGCGACGGGGATCAGGTAAGCCGCGGGTCGCCGCGTGCGGCGGCCCGCGGATACTTCAATGCAGTCAGGAGCCTCCGGTCTCTGGGGACAGACCGGAGGCGCTAGCGGCGGCGGCGGGCTCCCCCTCAATTGAGGAATACCCCGCGTGTCCGCTAGACCACCAGGGTATCAGGCTGGTAGCGGGACCGGCAACCCGGGGGTTAATTGCTAGCCAGGGGAGGCAGCCTTCCCTGTCTAGCGGCTCCTCCCCTCAGCTCAGCGCGCCTTTCAACAAGCAGTCTGGCGTCGCTGAGCTGCTCTTATCTCTCGGCCACTCCTCCTCTGAGGTCTCCGGCGGCCATCTTTACTGGCACATCGCAGACTCCCAGGCGGTATCAAGTGGACCGGTCCTCCTGTGTACCTCTCCCCTGCTAAAGGACAGTGTACACAGCGCTATAGCCCTCCCAGACACTGAATCTGGGAGGTTGATTGTAGCGGAAGGTGCAGTGAGTATAACTTTTCTGCATTGTATGTGACTATTGCTAGTGCTGCCTGTCTGTGACTTATTCTCCTTACTGTCAGCTTATAACTATCCCTTTCCTTCTCCTACGGCCCGGCAGGTGTGTGGGGGAAGGGCGTTTTTCTGAGACCCTCACTTATATAAAACACGTATTTGTGGGGTCAGTCACATACTGTTGTGTGCTACACAGTACCATATCTGGGCTGTTGTGTCGCATACTGGTGAGTGCGCGGGTGTTAAAACCGTAATTCCTCTGGTGATACCTATTTCTTGTGTATTTACGGTATCATGTCGGATGAGGAGACTGAGCGCTCTGTGGCTCCTGTGCTATTTTCCTGCAGACGCTGTGCTGCTGGAGTTGATGGGGAGGACTTATCTCAGGATGGTCTGTGCGGGCGGTGCCAGCTGGTACCGGGCCCCTCCAACCCCCCTGTATCACAGGACCCTCCTTGGGCGATGTTTTCACAGGTGCTGGCGTCTATTGCGGACCGGTTATCGGTCCCATCAGCGGTCCCTTCTAGGGCGTTACCGCAGCCCACCATCCCCCATTCCCCGAGGGTTCCACAAATGTTGCGGTCTTCCCCCGGGGCCCAGACTGTGGGTCCTTACTCGGGACTGCCTGTGTATGTGCAGTCTTCCCCAGGGACGTGTCAGTCTGTAGTGCCTTTGCAGAGTGTTGCTCCGACGGCTCCTCCGCCTTGGGTGGATGTTCTATCCAGCTCCGTACAGAGTCTGGCGGCTTCATCCTCGGCGTTTCAGTCTATGTTGCAAGGTGATGTGCCACCAAGGGTGTCTAAACGTCCGGTTGTGAGTTCACTAGCTGCGCAGTTGTCGGACTCGGAAGTGTCCTCAGATGATGGAGAAATCCATGAGGACTCTGACTCTGATG
This sequence comes from Taudactylus pleione, assembly GCA_031769625.1. NCBI lineage: Eukaryota > Metazoa > Chordata > Amphibia > Anura > Myobatrachidae > Taudactylus > Taudactylus pleione. Next base: position 287,062 of record JAUIMM010001744.1, on the reverse strand, counting down.
TCATGGGGCAGGAGGTGGAAGCTAAGTCCTCCATTAATGTTCCAGCCTTAGTTAGGGCGGTGCAGGCTATCCTACATGTTGAGGATGATGCGCCGGCTCCTAGGTCGAAGTTTCCTAATTTTAAAAAGGCCAAGGTGACCTCAACTGTGTTCCCCCTGTCTGATCAATTATCGGATCATATGGCGGCGGCCTGGCAATTACCTAGTAAGAGGTTCCATCCACAGAAGAGGTTGGCGGCGAACTATCCTTTTCCTGAAGCTCATTGCAGGAAATGGGAAACTCCGCCGGCGGTGGATTCCCACGTTACCCGCTTGATCAAAAGCGCGACGTTGCCATTGCCGTCTATCTCCTCTTTGAAGGATCCCACGGACAGGAAGGTGGAGACTTGTTTAAAGTCCATTTATTCTCTTTCCGGGGGAGGTGGCTCGCCCGTCCATGGCTATCTCCTGGGTGGCTAAAGCCATTGAGGCATGGGCCAATGCCTTGGAGGATACCTTTCCTGATGAGGCTCCGGATATCCAGAGAGCGTTAGTGGGACAGATGCGGGATGCAGCTTCCTATATTGGGGAAGCGTCTTTGGATGCCAGCCTGCTCACTTCTAGGGTGTCGGCTGCAGCGGTATCTGCTCGGCGCTCCCTGTGGCTGAGGTCCTGGAGGGCTGATGCAGATTCAAAAAAGGGTCTGGAGGCCTTGCTTTTTAATGGTGATTTACTATTTGGTCCGGATTTGGACAGAATAGTGGATACTTTGGCTAAGTCCAAGTCGGCTTTTCTCCCTTCGGCCTCTGCGCCGGCTAAAGTGAGGAGCTCTGCCTTTCGGTCCTTTCGGGTTCAGGGTAAGGCCAAGGGCCAGTCCTTCCCGAGACATTCGGCGACCAAGGCCGCACCCAAGCCCAAGAAGCAGGCATGGAGTGCTCGGCGCCCTTCTTCCAAGCAGGAGGATAAGCCTGCTGCCTGATGGGACGGGCCTCTCTCTGGGGGACCCCAGAGTGGGAGGCCGACTTCTCCAATTCGCCCAGTGTTGGCACAATACCACCATGGATGCCTGGGTTCGAGAAGTAGTCTCTCAGGGGTACGCCCTGTCTTTTCGGTTCAGGCCGCCCCACCAGTTTTTCTGTACGAGTCCTTCTCTGGACAAGACCAAAGCTGGTCAGATTCAGGTAGCTATAGAATCCTTGCTACAAGCAGGGGTCATTGTTCCCGTTCCGCAGTCTCAGCGCGGGACGGGGTACTATTCTACTCTGTTTCTGGTACAGAAACCCAATGGTTCTCATCGCCCTATTCTGAATTTGAAGTCTCTGAACAGATACCTCAGAGTTCCCAGGTTCAGGATGGAAACGTTACGTTCCATCATTCTGGCGATGGAACCCGGGGATTATATGGTCTCCCTCGATATCCAGGACGCCTATCTCCATGTGCCCATAGCACCGGCACATCAGCGGTATCTGAGGTTTGCTATCCTGAACCATCACTACCAATTTCGGGCGTTGCCTTTTGGCCTTTCCACGGCTCCGAGGGTGTTCACCAAGGTGATGGCGGTTATGGCTGCCCACCTTCGGGGTCAGGGTCTACGTCTGTTGCCGTACCTGGACGATCTTCTGCTGCTGGCGAGCTCCCCGGAGGTGCTTCTTCGACATCTCCACCTGACCATTGCTTGTCTTCAAGCACACGGGTGGTTGATAAACTGGAAGAAGTCCTCCCTGATTCCATCACAGCGGATGGTTCATTTGGGAGCCCTGCTGGATTCTCGTCAGCAGCGGATTTTCCTGACTCCAGAGAAGGTCTCCTCCCTGCAGCTGCGGATACACAGTTGCCTGAGCAGTTGCCGCCTGTCGGTCCATTCAGCTATGAGAGTTCTGGGGTCCATGGTGTCGACATTCGACATGGTGGAATTTGCCCAGTTCCATTCCCGGCCCCTGCAGGGGCTGATTCTATCGGAATGGAACTGGTTACCTCACCGGATCCGCTCTCAGATGCTGGTGTTGTCCGCGGAGGTTCGGCAGTCTTTGGCTTGGTGGCTTCAGACGGTGCATCTGGTCGAGGGGTGCCCCTTTTGGATCCCGGACTGGGTCCTGCTCACGACGGATGCCAGTCTTCGGGGTTGGGGGGCAGTGACCGGCTCATTATCGCTTCAGGGTCGTTGGTCCGCGGAAGAAGCACTTCTCCCCATCAACATCCTGGAACTGCAGGCTGTGTACAGGGCCCTGCAGTCGTCCGGCCCCGCTCTTCACGGAAGGGCGGTTCAGGTGCAGTCCGACAACGCCACCACGGTGGCGTACATCAACCACCAAGGGGGAACTCGCAGTCGGGCAGCAATGTCGGAGGTGTCTCGCATTCTTGCTTGGGCGGAGTGTCACGTTCCAGCGATCTCGGCAGTCTTCATTCCCGGAGTCCTCAATTGGGAGGCGGACTTCCTCAGCCGTCACGATGTGCATCCCGGGGAATGGTCGCTTCACCCAGAGGTGTTTCAGCTACTCATGGACAGGTGGGGGCTGCCGGAGCTGGACTTGATGGCCTCCCGTCACAATCACAAGTTGCCCGTTTACGGGTCAAGGACAAGAGACGCAGGCGCCTGTCTGGTAGACGCTCTGTCGGTGAAATGGACGTTTCACCTGGCGTATCTGTTTCCTCCGATATCCTTACTTCCTCGGGTTCTGCGGAAATTCAAGCAGGACGGCGGCACGCTCGTGCTGGTGGCTCCGGCGTGGCCCAGACGTCCTTGGTACTCCGATCTGAGGTGCCTCTCCATCGACGCTCCGTACCTTCTTCCTCAGCGTCGGGACCTGTTGTCTCAGGGGCCCTGCCTTTACCCGGATCTGGGTCGGCTGTCTTTGACGGCGTGGCTCTTGAGACAGCCGTCTTGAGGTCTAGGGGTTTCTCCAGTTCAGTGATTGGTACCATGCTTAGGGCACGCAAGCCTGCCTCCGCGCGGATTTACCACAGGGTGTGGCGCACTTATTTTCAATGGTGTGAATCCAGAAACTATGATCCGCAGGTGTTCCGGGTTTCCAGAATCTTGGAATTTCTTCAATCGGGTTTGGACCTCGGCTTACGCCTGGCCTCTCTGAAGGTTCATGTGTCTGCTTTGTCCGTGTGGTTTCAGCGACGGATTGCTACACTGCCAGATGTTTACACCTTTTTCCAAGGTGTTCTCAGGATCCAGCCTCCCTTCGTGCCTCCGGTGGCTCCGTGGGACTTGACGGTGGTACTGAGGGTCTTGCAGGGTCCTCCTTTTGAGCCGCTTGAGTCGGTGGAGCTCAAGTGGCTGACGTTTAAGACCATTTTTCTCCTGGCAATTGCTTCGGCCAGGAGGGTTTCAGAATTGGGGGCGCTTTCCTGTCGCCCTCCTTTTCTGATTTTTCACCAGGACAGGGCAGTGCTCCGCACGCGTCCTGAGTTTTTGCCCAAAGTGGTTTCAAAGTTCCACATTAATCAGGAACTTGTTGTGCCAGCTTTTCAGTCACCTGATCTTTCGGCTGGTGAGGCTTCCTTGGATGTGGTCCGGGCACTTAGAATCTATGTGGACCGGACTGCTTCGGTTAGGAAGTCGGATTCTTTGTTTGTCCTCTTCGGTTTTTACAAGAGGGGTTGGCCTGCCAACAAGCAAACGTTAGCCCGTTGGCTTCGTTCAGTTATTTGTGAGGCTTATGCGCAGGAGGGTTTACCTGTGCCAGCCTCTGTTAAGGCTCATTCCACTCGTTCTGTGGGTCCCTCTTGGGCTGCTAGACGTGGCGCCTCCGCTGTTCAGCTGTGTAAGGCGGCTACTTGGTCTTCAATTCAGACGTTTTTGAGGTTTTATGCGTTTGACACCTTCGCCTCTCAGGATGCATCCTTTGGGCGCCGGGTACTCCTTTCAGCACAGGAGCGTCCCCGCCCTTAGTTGAACTGCTTTGGGACATCCCCAAGGTCAACCCTGTGGACCCCCTATGGACCCTGAAGTAGAAAACAAGAGATATGGTAAGAACTTACCTTTGTTATCTCTGTTTCTACGAAGTCCATAGGGTCCACAGGGCGCCCGCCCTGACGCACCTGGCTTCAAATGGGCTGTGTGGCTGGTCACCGGTTTTCCGTCTCCCATTTCTGTGAGTATGGTTTCTTGTGTGTTCCAGTCTTCCTTCTCTCTGTTTAGTCTCCTCCTCCGGCCTTAGCTGCTTACCAACTGAGGTGCCTGTGGCCGGGGCGGGGTATAGAGGAGGACGGACCCAAGTGCATCCTGGGAGCAGCAAAGCTTTAACTGCGTGGTGCCCGTGGATCCAGATCCAGCTATACCCCAAGGTCAACCCTGTGGACCCTATGGACTTCGTAGAAACAGAGATAACAAAGGTAAGTTCTTACCATATCTCTTGTTTTATACATTACACATTCAATTTCGCTTAATTTGATGAAAAAACGCTTTCAATCATCTTTTTACCATTAATAAAAACTGCAAAAATCGGCCATATGACACCGTTTAAAAAACCTCTAGTACCTTCTATATGGTCTTACTATATCAGTTGTCACCTTTTTGGGCTCCAAGATGTTTTCCCACTTTTTCATGTACTTCTCCCAGGTTGCGTTTTGTAGATTCATTGCGCAACCTCGCCACGAATACTGTGACTTGGCGTTTCTTGATTTGTGCGCATTCGTCCGATGTATGCAACTTTTATGAAACAAACTCGCTTTTGCAAACTTGCACCTAATAGGATTGAGCCAATAGAACACTAGGGGGGTCATTCAAACCCACTCGCAAGCGGCAGTACGCTCGCAAGTGGGTCGATGTTCCCCACTGCGCATGCGCACGACGGAGGGTGCTCCGTCGTACGCATGCACGAGACCCGGACTGCGACAGCCAAGCTGTCACTCCGGGTCTCGCACCAAAGTGGGCGTGCTGTCGATGGTGACTAACAGCACGCCCCCTTTGGTGGGCGTGCCTGCCAGACGGAGGCGTTCCCATGGGAACGCCTACCGTCTGAAGCCGGCCCCACTGACATCACTAGTGATATCAGTGGGAGTGATTTTGGCTCTGATAGAGCAAAAATCACTCCAGGGCTTGTGGCTGGGAAAACCTACCGCAGGGTTTCCGTCGCAAGTCCGATGGTCGCGATGGTCAAGACCATCGCGACCATCTTTTTGGATGCTCATATATGCTGTGGGTGGTGACCCACAGCTATACGAGCGTCCAGGAGGACGCTCCATTTTAATGGAGGAGGGCCCAGATTCAGAGCGAGCGCTCTGGTCAGAGCGTCCGGCTCTGAATCAGGGCCTAGGTCAGACTTCCATAAAGTTACTAATAAAAATAAAGTAAATACAATATCTCTGCATGATGACTGCTTTTTCTCCTGAAGAATTGTGGAAAAGGTGTGTAGTTTTATTTATTTTATTTTTTTTGTGCCTCCCTCCCCTTCAAATATGTTGCCAAGAGAATCAGTCTTGAGAAAATGAAAATTGTATAACTTGGACAGACTAAAGACAAAAATTATATTTATTTCTGTGATAATTATGCAGCTACAAAATGCTTACATTTAGAGTTGGCATCCCTTTAGTGGGCAGAGCCAGGGAGGTGATGATCAGTTTCCTAAGAAAGTGAGAACCGTTATTGCCTGACTAATTTTCATAATGACTGACTTATATTCATGAAGTACTGTGCTTTTGATTATAATTGGCTACTTTAGTATAAATCTTTGTTCAGGCCACAAAATGGCTGCCTCTACTGTATACAAAACTGAATTTCCTTTTAAGTTATGGCTGCGTAATTTCTTATTTCCCACAGGTATTCCGCCTGGGCCTGTGTATGGAAAGCTTAAGCTTGGTTCTGCTGTCATCCTCGAGAACGGACAAACCATCTCTCCATCGGATGTGTTGGGAGACCCTGTGTCGGGAAGGAAAGTTTGCATTCTCGGAGATTGTTCGGGCATTGCTGCGGCGGGGGCAGCTGAACTTTGCCAGGATGCTGACCTACTAATTCACGAGGCTACACTAGATGATAGCCAGATGGACAAAGCCAAAGAACATGGCCACAGCACCCCCAAAATGGCGGCAGAATTTGCCAATCTATGTGGAGCGAAGCAGCTGGTTCTGACTCACTTCAGTCAGAGGTACAAGCCTCCTGGTCAGGTCACAGAAGGGGATGAAGATGTGACTGTACTTAAAACACAAACAGAAAATATTCTAATAGGACAAAATGTGATTTTAGCCGAGGACTTTTTAACTGTTAATCTTAAAATCAAGAAGCCAACATAGGGCTTGGTTGTGAATATTAATTATTTTACAGCTTATTTTTGTATATATTAGCAACACGGGCGATGGATTTTTCCTATGAGTTAAAATTAAATACGATTAGGCTGGGTACACACTAGAGCAGAGGTTCCCAAACCTTGTCCTCAAGGCTCCCCAACAGTTCATGCTTGACCACAGGTGACTTAATAAGTACTTCAGTCAATTTGATTTAACCACCTGTGCTCAACCATGGATATCTCAGAAACCTGAACTGTTGGGGATCTTTGAGGACTGCGTTTGGGAACCTCTGCACTAGAGCGATATCGGCACGATATGTCGTTTTCAGGCACATTGAAACAACATATTGTGCGGATCGTACAGTGTGTACTCCGAATTGCGCAATTCCTGAGGGTTGTATACGACATCTTCTGGTTGGTCGTGCTGCATGGTCAATCAGAAGATATCTTGTACGACTCCATGCTTCTGATTGCGGCCACTGAGCGATATATTCAGTGTGTACGGGGGACCGCAATGTCGTCTGTTGCCCCATGGGCCTGGAAACACATCGATCTGATGTGGACCCAGCCTAAATTATATTGTAAAACCGATTTTATGTTGTGTTGTTTTTTTCTTTTTTTACAGTCCTAAGCTGCCCTACGTCTAGCTAGCTTTTGTTTTTATTCCTTATGAGGAAACCTGCAACAATAACTGCTTTGTAAATCTTAGAATAAAAATTCTTTACATTATGCCTTTCTCCCTATAGGAGTCCAAGTACTTTTTTATATTGTGAGGCGGCCATCTTGGGTGCGCTCAGTTGCTTTTCTAAGTAATCATTCACATCACATTCTTTTTTTTATTTTGTATTATGCGTGTGTTTTAAGCCCTGAGTAGCCTTCATATTTCCCATGAGACACCTGTCTAAGAGTGTCACTTCCTGCGGGGTGGCGGCACTTGGACACTTGTTTTACTACTGTCAGTCCGAAATGTACCAGTAACTGCGTTAATGACGTCCTCTGCTCCGCATTGCACGGCATTGCGAGTGGAGTGGGCACATGTAGGACATGCACAGACTGCCTATGCAAGCTGCCCTCATTAGTAAATATGCATATATAATTATAAATAAAATCTTGTGTAATACTTTTTGTGTTTCATTCACCTCAATAAATATCAGCTTTTAAGACACATGCTCTCCAGCTGAGGAGGAATCTATTTGTTTAGGTCTGCTGGGAGTTTTAGTTCCACAGCAGCTGGAAAATACAAGAAACCCTGCTGGGGATGGTTCCTTGTGACAGACAATAACTTAACCCCCATCTGCCACTGTGAGTGTGTGACTGTGTATATTAGGGATGGCCATCGATGATTTTTTTTTACCATCGAGGGGGAGAGACAGATTTCCCTCTATCGATGTCTAAGCATAACCGAATGTGTTTTTTATTTATTTATTTTTTAAGACGGTGCTGAACCTCGGAGCATAGCTCCGCCCCCAAGTTCTGATTGGCCCACGAGTCAATCACAAAATAAAGATGACCATCGGTTGGTGAAACCATCGATGGTCATCCATTTAATAGTTTGTAGTAATCGATGGCTGCTTGCTATTATGCCATCCATGGTGACACCACCGATGGGCATCATTACTGTATACATTCCCGCCTACGCTTCGGCCCCGCCCACATCCCTTTTGGACGTCCTCGTCAATCCCCGCTCCTGTAACCATGGTGACCATGAGGTCTCTCCTCTCGCTGCTATTTCGCAGGACCCGCCCCCGGTTTCCTCCCTCCATGTCCCGGATGTAGCTCCCGCTGCGCCTGCGCACGCCTGACCCCGGGAGGGTTTGTTGTCTGCGGCCTGCGCCGCGCTCAGGAGTCCGGAGAAGCCCCAGGAGAGGAGGAGGCAGAGCGGAGAGCCCAGGCCTTCCACTAACACTCCGCGCCTGAGCCCGGGGCAGAGGGGGATCACGCAGGCCCGATTTAGCGCAGTCTCCTGGAGCCCGACCAGCGTGAGAGTACTGCGGGTAATGCTGAGGAGGGGGATGGGCTCGGTCTTAGCATTGGGGTCAGCTGGCTGGGAATCTTTTCGCTGGTGGTCGTGGGATCGGCTCTGTCTGTTTACGATGTGTCGTGTCCGATCAGCCTCTGAGCGATCTGGCCGTATGCAGAGTTCCGGCTGAAAGCAGTATGATCATCCCGAGCCCCCCCCTCATTGTAGGCAGTATATGATCATCCCGAGTCCCTCCCCCCTCACTGTAGGCAGTATATGATCATCCCGAGTCCCTCCCCCCTCACTGTAGGCAGTATATGATCATCCTGAGTCCCCCCCTCATTGTAGGCAGTATATGATCATCCCGAGTCCCCCCCTCACTGTAGGCAGTATATGATCATCCCGAGTCCCCCCCTCATTGTAGGCAGTATATGATCATCCCGAGTCCCCCCCCTCACTGTAGGCAGTATATGATCATCCTGAGTCCCCCCCCCCCCCTCACTGTAGGCAGTATATGGTCACCCCGAGCTCCCGTACCCCCCCACTGTAGGCAGTATGGTCATCCCTCCCCTCCCCCACTGTAGGCAGTATATGGTCATCCCGAGACCCCCCCTCCCTCACTGTAGGCAGTATATGGTCATCCCGAGACCCCCCCCCCTCACTGTAGGCAGTATATGGTCATCCCGAGACCCCCCTCCCTCACTGTAGGCAGTATATGATCCCGAGACCCCCCCTCACTGTAGGCAGTATGATCGTCCCGAGTCCCCCCCCCCCTCCCTAACTGTAGGCAGAATGGTCATCCCGAGACCCCCCCCCTCACTGTAGGCAGAATGGTCATCCCGAGACCCTCCCCCTCACTGTAGGCAGTATATGATCATCCCGAGTCCCCCCCCCTCACTGTAGGCAGTATATGGTCATCCCGAGACCCCCCCCTCACTATAGGCAGTATATGATCATCCCGAGACCCCCCCCCTCCTCACTGTAGGCCAGGGGTCTTCAACCTTGGCCCTCCAGCTGCTGTGGAACTTCACATCCCAGCATGCACTGCCACCTTTTTGATATAACAGCATGCTAAAACTATGGCAGTGCATGCTGGGATGTTTAGTTCCACAGCAGCTGGAGGGCCAAGGTTGAAGACCCCTGCTGTAGGCAGTATGATCATCCCGAGACTGCCCCCTCACTGTAGGCAGTATGATCATCCCGAGACTGCCCCCTCACTGTAGGCAGTATGATCATCCCGAGACTCCCCCCTCACTGTAGGCAGTATGATCATCCCGAGACTCCCCCCTCACTGTAGGCAGTATGATCATCCCGAGACTCCCCCCTCACTGTAGGCAGTATGATCATCCCGAGACTCCCCCCTCACTGTAGGCAGTATGATCATCCCGAGACTCCCCCCTCGCTGTAGGCAGTATGATCATCCCGAGACTCCCCCTCACTGTAGGCAGTATGATCATCCCGAGACCCCCCCCCCCTCACTGTAGGCAGTATGATCAGCCCGTGGTGCTCCCCTCACTGTAGGCAGTATGATCAGCCCGTGGTGCTCCCCTCACTGTAGGCAGTATGATCAGCCCGTGGTGCTCCCCTCACTGTAGGCAGTATGATCAGCCCGTGGTGCTCCCCTCACTGTAGGCAGTATGATCAGCCCGTGGTGCTCCCCTCACTGTAGGCAGTATGATCAGCCCTGGTTTTCCCCTTACTGTAGGCAGCATGATCAGCCCTGGTTTTCCACTTACTGTAGGCAGTATGATCATCCCGAGACCCCCCCCCCCCTCACTGTAGGCAGTATGATCAGCCCGTGGTGCTCCCCTCACTGTAGGCAGTATGATCAGCCCGTGGTGCTCCCCTCACTGTAGGCAGTATGATCAGCCCGTGGTGCTCCCCTCACTGTAGGCAGTATGATCAGCCCGTGGTGCTCCCCTCACTGTAGGCAGTATGATCAGCCCTGGTTTTCCCCTTACTGTAGGCAGTATGATCAGCCCTGGTTTTCCCCTTACTGTAGGCAGCATGATCAGCCCTGGTTTTCCCCTCACTGTAGGCAGCATAATCAGCCCTGGTTTTCCCCTCACTGTAGGCAGCATAATCAGCCCTGGTTTTCCCCTCACTGTAGGCAGTATAATCAGCCCTGGTTTTCCCCTCACTGTAGGCAGTATGATCAGCACTGGTTTTCCCCTCACTGTAGGCAGTATGATCAGCCTGTGGTGCTTCCTCACTGTAGGCAGTATGATCAGCCTGTGGTGCTCCCCTCACTGTAGGCAGTATGATCAGTCTATCTGAGATTTTTGGTTCAGTATAATATAGCCTGAGAATTGAGGTGGTATATTTTACTGGGATACATGGTAGCCAACTTTGTAAGATTGAAGGTGTGGCTAAATGCTGCACTTACAGTACCTCTGGATCTGCTGATTTTTATTCAAGTGCAAGTCCCTCTTTCCTCATATGACTGAAGAATGCTAGGCATAAACACAGTGGGCGGCAGCACAAATATTGGGGGTTCTCCATCACCTGCAGAGCTGGAACTTGAGCATGGTCTGAGCGGTGGCCATTACTTGGTTGGCAGATGCATTTCCACATTCTGTTGCATATCTTACCTGTTAGGTTTTATGACTCTATCCTAATGCATTAATGCTATTTGAATACCCTGTATTCTTTCCTGTTGGTCCTCTGTCTTTGTTCTATGATGTATTTACCCTGTGTATGGAGCTGCTAAATTTTGCTGTGTCTTTTATATATAAGAAGTACTAGTTATGATCAGCCGTGCCAGAGTACACTCCACCTGACAAACCCATACACTCCTGGCCTGGTCAGTTTAACTCCTTGCATACTGCAACTTTCCTGACTTGGAAATGACCTGAACCCACTAATAACATCTGGCATTAGAAGGAACAAGTCCCTCAATTTTGCATCCACCTGAACTTACATGGGACTAATTACACACACAGGTCCCCTTCTACGTGCATACAATGCACTCAAAGGTGAATACAATAGATTTTGGCAGGGGGCTAAGATTACTGTTAAGATGGGTACACACTGCATTGCAACATGGGTTGTTCAGGTTCACAGTTAAGTGCTATCTCTCTCTCTCTTCCCAATTCTGAATCAGGCCCTAGGTCAGTGTTGGCTAACCTTGACACTCCAGCTGTTATGGAACTACATAACCCAGCATGCACTGCTACAGTTTTGCTATTAGGGCATGCTAAAACTGTGGCAGGGCATGCTGGGATATATAGTTCCACAACAGCTGGAGTGTCAAGGTTAGCCAACACTGCACTAGGTCGACCTATCTGACGTTTGGTAAGTGTATACACAGATATATCCGCCATCTGCTGTGCTGCACGGCTGATCGGATATGTCTGTGAATGATGTCGTTCATAGACCGATCTGCTGTTCACCCCCGGTGATGCACTCTAGATATATTGCCCGTTCAGTGGTACAGGCGATAGATAGATATCTATCTATCTCAGTGTTTACCCAACTTTAGGGAGATATTCCGTTAGCCACTTGGTTTAGTTGGAACCTTACACACTAAATCAGCACAGGAAAACCTTGTTCATATTCGTGCTCACCCCATAGACACGGCAAAAATAACCTCTGCACATTGTGCTTTGGAACTGCATGCATACCTGAATCTCCCCCTTAGTGTTGTAGCAAAAAAGCAAAAAACTGTCATTTTAAATCTGGTCTTTAAATAGAATAGAGCAGATGAAGAGCAATGTCTGCACGTCATCATTTAGACAGGAGCATGCAAATGGAAGCCATAAATCTGTGGCCTTCTCCTTTAAAAGCTAATAAGTCTTCAGCCTTGGGTGCAGTGCCGTAACTGGAACATACTACATGCCTGTGTTTCAGCGATCTACCTGATCCTGTGGCACGTGTGTACTCCTGCTGCCAGTGTGTTGTCTATGGACGATGGACTGTTTGAGAATAACCCACTCTGGCAGGAGTGAGGAGACAGGGCCCTGAATGTGGCAGATGTTGGACACACACCGGATTGGGTTGATTGCTGGGACACGTATAAAGGTGGCCATACACTGTGAAATTATCTGATTGATCAGCCAGTTATTGGCTGAAAGATCATTGCAGTGTATGGCCACGTCCGAGAACTTATCACTCTTCAATGAGAAATCTTCCAGCATTCCTGGCAGATGCGATAATTGATGTTTAGATCTGACCTACTGTGGGGCCTGATTCAGCCAGGATCGCTATTCTGCTAATAAGCACGCAACGCAGTTGCTAATATCAGCGGTGATATGCAAATGATTGCACGCACATTGCGATCGCAGCCTAACATAAGGGCGCCCACTTCCCCTTACATCTGTGTACTTTAGCAACATAGCGAAATAATCTGTAACATTGAACCCACACACATTTGCACAAGCCTAGATCTTAAGGCCCCCATACATCAGGAATTGATTGCAGCAATCGTGCAATTTGCAATCGATTGTGTATAAAAATTGCACGATTGTTGCAATCAATTGCTGATGTATGGGGGCCTTTGCTCAGAAATTGCTAACTTCCACGCACGCTATGAGACCTCACACTGCGTATGGCATCGCGTTGGCTAATTTATGCACGACCCTGCAACGGCGTGCGAACGCACTGACATGCCTGCGTTTTCCCATCCACCCCCCCCCCCCGTCACCACCCACAAATGGTACTTACTATCAATCACTCTGCGAGGGGTCTTCGTAGCCTTTGCGATCGCAGTCCCGATCGCAATAGCTAGTTCTTGCACTGCGTTACATACGCATGCACAGCATGCACCAATCGGCCGATTGTGTGCGTATTCGCAGTTGCATACGGTAGTAAATCAGGCCCATAGTCATTATTGGATAGAGAGATCAATTATAGTGTATTAGGGGTCAATTCAGTTAGCCGTGAAGGGGACGAGTTGCCGGCTCTGGCACCGTATTGTTTCAAAGCCAAAAAATAGTGGCGCTCACATTAATCAGGTGCTGTCTTTTTTTTGTTTTTGTTTTATTCTTATAATGAAGTTTAGAAGGTAAAGCAAATCTCTGGTTAATACAGGCAACTCCAATAACACCAGTGATCATAAATGGCCCCCATTATATTCTGTATGGTAATTCACTCTGCTTTGTAAAAGTATTGGCCCAGTTAATTTTTTCCTTATCCTCCAAGTATGACAGAAATGCTACTATATAGATTTGGGACATCTGATTCCTGCAAGCTAATGCATATAAATATCCTGTTCCCCAGCTCCTCTGATGATATTCTCAGGTGTCTCCATGCCGTGTATTCATTATGGGTATTGGAAGTCTAGTAATAGATGAACACAAATTTGCACGCTGCATATTTAGATGAAAAAAAGTAATGTAATCCTGTGTGTGTGTACTGTATGTATGTATGTATATGTATATATATATATATATATATATATATGTGTGTGTGTGTGTATATCATTTTGCCATTTTAAAATGTACTCTTCAAGGACTAATAAACCCACAAAAAAAAATATATATATAAACCATGTAGGTCAATATGAAGCTGACATTCCAGTACAGCACTGTTAAAGAGTAATGCTGGGTACACACTGGCTGATATATTGGCCAATCAATTGATCGACCAATATATTGGTGCCCCCGTCGGCCAGTGTGTACAGACGATATGTCTGTGAACAACATCGTTCACAGACATATCGCATTGGCTGTGCTGCACAGCCGATGAACAGATATGTCTGCGGGCATATCTGTCCATCGGCAAGTGTATACGGGTGATCAGCCGATCGCCCGTACACGGGCGCCGAGAAGGGGAGGGGGGGGGAGCCGTGAGTGTTTACTAATTACCCGGGTCTGGCACCGCTCTCCATCCCTCTTAGGTCACAGCAGCCCAGCACACGCTGCTGTGTGCTGGGCTGCACTGGGAGACTGTCCGAGGCTGCTAAAGCAGCAGCCAGAGAGTCTCCTATGCCAAAGGGGGAGAGCGATCATGCTGATCGTGCCCCCCATTGGCTGTGCGCCGGGCTGAGGGGCACACAGCGCCCCCCTCCCCAGCGCGCAGCGCCGCAAATGTTTTTTTTTAGGTGTGGCAACGAGTTCCACGATTAGGCCACGCCCCCAGGCTGGCCCGACCCGCTGCAGCATGCAGATGATGGTCGTTCAGTGTGTATGAATGACCATCATCTGCAGATCACTTGATCTGCAGATATATCGCTATAGTGTGTACCCACCTTAAGGCATTACCTTCTCACTCCACTACAGTCCGCATAAACACCTCAAATACTTGTAAAGGCCGGTACACACTAGACGATGTCTAGTGTGCCCAACCTCGTCAGTGACTGGACCCGGCGGGGGAGCCAGCATCGGCAAGTGCATACACACGGCAGTGCCGGCAGGGACCATACTGCGTCCAGCATGGCCCTCGCCATCAACATCGCCAGTTGGACCTGCATGCAGGGCTGACTGAAGATGTCTCTGACCATGCGTGGTAGTGTGCATCGTCAGCAACGTAGTGGGTGCACACTAGACAAGGGGTGGCCAGACTTTTGGACTAAGTGATCTACTTTTAAAGCTAAAAACTTTTTGCGATCTACCGTGTGTGAAAAAGGGGATGTGGCCTCGCAGCAAGGGGCGTGGAGTCTGTCATGCCGATATCACACATAGTATCCCCAATTCAAATGACGCCACACAGCAGCACAATCTTATTCACATTACACCACGTAGTGTCCCTTATTCACTTTATGACACACAGTAGTACCCCATATGCAATGCCCCCTGTATTAGAGTCCCTTATACAATGCCTCCTGTAGTTGTGCCCATTATGCAGTGCCCCCTGTAGTTGTGCCCTTTATGCAGTGCCCCTGTATTAGAGCCCCTTCTGCAATGCCCCCTGTAGCTGTTCCCCCCCAATAATTGTGCCCCTTATGCAGTGCCCTCTGTAGTTGTGCCCATTATGCAGTGCCCCCTGTAGCTGTGCCCCTTATGCAATGTGCTCTGTAATTGTTCCTATTTTGTAGTGCCCCCTGTAGCTGTTCCCCCCCAATAATTGTGCCCCTTATGCAGTGTCCTCTGTAGTTGTACCCATTATGCAGTGCCCCCTGTAGTTGTGCCCTTTATGCAGTGCCCCTGTATTAGAGCCCCTTCTGCAATGCCCCCTGTAGCTGTTCCCCCCCCAATAATTGTGCCCTTTATGCAGTGTCCTCTGTAGTTGTACCCATTATGCAGTGCCCTCTGTAGTTGTACCCATTATGCAGTGCCCTCTGTAGCTGTGCCCCTTATGCAATGTGCTCTGTAGTTGTTCCCATTTTGTACTGGAGCCCCCTCCCAGTGTAGAACAGTCCCCACACCCCTGTGCAGTACTTACCTGACTTCATGCTGGGCTGTACGCTGGGCACCGCTCCCACTGCCAGGGCCGCTGACTGCTGGATCTAATTGGATTCAGCAGGTGCTCAGGCTCCTCACATCGTGGGTGACGTCATGATGTCACCCGCTCACTGCATCACCGTGAACGCTGGCCTCTGAAGTGATCAGGGGCTTCTTTAGTGATCAGAGGCCAGCGTTTCCAGTTGCTGTAGGTAAGTTGGTCATGAGCACTAGGCGATGTGCCTGATATGTCGCTGCCATCCGCCGAACGGTCAACATATCGTCTAGTGCAGGCCTGGCCAACCCGTGGCTCTCCAGCTGTTGTGAAACTACAAGTCCCAGCATGCCGTGCCAGAGTTTTAGCATTCCCTAATAGCAAAACTGTGACAAGGCATGCTGGGACTTGTAGTTTCACAACAGCTGGAGAGCCACAGGTTGGCCAGGCCTGGTCTAGCGTGTACCCTGCATAAGACAGTATCCTGGAGAGATCTGATTCGGGCCAGAGAACAGACGGTAGCCATTTGAGCGGCTGTGACATCACTGGACCAGCCTCCTGTGTGAGACCGCCTGCCTACATAGTGTATATCTGCAATGTCCATCACTCTGTAACGGCTGTGATTGAGAACCTCCATCCTCCGAACATGGTAGGCTTTTGCATGGGATGTAGTCCGTCACAATCCCAACAGCGGAATGCCAGCTAGGCATTTTGATAGGCGTCAAAATACCGGTGCCTATCATAATCCAGATGCCGGAACTCTGTGGACGCCATCCCGCACAATGGGGGGGGGTAGGATTTGGTAGCCTAGAGGGGTTAGGTTTGGGGGGGGAGAGATTAGGGTTAGGCACCCCCAGGGAGAGGTTAGGCTAAGGCACCCCCCCGGGAGGGTTTGGATTGGGGAGCGGTAAGGGGAGGTTAGGGTTGGGCACCCCCGGGGGTAGGTTAGGGTTAGGCACCACTAAGGGATGGTTAGGGGTGGGGGGGGGGAGGTTAGGGTACTTACCTGCCCCTGTCGGGATATTGATCCTGTCGGGCATCCGCTGTCGGGATTACAATCCCATTCCTTTTGCAGAGAGGTGAAAGGGGGCATGATGGGCATGATTGAATTAGGAGCACTGCAAATTGGGAGGGGCGTGTCTTAGCTTAACTCTAAATGTCAGTGCAAAAACTAAGCTGCCCAGTATCTGTTCTCTACATGCAAACGCAGCCAGTATTTCCCTGCATGCAAAAAAATACAAATAAATGTATTGTATAAATGTATTTGCTGCCCTTGCATTGTAACATGGTTTGTTCCAGGAGCAAATTGCTGCTTTTTTTTCATTTGCTCCAATCTGTCTTATAATGCAGTATATTCTATATATAACTCTACCTTATGTTATGTTTTCCCTCCCATATGGTTGAATACTATTTGATCTATGTTTCACTTCCCATTATTGTGGAGTGCAAAACACTGAATGGTATCAGCTGTCAGTCACATGGTGCTTGGTTGATGCGCTGATGTTTTATACCATAGATGTACAGGAAGGTGGGCACCCTGAAGATTTGTAACTGGGTGACGAGTGGGCACTGCGCTTAAATTACTTGCTGTGTGTGAGTGTGTGTGTATATATATATATATATATATATATCCATCAAATATGATTGTTATTTGTTGTTGCTCATATATAGCCACCTTATTACACATTGGTTTATTGTTCAGCATAAATCGATGATACGCCCTATAGCACCCACTTTATAGAGTGACCTGGGAATGCCGTACCAGTTACTGCTGCATATTCATTACAATGTAAGCACGGCTTCTTGTTACTACTAAAATAGGAATCTCTTGACGGGAGCAGGGAGGGATAAAGGATTAAGGTGCATATGGCCATTTTACTACAAAGGTATTTACACAATATATTTTTGTTTCTCTACTATTCGTCTTATTGTTTCTGTGGGGCCGATAGATGTGATGTATTGTGTATATATATATATATATATATATATTTGAGCAGGGCACAGCACCATAATGAAACAGCCTAGCGGGAACACTACAGTGTAATCGCCGTATGGCTTTTTAGGTATTTTCGCACACGCGCAGCAGCAAAAAAAACCCATTTAACTGAACATCGGCTTTGCGTGCAGCTCACTCAGTCTTTACCAATGTGGTCCAACTGTCACCCAGACCTCCGTATGATAATAAATCCGATGGTTGACCCAGTGTAATATTCATATTGTCAATAATATTTATTTGACCAATTGTTTAAGGCTATTTATTTCTGTAATATAAAAGACCCGATAAAGCCATTAAGTAACATTATTATTGTGTTACATTATAAGAAGATGCCAGATAATATTTCCAGGATATTTTGACAGCTGTGACTCACGAATGTCTGCGATTTGGCTTACGTCTCTTACAGCCATTTCATACTCCCTTAGGATCATGCACGTCTGCAAAGCCATTAAGATATCAAGTTCTCTGCTGTGCATTACCGCAAACCTGCTATGGATCCGTTCTCTCCTTCCAGGGCGCTAATGTACCTCCCGTCACCCTCCGCATTACGCCTACAGATCGCTCGTGAGATCTTTTCAGATCTGATGACCTGGAACAGCACAGGAAGCCCGAAGGGTTAAAATCCACACTGCGCCTTTATCTGACAGACCCGGTTGGCGAGTGAAACCCATTTCCTGTGCTGATATTTTTGGCTCAGACACAGCAGAAATTTCCATGTGTGCTCTGTTTGTTTATGGTTGGGATAATGAAATGTTGGAGGGGATGAGACTCTCACATCCGCCTAACGATCTGCATTGTCCTCTCCTGTATCCGATTGCTGCAGATGTTCTGTAAATAGCTGAATTCTAGCATTTTGTCTTTTTCTGATATCAGAGATGCATTGTGAAGCTGTGATGTGTGCTCGGCAGATTGTGTATAGATGGAATGCAATCAGCAAGTCGACAGTGGGAGTGTCAACATTCACCATTTTTACATTCGTGATGTTGACATGGTTAATATGCCGACATTTACATTACACTTATAGTGTAGGGTTTATGTCATTGGGGACAGAGATGAATAAAGACTGTGTCGACATTCTGATCTTTAGTGTTTCTACTGGGAATCGGTATGTAATGCCGGCAGCTAAACCGACAGCGGCAGGCTGGCGGGTTCAAATCCCGACAGGTACAGGTAAGTATCCTAACCCTCCCTTAGGGGTGCCTAACCCTAACCTCCCCCCTTAGTGCCTAACCTCCCCCCAGGGGTGCCTAAACCTAGCCTCTCCCCATCCCCGGGCTAAGTGTAATACTTACCCGTCAGAGGACAATTGGGATGGCGGGGGTCGGTCTTCCGGCAGCGGGATTAAGATAGACGTCGACATTTCGACGCCTAACTTAAGTCCCCTGTCAGGCAAGTCGTGTCGGGATTTAAACCGGCGGCATCGCGTCCGCCAGTCTATTGACTATATTATATATTTCGAGGGTGAGCAGGGCGGCTGTCACTGAAGGGCACTGTTCTACCCAGGGAGCGTGCCCATGAGATGTGCCCCCTTTTCAACACTGTAGGGGTTGCCGCCAATCTCTCCCCGCAGTGTGAATAGCTTACCTTGTTCATGTACACGGCATCTATTCACTTGCTGGTGATTGTTTCACCAGAACTTTTCTTCCCCCGCAGGTGGGCAGGGCTGATTCAGCGGGACACCGCCATAAGGGCAGGGTGCACTTCAGCGACTTCACATCAGGTAGGACGCAGCGCCCCGCTGAAACAGCCTAAC
Organism: Taudactylus pleione; assembly: GCA_031769625.1. NCBI lineage: Eukaryota > Metazoa > Chordata > Amphibia > Anura > Myobatrachidae > Taudactylus > Taudactylus pleione. The sequence continues at coordinate 267,828 of JAUIMM010001744.1, read as the reverse complement.
GGTAACACTAGGTCTTGTTGACATTACAACAGTGTTGAGATGCTGAATGTTGACACAATGAATGGAGACCTAATATACCAAACCCATGTAGATTACCGATTCCGCCAGATGTGCGGCACATTGTTGGGTAATATGTCTTGCTTAGGCCTAATGAGTGTTTTATGACATCGTGTCGCTGGGCCTCTGTTGGGACCGTGCAATCTGACGCGGTATAATGGGAATGCAGAGTGTTTATACCCTTTATTTAGGAGGATTATACACTTGACACAGAGGACATTTTTAATTTTTTTTGTTATGTACAAAATAATTAATTTCCTCAATGTTTTTTTTTTAAATATCTTTTTGTTTGAAAATGTTAAATATGAAGGAAGGGCTATGTAAAGAAAGAGAGGGACGGGATAAAGGGAGGGGGGGACATAGTACAAGCAGGTAAGTAATAATGGAGTACAATAAAGTTGCTAAAATGCACCATTTAGCGGAACTAAAACCAATTGTTAGATACAGAAGTCACATATTGGGAGAATGTAAGTCCCACACGCGTACAGCTAATCAAGGAGAGGAGTTTGCAGTTATAGACCCAGGGTAAAGGGCAGGAGAAGCATCATGGTAGATTAACCACGACGAACATATGGGCAAAAATCCAGACGACTTATTGTCGACAATAACGGTAATATTGGTAAACCGCCGCCATAATGGAGGAGAGGGGGGGTGGGGATGTGGATTTCCACTTTAGAGTAATACAACTCTCAGCTGCATTTACTATAGGCCAAGTCAGCTTTTGGGTGTGTTTGGATATCCCTGGGACGTCCCGAGGCAATAGAGAGTGTAGAGGCGGAAAGCATATACCAGTAATCTGTGATATGTGACGCTAGTCCACATGGGCGGAAATTTAGGGCAAGTCCAGAATATATGCGGAAAGGAACCAATCTGTCCCCTTCCCGGCCAACACATTTCTGAAGAGGAGGGGAAAATTCTATGCAAATTTACTCACTGTTTTATTTCTCTAAAATAATCCGAAAACTTTAAGCTGCAAACAGGCATTCAATCCCTGCACAATATACATTCATAGGTTTGCAAATCACACACCTGTCCACTTCTAAGATTGGGGCACCTACTGATTTACCAAGATTTAAGGGGACATTTACCAAACATTCCAAACAGGACTAGTGAAGGTGTTGCCCATAGCAACCAATCAGATCCCTCCAATCATTTTATAGAATGTACTCGCTAAACTATAGAATCTGATTGGTCACTATGGGGAACAACTCCACTGGTCCTATGTAGAAGGTTTATAAATCTCCCTTCAGTTAGGTATTGATTTCCTTCTGCTGTTGACAATCATTTTATTTCCTTGTGTAGGTCAGGCCGTACCTCAGGGCACTTGCAGGTGTGGTCCAGTAGCACTACCTATGAGATGAAAGAGCATCTCATTGGCCGGAGCGGAGGAGCGTTAACTCCCCACTCCGGCGCTACCCGCTAGAGACCACAGCGTGTGTCTCAGTCCCGGCCGGCTCCACTGAGTGTGCGCGGGATCTCGCAAGTATCGCGAGATCCAGCGTGCAGCCCTGGAGCCGGCAGCCACCGCAGCAGGGACAGCGCTGTTCCTGCTGTGGGGATAGGGCATCGCCAGGCTGTAGCTGTCGATAGCGACAGCTACAGCAGGCGGAAAGGTCAGGTGAACTGACCATTCATACATGCCCTGCTGTTTGGCGCTGCTATCTTGTAGATAGCGCCGGTAATGACAGGGACGCATAGCGCCCCTGTCATTTACCGCCAAACCCCCCGACCATACATCGGGGAGAAGCGGTATCAGCGCACATAACGTGCCCTGATACCGCTTCTGAGCTTCATACATCTCCCCCATGATATCACACCTGCCAGGGAAACACCAGACGATGTCGCTCATGCAGCGAATCTAGTGTGTATGCACCATAAGGGTGACCTATAAGCACAGTGTACTTCATTTAATGTTTGCTGTATTTCTCAATAAGAAACCTTTGGCACAGGGGTGCCGTGGAAAAAATGCTGATACTCTAGGGTGCCGTGGTTTAAAAAAAATGCTTGGGAACCACTGGTGTAGGCACTGGCCAGACCATGGAGGAGGGACACTAATATGTACAATGAAGCATCCTAGTTTACAAACAGGAGATACCTTTATTAGGCTGTGTACTCCTGGACAGTTGAACAACCTTATAGTAGTGTTCATTCTAGCACCCTGCACCTGTCACAGCCCGTGCAGTACCTCTTTCCTGACTGGGGTGTCACTCTCTGCTCTACTCGCTAAGCTGATGCAACAAACTGCTGAGATACAGACCAGAGGGCCTGATTCAGAGCCGCTCGTAAGCGGCCACTCGTTCACTCCGAGCGATGTTCGCACATCTGCGCATGCGTATGGGTCGTAATGTGCATGCGCCAACCAGTCAGTGCGGTCGGAAATCGTGTGTTCGCAAAATAGCGAGTGCATGCTAATTTGAGTGACAGGATGAGGCGTTTGTGGGTGGTAACAGGGGAAGGTGCTTGAAAACGGAGTGGAGTTTAAAGGGTGTGCATAATTAACAAAGCAGCGTCATCGGCCACGTCACTTGGTTGTCTCTTAGCCTGAACTGTTCGCATGATTGCGGTAGGAAAATCCTACCACAAGCACTGCGAGCAGTTCAGACGCCTTTCAATGTACTCGATCAATCTAATAAATAGCGGAGATGACGTATGATGCGAACGGCCAGGGGGCGTTTTTACAAAATAGCGAGCTCGCTCGCTCAGACATAGAGGCATCAACAGACCGCAAAGAGCGAGCAGTCAATTTAAATAGCCGGCCCGTTTTTCTGAACGAGCGAGCGCAAATAGCGTCCGGCTCTGAATCAGGCCCAGAGTGTGCTAGAATCACCAGAGCAGAGAGCGACACTCCAGGCAGGAAAGTGGAACTGCACGGGTTGTGACAGGTGTAGGGTGCTAGAACGAACACTAGCAGTATGAATCGCCATAGAGATAGTCATCAATAGATCACGTTGAAGTTTGCATTGTGCATACTTGCAACACTTACCTAAAATGCTGAATAGACCAACAACTCATCAAGTGGATGTAATTATTAAATCTCATTTCTATTCCCACTCTGTCCACTAGGCATATCATTACAATAATATTTCCATCTTGCGTAGGTAGTTCTTGATAAGGCCGGCATCAATGTGTGCTTGAGTCCGCTGTAGCCCTGCCCTCTGAGTGCTGATATCTGTGTATTTATCCTAATTAGGATCGGAGGCGATCTGCTCTCTACTGCCCGTAACCATCGAATCGTTGAACTAAGCAGAAAAACTGGATCCTCTCGACAACATGTCCATAACCAACACGCCCACAAGCAATGACGCCTGCCTGAGCATCGTCCACAGCTTGATGTGCCACCGCCAAGGGGGCGAGAGCGAGACTTTTGCCAAGCGGGCCATCGAAAGTTTAGTCAAAAAGCTGAAGGAGAAGAAAGACGAGTTGGACTCATTGATCACTGCAATAACTACGAACGGAGCACACCCAAGTAAATGTGTCACTATCCAGAGAACTTTAGATGGCCGGCTTCAGGCAAGTACATTTCCTTCTATGCACTGAGGTCATTGTAACAGAGGTGGCCCCATCAGTGATGTGCACCACCAAACTGGAGACAATGGGGTCTAAGTACTATGCTGTTGACGGAGATAAAGTTCCAACCAATCAGCTCCTAACTGTCACTGTACAGGCTGTTTGAAAAATTAGTTAGGAGCTGATTGGCTGGTACTTTATCTCCATGCACTTTATCTCTCGCTCTCTCCAAAGCTTAGTACATAGGGTGTATATAGTCTGTTAGTAAAGATAAATGCATCTTAAGCCCTGAGGAGTTTCACTGATACACTCATATAGTGTCCTATGTACATGCTGCATACATACGTACATACTATTTCAGTAAGAAACAGATTTTGTTGCATTATATCCCATAGACCACATCAGAGTGGTATGATTTATTAGCAGTGCTATCCTGGGTGAATGCAGGATGCTTGCACCATGCAGCCAGGCCAAGTGCTGACCCCTAGTCCCATGTGAAAACAAAATATTTTATTTTATTTTTTTAGTATTTTGATTAGTACCTTCCTGTTCCAAGAAGTCCAAATACTTAATAATTGACTAAACTGATGTCTTGCCTGAAAAATACTGTGCTGGCAGTTTCTGTGGGCTTTACAGCACTTTGGGGAGACGGCGAGTATTAATTTGAACTTGGTACTTTTAGTCCTGCCAGGCCAGCCTCTGAGACTTCTCATTGGGCAGCCAAGTTGGTCTCAAGATGGAAATACCCACTGTAAACAAAAAGTATAGTGGTCGCTCATATCAGCTTAATGACATTACGCAGGTGCTTGTAAAGGGCGGGGTTTACACTGAACCACAGAAAAAAAAAAAAAAAAGATTCCCTCCAGCTCACTGCAGCAATATCAACAAAAAATACTTAAATTCTACATGATAATAGAGATTCAGAGGTATTAGTTACATACATTTGCAAATATATGAATAAGCGCCAGGCCATCGTCAAGGCTCCTCTATACTGGCGTCCCTAACATTAAGGGGTCCACGTCCGAGAAGCAAGGCACCCCAAAAAACTCCAGCCAAGGACCATCCCTAAGGCATCACACAAAAAGGGGAAAAAAGGTGATAGTGAAGTGTAAAGTATAGATGTGTAAAGATAAATCAATAAGTGTTAATGAAATAAGAAAGAATTAAAATGACATAAATAATAAATAAACAATTAGAAAAGTGATAAAAAAAATATCTATGTGAATTAAGTGGTGATGCCCTGAAAAGGTCCAGCCAGACAACTCCGGGGGCCCCACGTCCAAACACTCACCCCAAAATAATTATTGCTACATAATAGTAGCACCCACTCTGGGTCATATACGATGGCCTGGCGCTTATTCATATATTTGCAGATGTATGGAACTAATACCTCTGAATCTCTATTATCATGTAGGATTTAAGTATTTTTTGTTGATATTGCTGCAGTGAGCTGGAGGGAATCCTTTTTTTTTTTTTTTCCTGTGGAAATACCCACTCACTGCTGTTTTGCTCAGTGGGGGAATTGGATGATGGTTTCAAAGATTTTTTTTTTAGTTTTGTAACCTGCAGAAATCATTTTAAGGGCCTCTGTTTTCAAGAAGGGGTATATTGTTCATAAAGAATAATAAAGTTAAAATTAATATATATATATATATTATTTATTTGGAAAATGCAAGTGTTCTCTATTCTTACAGTGACGATGTAGGTTACCTCAGCTATACAGGCTCTCTAGGGACCATGCATCACACACATTTAAACAAAACCCTGATCACTTGGTCCTCTCATTTTATTGCCTTATGACTTCATACTTTGTGTTTCCTCTTTACCTCTTATTTTCGTAATACGGTTATCCACATACATCTTACTTCCTTGCATGTTACAGAACCCGTCTAGTCGCGCCATGCCGTTGTGTGACTCTGTAGCGCGAGCGTATTTTCATGTGACTTTTTCCTTTCAAATGCACCTTATTCAAATAGGACGCACGGGCAGCTTCTGCTGATTAAAATGATGAGGCGCACGCCTATGTTCTGTGTGCGACTGCGGGTGTATCTGCATGCGAAACGCTACGTTACAGTGTCGCAGACCTTTTATAATCTGGTTAAAAGGATTAATAAACACTTTACAAGGGCACTTAACACTTGGTAGCTGACGCCCTGCTGCTTTTTTGGGTGTTATGATCGCTGCAGCAATGTTTATATACCATGTTCTTATCCTGTATTGTCTTGTACTGTAAGTCGCTGTTTTACGAGTTTGCTCATTTGTTAATGTACTTTGTGAGGCGCTGCGGAACCCTTGTGGCGCCATATAAATAAAGGATAACATTAATAATAATACATTCTCAGTTGCTTTAAAGGAATAACCCTTTCATTGAATCACATTGAAGAGGGTTTTCCTCTAGGTTATTCCTCCTAATGTCCCCTTGAATTGATTTTACTCCCTATCTACTTAAGTTGAAGACACTCCCGGAACTTCCACTGTCAAGGCCCATACACACGATGTACTAAATGATGCGATATATCGTGAGCAATTATCCCCGGCAGTTCCCTGGCACTCCAGGACACGATGTGCAGCAAAAGCTACACGATGTGACACAGGATCTATCATACACAATCTAATGATTTGCATATCATCAGATCATGCACGATAGTAGACAGATGCACGCACTGATCAGTGCGGTCCGCGCTACAAGCATCTTTGTAATAAAAAGTCAATATGACACAGATGCAGGGAAGGATCAGCGAGATCCGTCCGCCCGAATGACGCCTCAGCGACGGGATTTCACTATAGAAATCCCGGTGCTGAGCACTCATTGGCTGAGAGAGGCGAGCCTTCCGCCTCTCAGCCAATGAGCAGTTCCCACCATTGACTTCATTGGTGAGAACCGCTAAAGTAACCTTTAAGTTACCTTGTTCTCCCCACAATATTTTGCCAGCCTGGTGAGGTTAGTGTAACACGTTCCAATAATGGAAAATGCTGAAATCTTTATAATGATTTGAACTCGATATTCATTTTAAATTCATTATTTGTTAAGGACTCTCTGAGATATTGCTCACTTGCATTGGATAAATGTGTCCATCAATGCACGCTAGACAGATTGCTGCATGCTGCGACACCATGCATGTCTGCACCCTCCTTCTATTCACTCTGCAATGATCCTGCCGTACAAACCGCGCCCTGCCTCATAAAGACATGGGAGGGATCTCTGTTACTGTGTCTGTCACAGTAGTGCCTGTCAGACTCTTGGAGCAGGCTGGTGCTGTGAAATTGATCCTGGGGAGGACACTGTCTTATTATAATATAAGCTCATCTTTTGTAGCTTATGGTGTTTTCACATATCTGCAGTTTGTGTACTGTTTCTAGCGATGGCCGTCTGGGAACAGCGGTGGGTGTCTCGCGGATGAGTTGTGAGGCCAGTCAGGACTTGCGGAGATCTCCGCAGGAGGGGGGAGAGTTTTCTGTCCTCCAAACTCCAGTAGCCGAGATGTTAATATATCTCAGTGTTATAACTTGCAGCAGCTATAGAAGCATGACGTGGCCTAAACATCTCCCCCACTGTGCCACATGTGGCCAACTAGGACCTAGTCAGTGCTTGGGGCTTTATGTTTGGATTCTATGGGGCATTAGCTGCTAAATTCTCAGCCTCTAATATCCCAATCAGCCAGAGAAGGCTTCCTGATCCTGAATATAACGGGTATTCAACATGAGGCCCTCCGGCTGCTGTGGAACTACACATCCCAGCATGTCCTGCCACAGTTTTTTTAGCATGCCTTAATAGCAGCACTGTAGCAGGGCATACAGGGATGTATAGTACCACAGCAGCTGGAGAGCCGCACGTTGAATACCCCTGGTGTATAACATGGAACTACTATGGCATTTAATCCTGTCACTCCGTTTCCAGCACGCTGTGTTATTTCTCTCTCCATGTTTTCTGTCATGAGTTTGTTATGGATGTTACAAGCAATGCATATCGTCTCCCAGGTGGCTGGCAGAAAGGGCTTCCCTCATGTCATCTACGCACGTCTCTGGAGGTGGCCGGATCTCCATAAGAATGAGCTGAAACATGTAAAATACTGTCAGTATGCCTTTGATCTGAAGTGCGACAGTGTCTGCGTGAATCCTTATCACTACGAACGGGTTGTGTCCCCTGGAATAGGTAAGAGCCGTGCAATGGGGTTTTATCTTTGCATTGTTTTCTTTGTGTATTTAGACGTCTCATGCACAGTTGACATTTACTGTTCCACCATGGTGCACAATGAAACGCTTTCTACTTCTAGTCATTTCTAGTCTAGTCGAAAAACATGTTTGATAGATGTGTGACCGCTCACCAAACAGGAGGTGCATTGCTGGAGAGCTGACGTCACATCTGGAAGCCTGTAGAGCAGTCCTGGCCAACCTGTGGCTCTCCAGGTGGTGTGAAACTACAAGCCCCCATCATGCTTTGCCAGGTAGATGGTAGTTTGTGCAGTATGCTGGGACTTGTAGTTTCTCATCCCAGCCTTACTGTAGGGTTCTGATGCTATTTGAGTCCAAAGCACTCTGGCAAAAAAACTATAGTGGAAGCACAACCAGGGGATTATGTCTCCTTCAGTCATCTGTAGCAGTCGTTACAATGGGTAAATCCCTTCTATGTTAGGCAGGGACAGGTAGATAATCCTCCGGAATGGTATAGAAGATAGTTCCTCCTTCTCCCCCCGTGTCTCCTGCCTGTCTCTGAGTATAGGTCGGTCAGGAGCTGTTTGTTATTTCCTTATCTTCTCTTGAGTCTGATGCTGCACACCAAGGATGGGGAACACCAGTTTCCTACCTCTGGGAACAGATCTGGTTGTAACTTTGGGAATCGTGGTATGTACATGGCAGATGAGGTGTCTTGAAGTGAGATGGAGCCTGAGCGCAACTATAAACCATTGAAGACACCAGCTCAAGGCGAGCGCCTAAGTCAGGGGTGTATTTCTATAATTCAGCTTTATGACTGAAGGTCAGCTTAGTGACACAGGAACCGTGTCTGTGCAGCGTGTGGTAATCTTGCTGTATTTGAAGATATCTTATGTAGTATATACAGTCTCAGCCTCCTGAACAGTGTATAGAACTTACAGCTTAGATCTCTCCTTACTAAGGGCCTGATTAAGAGACGGACGCTCTGAAAGAGCACTCTCTATGAATTAGGGCGGTTTTTTTTGATGGTCGCGATGGTCAAGACCATCGCGACCATCGGGCTTGCGACGAGACCATTGTGGTAGGGTCTCGTGGCCGCAAGCCCCAGAGAGCTTCTGGCTCTAATAGAGCCGGAAGCTCTCCCACTGACATCACTGGTGATGTCAGTGGGGCCGCCCACAAACGGCAGGCGTTCGCTTGGGAACGCCTCCGTTTGTGAAGCCACCCCCCCGCCACGCCTTCCAAACGGGGCGAGCTGTCAATATATATTCTTCCCTAGGGCTGACGAGGATCTGCTTCTTCCTATCCTGGATTATCTGGTCGCCAGGTAGCAAAATCTGGTCGCCATGGTGACCTGGCCCCTGGGATTTGTCGAGCCCTGGCTATCACAGCCGAACTGGTGGCTGCTGTCTAGTAAAAAATACCCTCCTGGGGGTAAATTTACTACAGTGAGAGTTTTTAGTAGTGGAAATGTTGCCCATAGCAACCATTCAGATTCTACTTAACATTTAACTAGCACCTTCTAGAAGATAATAGCTAGAATATGGTTGCTATGGGCAACATCTCCACTTCTGAAAACTCTCACTTTAGTGATTTTACCCCTGATCTCTGCATCAGGAAGTATTTCAGATACTGATAGAGAGATTTGGACTTCCTCAGAGGGAAATTATGGCAACAGAATGCTAAAGTACCCGGATTCTTCTCTTGACATAAAGTTCTATGGACTGAATGAGTGAACGCATTGTCAGTCTCATGGATGTATCGGTATGCAGTCGGGAAGTCGGCGGACGTAATCCCGACGGCCGGCTTCCCGACTGTTTAATCCTGGCGAGGGTTAAATGACAGGCGTCTACATCTAGACGCCTGTCATTTTACCGATGCCGGGAGACCGGCGCCCGGCATCCCGATCGAAGTGATATCGGGCGCAGCTGCGGACAGACGCGAGGGGGGGGGGGTGTAACACGTATTTCATGGCCCTAAAACTTGCGCTCAATGTGCTCATTGTGTAACACATATTTTGTGGCCCTATAACTTGCGCTCAATGTGCTCATTTGTGTAACACGTATTTCGTGGCCCTATAACTTGTACTCAATGTGCTCATTGTGTAACACGTATTTCGTGGCCCTATAACTTGCGCTCAATGTGCTCATTGTGTAACACGTATTTCGTGGCCCTATAACTTGTGCTCATTGTGTAAGACGTATTTCGTGGCCCTATAACTTGCACTCAATGTGCTCATTGTGTAACACGTATTTCGTGGCCCTATAACTTTTACTCAATGTGCTCATTGTGTAACACGTATTTCGTGGCCCTATAACTTGTACTCAATGTGCTCATTATGTAACACGTATTTCGTGGCCCTATAACTTGTACTCAATGTGCTCATTGTGTAATACATATTTCGTGGCCCTATAACTTGTACTCAATGTGCTCATTGTGTAAGACGTATTTCATGGCCCTATAACTTGCGCTCAATGTGCTCATTGTGTAACACGTATTTCGTGGCCCTATAACTTGTACTCAATGTGCTCATTGTGTAACACGTATTTCGTGGCCCTATAACTTGTACTCAATGTGCTCATTGTGTAACACATATTTTGTGGCCCTATAACTTGTACTCAATGTGCTCATTGTGTAACACGTATTTCGTGGCCCTATAACTTGTACTCAATGTGCTCATTGTGTAACACGTATATCGTGGCCCTATAACTTGTACTCAATGTGCTCATTGTGTAACACCTATTTCGTGGCCCTATAACTTGCACTCAATGTGCTCATTGTGTTACACATATTTCGTGGCCCTATAACTTGTACTCAATGTGCTCATTGTGTAACACATATTTCGTGGCCCTATAACTTGTACTCAATGTGCTCATTGTGTAACACCTATTTCGTGGCCCTATAACTTGCACTCAATGTGCTCATTGTGTAACACCTATTTCGTGGCCCTATAACTTGCGCTCAATGTGCTCATTGTGTAACACGTATTTCGTGGCCCTATAACTTGTACTCAATGTGCTCATGATGTTTCATGAGTCTCATCCACAATTTTAAATTCTAACAATGGTTTCATTAAAGAAACTAATTTACCCTGTAGAACAAATGCCCGTCACTATTCTACTGGTATAGTCCTGGTGTACTTAATGCGGTCTTCCAGCCTTCCTTTTAAACGCTGCACTCGCCTATGCGTGGAGATGTAGTCAGGATGCCGACGGTGACAATACAGACAGCAGCTGCCCGACAGATTACGGAGGTAAGTATTAGGGCAAGGGGGATGCATAGAGTTAGACAGTAGGGGGAGGGTTAATGTTAGGCACTAGCGGGAGGGTCAGAGTTAGGCTGCGGGACGGTTAGGGTTAGGCTGCGGGACAAAGGGAGGGGGGGTTAGGCTGATGGAGGGGTGGGTTAGGGTTATGATACTTACCTAAGGGGTCTATTTACTAAGCAGTGTTAGGAGACAGAGTGAAAAGTGATAAGAAAGTGATAAGGTGGCAGCCAATCAACTCCCAACTCACAGGCTGTGTTTGAGAAAATGACAGTTGGGAGCTGATTGGCTGGCACCTTGTCACTTTCTTATCACTTTTCACTCTGTCTCCTAACACTACTTAGTAAATAGACCCCTAAATCTGTTAGGATTTTGGTTGTCGGGATGCCACTGTCGACATCCTGACTGTCGGAACCCCGTACCTAACGCCATGTGTGATCACATTACGAACCAAGCGCCAGCATCGTGGCCTATCGTGAGGATGGCCACTGTACAATGTATTATCTAAGACTGTAACAGACTAGCGATCGTGGTTTAGCACGTATAGATTGGACATAAGCCTCTTGTGTTCAGGAGCGTTAGTGATGGAGACGCCTCACTCATAGACATACATATTTAGTGGAGGTGCCCCAGTAACTGTATTATATAGCGTTGTGCCCATAGATACTTAGTATTCACAGACGAGCGCTTCCAGTGATGTCATCATGTGACTGTAACATCGCAGCAAACCCAGTACGTAACTGTTCTCTGTACTGTGATTGGGTGCGCCCGTCGTTTCACATGATCTCTGGTGTCTTTACACTGATCATATTATGCAGCTGATCTTTATAACCTTTCTGTTTCAGACTTGTCGGGGCTGACTCTGCAAAGCACTGGTAAGTCCTGCTGTCTCTGTGCCAGGTTACGTTATTGTTAGGCTAATGTTACTAAGCTCCAAATAGATTTTTGCTCATCTAATTACTAAACATGTATTAATACCTATGAGGTTACCCTTCTATCTAAGGTGGAGAAGTAAGAAGAGGTGGTAAGTGCCAATTGCGCTCTAACCAGCGCTATTTGACACCTACATTGAACCACGGTATATGAGCAGATAACATAGAGAAAACTCACTTTATGTGCAAACATCTAATGATTTTGCCTTCACCACAACATAAAAAACGATAAACGCACTTTTGTGGTTTTTCCACATATCGGCAGCCTTACCTATTGCTACGTATGCTAACCCGCGTAGGCATCCCCAGGGGTCTGGCTGCGTGTGAGATCTGGCGATGCACAGCGAGGACGGCCAGGAGGTAACTTGGCAGTGTCTGCGTTTGTCACTTTTTCTGCAGATCGTAGATTGGGCGCTAGCACAGCGAGGTGCGTTTTTGTGGTATTCCATTCCTCCATACCTGACTTGTAGAATAGTCTTGAGCTGTGACGGGAGCAGGATGACAAAATGTAGTTCCAGGTAGATCCAAATCTAGTTTGCGTGTTGTACCGGCTTATATCCAGCTAGACGACGGCAGCGTTACTATTCGCAGCCCACAGAGGTGCCCATAGCAGTTCTTCCATTTTGGAGAAAGCCTATAATGACGGTCTGCTAAGGGGGCATAGGGCTAAAGTACCGAAAATGATAGTCAGTGTTGTCGTGATTTCAGCTCTTCTCCATACTAGATAATGTTGGTGAATGTACCTTTAATGACATACCTCAGTAGGTTTTTTTATATATATATATATTTATTTATTTATTTTTTTCCCCGTAAAATAACATTTGTGTGCTTATTCCTCCCGACGAAGCAAAATCTGCCTGAAATGGGCAATAGTTGTACTAAAAGCAGATGTTGCACTGGAATATGATACAGGTTGAGTCTCCTATATTCAAATAATCCAAAATACAGCATTTTTCTTAGCATGACTGAGATAGTGAAACCTTTGCTTTTGGTGGTTCAATGTACACAAACTTTGTTTAAGGCACCAAATGTATAAAACTATTGTATAAAATGCCCTTCAGGCTGTGTGTATAAGGTGTACATGAAACATAAATGAATTTCATATATGTACGCAAACTTTGTTTGAGCCACGGAATTACTGAAAATATTGTATAAACTTACCTGCATAAGGTGTATATAAAGCATACATTAAATTCTGTGTATAGATTTGGGTCCCATTCCCAAGATATTTCAGTATGGTATGCAAATATCCCAAAATACGGGATATTCCAATATCCAAAATACCCCTGGTCCCAAGCATTTTAAATAAGGGAGACTCTACCTGTAATGTATATTTATTTAGTTTGTTCTCAAAATGATATGCCTCGCTGGGCAAACATAATATACCTTACATATTTTATACAAAGACAACTTTGAGTTAATTGAAGCCAAAACTTAATGGAGCATACACACGGTCAGATGAACGATTTGACCAACGATTTGAACTATGAAAGATTTTTGACTGCATTAAAATGTATGGAATCGTCCAAATCTGACTGCAAGCACATCAGATGTCAGATATCGTTATCTGACCATCGGGAACGTGCATCGTTCAGACATGTCAGATATGTCAGATTTTAACTTCAGATATGAACGACTGAACGATTTTTTAAATCGTTATCGTTCAGATCTGAAGAATAATCTGACCGTGTGTATGCACCATTAGAGATCTTGGGGTCTCCCCATCCCGTCTAGTGATGCCTGCTCCTCTCCTGCCCCCCAAAGCAGGAGCTTTGGCAGGGGACCTGTGAATATACATTTTTCCTTCATTATACTTTTGCCGTGCTGAGGGTGAGTTGGACTCATCCCTAGCACTTTTCAAATATATATTTTTAAAAAATTGTTATCTGCTGACCGATGAATATGTGTAAATGTGTGTATTACAGCGCCATCTAGCTTACTAGTGAAGGATGAATACGGTCATGACTATGTTGAAGGACAACAGAGCATGCCATCTTCCGATGGGCACTCCATCCAGACCATCCAGCATCCACCAAGTAACAGGTCATCCAGTGAGAGTTACAGCAATTCTTCACTGATGGTGTCCAGTGAGCCCAGCACCCCCAATTCCTCCACCTTCTCCAGCATGCCCGTCCCTTCAACAAGTAAGTGACAGCTGCCGGTGAGACCGCCTCTCTGAATAGGGCACCCTTTGTGCAATATTTATGTCATGTGCTGTTTACTAGTAATAGTGTTAGGCAATCACAGTTTTGAAGTTTGCTGTGTTCACCTTCTTTTTATATATTGGAATCACAGCCCTTCTGAACATCCCCAAAGCTGCTTCCACCTGCTGCTTCCCCGCGTCTCCGTCAGGTAAATTGATAAGGCTGCCAGTCATCTGGTGGAAGTATTTGAGATCTTCATGGTAGCTAGGTAAATGGTGTAGAGGGTTTATGGGATAATTGCATACTGCTACTGTAGTGTGTGTGTGTAAGCTTAATGGTCCTCACTGCCAGTAGGTGGCAGCACTGAGTGCAATGAGACTTGCTCCACACGGGTGGCACATAATAAAGTCCTAAACTCTTTTATGATTATTGCCTACTAAATCAGGATGATGATCCAGTTTAATGGGGGGGCAAAAAATGAAATACATGTGTGTGGGCTGACCAGTAAATGAGATGAATTTTACTTAAAGGACATTGGTTACATGATAATTATAGGCTACCGTAATTATCAGTGACCTTACCGAGGTGCAAATAAATATTCATGACAATGTAGAGTATCCGTTCAGTATGACTTTCAGACATGTCGGTATCACTGATACATTGTGAATTGAGGGGCAGTGTACTTGTGAATACTGATCGAGCTCTTGATTTTGTATCCGGTTAGTTTTTAGCCCTGGAGATTGGGTGACACAACCCCATATCTTGTTATAAGGTTACCAGTTTTGCTTGATGGCGTTAACATTAGTACATAACTGAGGTGTGTCCATTGACACCGTGTATCCCAGTTCTATACATTTAAAGCCAGCCCAAGCTCGTTAACGTTGCAAGGGAGAGTTATACTGCATATATGAGACTTGCTGAGCGATCTCCTTGCTAAGGGAGGAAGTTATCTGCAGTGTCGATCGTAGAAGACTGAGCTTGTTGTTTTCTCCTAGGTCAGCCCGCCAGTTTATTGGCAGCAACGCACGGCGACGGACTGCTTCAGATTGCCTCGGTGCCTCCTCAGGGGACGCAGCAAAATGGCTTCAACGCTCAACCAGCCACATATCATCACAGTAAGTGGCTACCAGCTGTCTGTCTGCTTCGTTTTGTCATGTTGTTGGACTGTAAACCATCTCTGCTGCAACGTGACTTAAGTGAACCTCAAACACTCGGTGCAGGTTGTGTGCAGATGTGATCTTTTTCATTTTAAAGTGTAGGCAGCAATTTTTTTTTTTTGCATCGTACCAATACGCGACAGAATGCAGCCCGTCCGCTCACTGGGAATTCATTCCACTGTGACGTTAGTACTTCCTCATGTATGGACAGGCTAAGTATTGTCTCACTGGCAAAATGGCTGCCTCCACTATAAGGGACATCTCCACTAACTAAAATGCTTGCCTTTCATTCGCATTCCGCGCCATTCACATACCCAGCAAGGCGTCTCACTTTCTCCCTTCTCATCCCAGCATGTGACGTGCGAGGCTAGAAGGCCTGATCACTCCCGTCATACATTAAACAGGTCTTTTGTTGATGCACTTTTGTTGCATTAGTTCCATAACTGCCTTGTGTGTCGGGGGTTCCCACCTGAGACATATTGCTGACACAGCATCTAGACAAAAGGCCGGTGTAGTAACCATCTTCTGTGTGATGTTGTAGACAGTACCACAACCTGGACTGGAAGTAGAACAGCCGCTTACACACCCAATATGTCTCACCACCAGAATGGACATCTTCAGCATCACCCACCCATGCCCCATCCTGGACATTACTGTAAGTTTATTTTCCAATATTGTTTTATTTTTAGACATTTATCAGAACCATCCACTTTCTTTCTTACGGGATTCTTCACACCATCCTCAAACTTGTCGTACTAGTCGGATTGATGCCGATTTATAAGTGATAATCTGTAACCTTTCAACATCTACCGATGATAGCCGAAAATTGTGTGAGGCCACTGATTGGTTAGGGAAAGAACTCGGCTTTATATATCCCAATGTCTCCACATACAGCTGTAATTTACTGTGGTCTAGGTTGTAGGACACTGCATATTGAGGTTAGGCAAGTTGCATTGGAGGGTTTAAAGCTTTGTGTGTATTTTGGTGCGATTTGACTATAGGAGGGTATGGTCATTTGCATTGGATATAGACTATTGGTCTGATTTAGAGATGTACGCTAATGCCACCGCTGTCTCGAATTTGTACATAGCGGCTGTGCGAAAATTCTCCACCTCCGGGATTTGTATTGAGAACACCCACAGGCGGCTTTGCAAAGCCAAGCGACCACGCACGCAGATCAGTCGCTTATCAGACTTTTGAGTTACCCTATTGTGCGCAGAATGGCTGCAGGAGACATTTTTACTGCATACCGGATCACAGGCGCAGGCCGAGACACTCCCGGAAAGAGTCGCGCCGCCCTCCCGTTGACACCCACAAACACTTCCTGCCTGTCTGTTACTTTGCGAAAAAATCCTTACTGTGAGCGACAATGATAATTAAACTTGATACATGCGCAGTGCGACTCTTACGCAAGCGCAGATTACCAATAACCTGCATTGCGTCCATCTCTAAATCAGGCCCTATGCTCACAAACAAGGACACCTACGTCAGTGTCTGATGATTTCTTGGGCTTTGCGGCCCTTAGGTGAGAACTTAAATGTACCTTCTGTCTTTTAGGGCCTGTGCATAATGAACTTGCATTCCAGCCTCCAATATCTAATCACCCTGGTGAGTACTCCCTTTCTCTATCCTTTCTGCTAAAGGTTTAAAGGGAGATGTATCAAACTTTCGAGGGAGATAAAATGGAGAAGTTTCCTCTAGCAACCAATCAGCTGTCACTTATCATTTATCTATTACAGTCTCTAAACTGACTGACGCTGAATGGCAGCTATGGGCAACGTCTTCACTTTATCTCCCTCAGTGATAATTCTCCCCCTTATACTGCTTTGGTACCAATGATTTTCGGAGTGTTATCCCGCAGCTCGCCATGTAATATTTGGAGCCTGGGTTACATTACTTCTACTCTCTTACAGCTCCTGAATATTGGTGCTCTATTGCTTATTTTGAAATGGACGTGCAGGTGGGGGAGACCTTCAAAGTCCCTTCAAACTGCCCAATTGTCACTGTGGACGGTTACGTAGACCCATCTGGTGGCGATCGCTTCTGCTTAGGACAACTGTCCAACGTACACAGGACAGAAGCCATCGAGAGAGCAAGGTACGTAATGTATCTATATGGAATGTAGTGCTAATTGCTACTGTTACAAAATGTTTAGAAAACAAAATCTTTACAGTATCTTGTGCCAGTGTCCAGGGCCGCCATCAGGGGGGGGCCCTACCTAATTTATCAATACCGGGCCCCATGGTTTCTGATGGTAGCCCTGCCAGTGTCACCGCAATAATAAGGAACAAACCAGACGCCACTCCAAGAGCATATTCAGACACCAACAATGTTTCAAGACCTTTAAACAGAAAAAGATTCCATACGTATTAAGACGCTGCTGCTGGATTGTCAGTATACTCCTGTGGAGCTGCCTGATTCCCCCCTCATATGTACAGGTATTTAGGGGGAGAGGTATCCAGCCTCCTAATGAGTGTAGCAATTGAGAAGTTGCCCTTACCAACAGCTTCTAGCTAACTTTTATCATGTACATTCTATAAAATAAATGGTAGAAGCTGATTGGTTGCTATGGGCAACTTCACTCGTTTAGAAGGCTGGATACATCTTCCCTATAGTGTGGTTTACATGACACAGAGGAGATTATCACCACACCACACATGCAGAGTTACAGTATAGCATAGTGTATGTCTCATTACACAGAGCATGTGTTATTTAGTGTGTACAGCATGGTGAAAATACGGTATGCAGTCGGGAAGCCGGCTGACCTACTCCCGACAGCCGGCTTCCCGACTGCTTTATCCCGGCGAGGGTTAAATGACAGGCATCTAAATCTAAATCCTGATCGAAATGATGCCGGGTGCCAAGCGCGGACAGCCGCAGTGGGGGAAGGGCTAGGTTAGGGGCTCCCGGGGGAAACAGGGTTAGGCAACCCCCCCGGGAGGTTAGGGTTAGGCACCCCCGGGGGGAGGTTAGGGTTAGGCACCCCCCCCCGGGGACTTAGGTTTAGGTGCGTGGAAGGGGGGGTTAGGTTTAGGCACCCCCCCCCCCCCCGGGGACTAAGGTTTAGGCGGCGTGGTAGGGGGGGTTAGGTTTAGGCACTTAGAGGTAGGATTAGGGTTAGGCATTGGGGGGGAAGGTTAGGGTTAGGCACCCCTAAGGGAGGGTTAGGGGGTTAGAATTAGGTTAGACAATACTTATCTTGGACGATCGGGATTTCTTCCTCTGCCGGGATGCCGCAGTAGGGATTCCAACCGCCGGGCATGGATCCGGCGGTAAATCATACTGATTTCGAAAAAACAGCTCAAATACCCATTGGTGAGAGTGATAATCCCATGGCAATGACACTCTCGGCTGTGATTAGTGTCGTCTCCATGTTATGTAGTGCTCAGATCTGGTGTGATGGAAGCCCCTCAGTCTCCTCCAATGATTCCGCTTAGCTGGTCAGACCACCATGGTTACATGCAGCAGGTTCATACTGAAGCCAAGCAGTGTTGCCGGCTGGTGTCATCTATGCTCTGCTGCGGTGCCAGTACTGTCCTATGTTGCCATCGGTTACAGCACTACCCTATAATAATGAGCAGGTGTCTCTGAAACAGCACTACATACAAACACAATAGATTTTCTTTTTTGTAACTGGATAGCTGCGCTCACTTGTATTTCATTTTACACAACGTGAGCTTAAATATTCTCAGCATTTATAATTCAATCTGCATATTCCCTTGTACAGGCAGTAGTAATTGTCAGGAGAACAGAAGTTGACTATTGTCCCAGTAATATGCCATTTCATACAACCAGAGCATTTATTACATTCAGGGGTATATTTACCAAAGTGCAGGTTTTTAGAAGTGTAGATGTTGCCCATAGCAACCAATCAGATTCTAGCTATTATGTTCTATAATGTGCTAGATAAATGTTAAGTAGAATCTGATTGGTTGCTATAGGCAACATCTCCACTTTTAAAAACCTGTGCTTTAGTAAATATGCCCCTTACAGTCATTACATTGGCAATGTTATTTTTCAGGTCCTATTTTTCTTGTATCGGGGCAGCATATCCGTATCTCCTGATTGCTGCTGTTTCATCATTTGTTACTTGGGTTTATTCAGAAAAAGTTGCAATGTACATGGTGGTCCATATGTCTAGGCCTGTTTTGCCCAGTGTCCAAAGCCCTATTGTCTTGTAGCCACGTTTATTCTCTTCCTTTATATTTCCATTATTGGGATGTAGTCTGGAAGCCAACAGTCTAAATGCCGACCGCCGGCTTCCAGACTCTCTAATCCCGGCGTGGTACTAATGACAGGCGTCGAAAACTCGACGTCTGTCATTAACCATACGCTGGAAGACCGCCGCCTGGCATACCGAACGAAGGTAAGCCGGGCGCGGACAGCCGCGCGGGGAGTGAGGGTTAGGGCACCCAGGGGGACTTAGGGTTAGGCACCCCCCCGGGAGGTTAGGTTTAGGCTAGGGGAGGGGGGGGTTAGGGTTAGGCACCCCCCCGGGAGGTTAGGTTTAGGCTAGGGGAAGGGGGGGTTAGGGTTAGGCACCCCTGGGGGGAGATTAGGGTTAGGTATTCCCCCGGGGGACTTAGGCAGTGGGGAAGGAGGGGTTAGGTTTAGGCACTTAGAGGGGGGATATGGGTTATGCACTTGGGGGGGAGGTTAGGGTTAGGCACCCCTAAGGGTGGGTTAGGATTAGGGGGTAGAATTAGGTTAGCGATACTTACCTTAGGGACGATCTTAACCCTTGCCGGGCAGGATTTGAATCGCCGACCGCATAATACCTACTAAACCTCCATTATTGTGTGTTTAGAACTGGAAAACTCTACCCAGAATATGGGTAATTATATTAGGAGTGAAATCCAGTTGTAATTGGAGCCTAAATTGTTTTAGCTCCAAGATGCTGCCATTAAAGTACTAAGTACACTCAGTGGCCACTTCATTAGGTACACCTTACTAGTACAGAGCAGGATCCCCTCTCCCTTTACCCCCAGAACAGCCAGAACTCTTCATGGCATGGATTCCTCAGGTGCTGGGAACCTTCCTTAGAGACTCTGACCCATGGGGACATCATACATCTGCTGCAGATTTGTCGGCTGCACGTCTCCCATTGCCGCACATCCTAAAGGTGCTCTAATGCACGGAGACCTGGTGACTGTGTGACCAAGCTTATATATGATGTATGCTTTGTGACATGACCTGTTATTCTGCTGGATGTTGCCATTAATAGGTGGCAGGACTGTGGTTGTGGAGGGATGCACATGGTCAGCAATAATACACGGTAGGTTGTGACATTTAGACGATGCTCGATTGCCTAAAAATATGTACCAAATAACCCCACTACTGCCAGCCAGCACCGCGGACACAGGGCAGGATGGATCCATAGATACATGATTAGGCCACATTCTGACTCCAGCTTTTGCAGACTCCTGTACTTAAGCTGACAGGTGCGGAGTGGTGCTGGCGTTTTTTTACTTTGTTTCATATGGCGTGCGTGTATGGGATGCGGTCAGAATCCCGGCACATGGGATGCTGGCAATTAGATTACTGGCACCGGAGTCCCGACACCTTTTAGAATCCTAGCACTGGCACCCCGAAGGTTAGGGGGAGGGTTAGGATTAGGCACAAGGGGGAGGGTTAGGCTGTGGGCAGGGAGGGTTAGATTTAGGCTGCGGGAGGGGGGAGATTAGGTTTAGGCTGCTTGAGGCAGCGGTAGGCAGACGGGGAGGGTCAGGATACCGACCAACACGTGTCAGTATCAAACCCTGTCGGCGTCGGGAATTTTGACCGCCGGCTCCCCTTAACCAACCCACGTGTAGAGATACTGCTTTGCATACCACTTTTGTAACGCATGGTTGTCGAAGTTACGGTCACCTACATGTCAGCATGAACCAGTCTCGCCATTCTCCTCTGACATCTCTCGTTAACACGGAAAAACCCTAGAATGTTGTTGTGTTTGCAAATCCCAGGAGTACAGCCGTTTCTGAATGAGTCCGACCACCCCGTCTGGCACCACCACTAAAGTCACTTATATCATCTCTCTCCCCTTCTCTGTGGTGTTTGTTGTGAATTACAAACAACTTAACCTCTTGGCCATGTCTGCATGCTTTATTGCGTTACTGAGCAGGTGTCCAGAGATTGTTTGTTTCCACAACAAATAATGAAAGGTTAAAAATAACCCTGATCTATATTATGTAATACATAGGGTATGCATTAACATCGGTAAATGTCTGTGGCAATACTTGTCGCTCCAGTGTTTATTAAGATATAAACGTGTGTGATAAACACTGCTTGAAAGTAATTATGAATATTACAAGTCGCTTCTGATTTCTGTGACATGTGAGAAGTTCTAGGCTTTCAGCGTCATGCATTTATATGCTGGTAAATGGGGGGGGGGGGGGAGTCGGAGACTTCTTATCCTATATATAATGTAAATGTCTGGTTTTCCGTGTGTAGCGTTGGTATGTTATGTTCTCCTAGTGACCAGACTTTGGGCCTGATTCAGACCCTCTCGCAAATTGCGGCCGCTCGCTGGCAAAAAGGGGCCGGATATTTAAATTAAGCGCTCGCACTGCGTCTCGTAAGGACGCCCTCTATGTCTTAGCGAGCCCCGGCAATAAGCGCTCGCTAGTGTATAAAGACGCCCCCTTGCCACTCGCAACACACGTCATCTCTGGTATTTGAAGGATTAATCAGTAACATCGAGAGCCATCGGAGCTGCTGGCAGTGCTAGAGGTAGACCTTACCCTCCTGCAAGCACTGCGAGCAGTTCAGGGTAAAAAAACACCCAAGTGACGTGTTCAATGACGCTACTTTGCTAATTATGCACACCCATTAAACTCCGTTCTGACGGTCAGACACGCCTGCGTTCGCAGCACCGCTCCCCCGTTCACAAGCACCTTCCCCTGTTACCACCCACAAACGGCGCTATCTGTGACTCATTTCACTGGGCAGTCTTTTCAGGGCGAGCGAGCAAAGTGCGATCACTCGTACTAGTTTGCGCACGCGCGCTGCGACTTATACGCATGCGCAGACGGGCGACCATCGCTCTGAGCGAGCGAGCGCAACTTAGAGTCCGGGTCTGAATCAGGCCCTTTGTCCCTATATGAGGAATATCCCTTGCACCTATTGATGGATCTCTCCTTACACACAGGTTACACATTGGGAAAGGCGTCCAGCTGGAGTGTAAAGGAGAAGGGGACGTGTGGGTGCGGTGTCTCAGTGACCATGCCGTCTTTGTACAGAGCTACTACCTGGACAGAGAAGCTGGACGTGCGCCTGGAGATGCCGTCCACAAGATTTACCCGAGCGCCTACATTAAGGTAAGACTGTAATCACTTCTCCATCTCTACCAGTGATTCATTGCTGTCCCATTATAAATGATCCTATAATATCCAATATATATGGCAGTCGCGTTAGAATTAACATTACTCACAAACAGTCTGCCTAAGCCCCTAAGGCTTCATAATCCAGCTCCCTATGGTGTTGTGCTTTATGTCGCTGATACTGCAGATGTTATATAAGTACTATATAATACAGCAGTGAGGTTAATGAATGTCTTTGCCACTGAAGATCCAGATCATAAGGTAGAGAGATAGCAGGACTTCTGCCATCAATGGGGGTGATTCAACGCAACGCGAATTAAATAGCGCCGGAAGCGAGCTCCCGGAGCTATTCAATTCAGTGCGCTGTGTGGTCCGAGAATTGCCGGTTATCGCGCCTTAACAAGGGTGTTAAGGCGCGTTAACCGGCATTCTCTGACCAAAGTGCCGGGCGCGCGGCTGTTAGTGCCGCGCTAAGCAGAAAAACTGCTGCGCGCCCGGCACTTTGGTCAGATTTCTCCTCGCATCCCCAGGGGGGTGCGAGAAGAAATCCTTAGCGCGCCCAAACAGCGCGGTGTATTGATTAGCCGCTGCTTTTCAACATCGCGTTGAATTGAATTCCTCCCAGTGAGAGCAGCGGAACTCTAGAACTACGCGTTTCATCAGTGACTACTGCTGCTAATCAGGACCTTATTTAAATACTTAATAATTTGTTGACTAATAGTGTATTGGAAGATTAATGTGCGAAATCCGCTCCTGGGCAATGTGTGCGGCCTCAGGAGTCAGCAAAGCAGTCGGTGCCCTGATGATAACAGTCGCCTATACTTGGTATGGGCAGAACACTTGGGCTTCTAGTATCCAGTGTTCAGAATTGGGATTGTGAGAATAAACGAATGTCTCTAGAAGCTCTGGCGCTTCCGCTAATGCTCCGACCTCCAGGTTAAGTGTGTTCATAGTGTAAATGTTCAGATCACAAGTGGTGGTGAAATACTTATTTAGATGTCTACTTATGTGTCCTCCTACATCTAGCCTCGATACGCCACGTAGCGTGGACTTGCCTGGCGCGAGGGAGTCGCCAGGTCCCATGAGACTCTGCTAGCGCCAAGCTTTTCTTTTTGGCGAAATGTGTGTTTACGTTGCAATGCAATGTGACTAGGACGGCCGGCGGTTCGATTCCCGGCAGCGGCAGCCCGACACTGGAACAGATCGATTCCCGACAGCGCTGGAAATCCTGATCGTCCCTAGGTAAGTATTAACTAACCTACCCCCCTAACCCTCCCTTAGGGGTGCCTAACCCTAACCTCCCCCCCAAGTGCCTAACCCTAATCCCCCCTCTAAGTGCCTAAACCTAACCCCCCCCCTTCCCCCGCTGCCTAAACCTAAGTCCCCCGGGGGGGTGCCTAACCCTAACCTCCCCCCGGGGGTGCGCCTAACCCTAACCTCCCGCCGGGGGTGCGTAACCCTTACCCTCCCTCCCCCTAGCTCAGTGTTGGCTAACCTTGACACTCCAGCTGTTGTGGAACTGTATATCCCAGCATGCCCTGCCACAGTTTTAGCATGCCCAATTAGCAAAACTGTAGCAGTGCATGCTGGGTTATGTAGTTCCATAACAGCTGGAGCGTCAAGGTTAGCCAACACTGCCCTAGCTTAACCCTAACCTCCCGGGGGGGGGGGGTGTCCTAACCTTAAGTCTCTAAACCTAACCTCCCCCCCCCCCCCCCCCGCCCCGGTTGTCAGCTCGCGGCGCCCGGCATCCCGATCGAAGGGCGTCGGGGAAATGAGCGGCGTCTACATCTAGACGCTGGGCATTTCACCCTCGCCGGGTTATGACAGTCGGGAAGCCGGCTGTCGCTAAAATGTCAGCCGGCTTACCGATTGCATCCCGACTAGGACGCACCAGCACACTGTGCTGATTAATCTGATATGCGACACTTGTATGTCTGTTTGTGTATGAACCACAACGGAACTTGGAATACAAAAAGCTGCAGCAGCTACATTGTAGCACTTCCTATACAGATTCAGAGACTCAGGTGCACACAGATATACAGGTGTCACATATCACATGAATCAGCACAGTCTGCTGGTCCTAGTCCACAGCACATTGCAACTTAGACACATTTAAGCAGAAAAGAGGCCAAAAAGACCCTCTGCACCTTGTAGAGTCTCATAGGACTGCAGCACAGATTTATAAGAACACATCTATATGTAGCCAAAGAAAAGAACCGGTGTGATAATGATTATGAAGCATTATGTGACCTTTCCTTTGAACCCTCTCGGCACTAGGATTTGCAGTTGATGTGCTCACTATCCTCTGAGTGTATACAGTATTGTCCTGTGTGCTAATGGATACCCTGCGTCCATGGTAGTATATATCCTTATTACTCCCGCGCCGATAGCTGATAATCTTGGCTCTAATCAAACTTTTACAAATTTTGACTGCGTTCCCAGGATCCGGCTTCCCTGCGGCCGCCTATAAATTATTATGGTTAATCATTGCACGATGGCACAATGTAGTATAGACCATTACAATTCATAGGTGGCACGTGACCACGGGCAAGCCGGAACCTTGGAACTCCGTCAATAAGTATAACCGGCCACAGCCAAGTCTATGATCTATTAACACTTTCAGAACAGAGAGGTTGCATTAGGGTAAGTGTAGAACGCCTTTACCCCTAAGCACACAAACCTGTGTCCTCATAACTATCATTTGTATACGGCTGGGAACTGTCACTGGCTGTAAAAACGTACCGCTTATCGGATTGGTTGGAAAATTGCTCGATTTCACTGTCTTGCTGCTCTAGAGTGATTAAAGCCAATTGCTGATTGGTTACATAGAAACATAGAATTCTGCCGTCCCATCTAGTCTGCTCTTTTTTACCTTTTGGTAACCTAAACACTATGTGATCCCCAGTTCTTTGTAAGGATATTCTTATGCTTATCCCAAGTATGTTTAAATTGTTCTACTGTCTTTATGTTGCTGTGGTTTCACTGCATATTTCACATCCAATTGTAGTGTTGATAAATGACCTATTTTGCTTCTCGTTCTATGCCTCCGCATTGACAATGTGTTCATGAATGATGAACTTTGCAGGTTACAACAGGAAAAAATCAAATAGAACTTTTACTTACATGAATTGCTGTATAGTTAATAAAAGCTTGAAATAAACTCAGGGTTCTCCCCAGAAATTTTTTCCAGCCGGGTGGCATCCAAAAGTAGCCGGGTGGGGGCCTTGGCAATTATGCGCGCGCCAGGAAAAGGGCTATCTCCCTTACCATTCCAGCCCGACAGGTCTCGGGCTGCTCCCCCACTGGCACTCCGTCAAAAGTGCCCATACAGTGCCCCCTGTAGTTTTCCCCTTTATGCAGAGCCCCCTGTAGTTTTCCCCTTTATGCATTGCCCCCTGTAGTTTAACTTTGCCCTTATGCATTGCCCCCTGGCTGAAGTAGTGCCCCTATGTAGTGCCCCCAGACTGGTCCCTTATGTAGTGCCCCCAGGCTTATATAGTGCCCCCAGACTGGCCCCTTATGCAGTGCCCTCAGGTTTAAATAGTGTCCCTTATGCAGTGCCCTCAGGTTTAATAGTGTCCCTTATACAGTGCCCCCAGGCTGGCCCCTTTTGCTGTACCCCCCCAGGTTTAATAGTGTCCCTTATGCAGTGCCCCCAGACTGGTCCTGGCCCCACCCCAGCACTTAACTTTACTTGCTGGCCGCTCCCGCTGCCTCGCGCTGACTGGATCTAACTAGATCCAGCAGGCGCACGGGGCAGGCTCCTCACGTCGCGGGTGACGTCATGACGTCACCCGCGCAGTGCATCACTGGGAACGCTGGCCTCTGAAGCTATCGGAGGCTTCTTTAGCCTCAGGTCACTTCAGAGGCCAGCATTCCACAGCGGGGGTCGGCGGGGGAAAGTGCCGGACGGCAGGCTGTTTCTGCCGGGCGATGCGCCCGCAGAAAACACCCTGGGGAGAACACTGAAACTGATCTGTCCCATTCCTTGCCGAGAGCTAATATGTATAAATAGCTCGTAGGGAGGCAAAAATGATCTGTCTTGAACCCCACTTGTAGTGTACGAGGTGGGGGCTGGGAAGCCTGAGTGATTAGCTTGCATTCTCCTAGGTAACAGGTGCAATTTGATGACTGCATCCAGGCATGACTTGTCTTTTTACTGCACATTCTGTTGTGATATATTTGCTGGCAGTCGGTCTACAAATGTACTAACATCCTCTCTGTTCCCCTCGCTCAAGGTGTTCGATTTACGTCAGTGTCATCGACAAATGCAGCAGCAGGCGGCCACAGCGCAGGCGGCAGCAGCAGCGCAGGCGGCAGCAGTGGCTGGCAACATACCTGGACCGGGATCTGTTGGCGGGATTGCACCTGCGATCAGTAAGTGACTTCCCAGTAATTGTAATGAAAGTGCAGCTTTTTAGATTTGTTTCTTATAAAGTAATGCGTATTTGCTGTGCACGATATATGTCCGCTCTATCCGCCGGAACCTTTTTCTCATCCAGAAGCCGGCCTAAACAAAATATTGATTAGAAAAATCAGAACTTGCATTTGTGGGTCGTCAGATTGAAGATGGTCTCTTTGGGGGTCATTCAGACCCGCTCGCGATCGGCAGGACGCTCGCAAGCGGGTCGATGTTCCCCACTGCGCATGCGCACGACGGAGGGAGCTCCGTCGTGCGTATGCGCGAGACCTGGCGAGTGACGGGCTCACCATCGCTCCGGGTCTCGCACCAAAGGGGGCGTGCTGTCGATGTTGATTGACAGCACGCCCCCTTTGGTGGGCGTGCCTGCCAGACGGAGGCGTTCCCATGGGAACGCCTACCGTCTCAAGCCGGCCCCACTGACATCACTAGTGATGTCAGTGGGAGTGATTTTGGCTCTGATAGAGCCAAAATCACTCCAGGGCTTGCGGCAGCGAGACCCTACCGCAGAGTCTCCGTCGCAAGCCCGATGGTCAAGACCATCGCGACCATCATCATGGACGCTCGCTATAGCTGTGGGTGGTAACCCACAGCTATGCGAGCGTCCATGGGGACGCTCCAAAAAAATGTAGGAGGGCCCTGATTCAGAGCGAGCGCTCTGGTCAGAGCGTTCAGCTCTGAATCAGGCCCTTTGTTCCGTCATCGGCCAAATGGAGCTGCCTATATGTGTCGCCTCCATGGATACAAAAAATGCTTATCTTGATGACCCAATCTGGGAAGGACATCACAGTTTGTGGTGGGGTAATATATATATGAAGATGTGCTGACATAGCTCCTGAATATAATCAAAGTTCCAATGTGCGTATATTCAAATATCCGTACAAACATAGGGATCTATTTACTAAGCAGTGTTAGGAGACAGAGTGAAAAGTGATAAGGTGCCAGCCAATCAGCTCCCAACTGTCATTTTTCAAACACAGCCTGTGAGATGACAGTTGGGAGCTGATTGGCTGGCACCTTATCTAATTTCACTCTGTATCCTAACACTGCTTAGTAAATAGACCCCATAGATTCCCTCTGCAGGCTGATGGTTAATTTCTGAAGCCTGTTTTATAATCACAGTTTGCAGCAAGCACTGCCAGCAAAGATGTTAGCAGTAAGCTTCAAGCATAAGGCCACAAAGGACTTCCAGGCATAGGGTGTCTTTTGGTGATCGCCCATCTGCGACTCTATGCAAATGCCGCTACAAAGTCCTTCCCTAGTGTCCATCCATGTATATGAATGTGCATCTGTAGGATCTGCAATATCAGAGTATGGCCTCTATTGTGAATGATAGAGCGTCTGTCAAACACTAGAGTGACTCGATCGTGTGGGAAATCACTCACACATGGTACCCACAGGAGATGACAGGTAGGTAAGGCGCTGCGGAACACTTGTGGCGCCATATACATAAAGGATAATATAGTAATAATAGGAATCCTGTTGTGGAGGTAAGGTCAACACTTTTGCATTTGAGAAACGTGACTGTCACCCCGTGCCTAGATGACCCAGCTCTGCCTCTCCTCACTAGACCCATCTGCAATTAACCGATAAAACATTCGTTAATTCATTTTCAAATATCCTTGTTTCTCGCAGCTCAGTGTTTGATCTTTCTGGACTCTTTCAACACCTAGGGCCAAATGTAATAGGGTGAGAGATTAGAAAATGTGAGAGAAAACTCGGCCAATGTAATAAAGTCACAGAACACGGAAACTCGCTTGTTTTTCAGACTTAAACTCTCATCCAGGTGTTTCCTGTTTTGAAAATACAACTCGATCAATGTAATAGTGTGAGAGTTTTACTGCTAAACTCTCACATTTACTAAACTCTCACCCTATTACATTTGGTCCCAATTGTCAGAGCCTTTCTACAGCAGGAGAAGGTTGTGGCCATTGAGAGACAGGTGCAGGCTCTGCTATCTTGCAGTCAGGTATCTGTCTTTCCTTGCTTTACGCTTAGAAGGTGAACGATATCCAGCTTGGAAGTGGATCATTGTGTGTGATTTGACTCTTCCTTCCTATGAATGTAGGGCCCAAGTATGACACCACTGGTGTAGATTGTTTGTGAATCCCCAGCAGATTCTCAGTCGTTGAATTGTTCAGAATAAAAGTGTTTTTATTTTTTTTGTGCGTCTGTGTTTGGGGATTTTACGTCTACTTGGTGCTAATTGACTTTTATAAACAAAACGATTGTGTGATTTTTAACACGAAGCATCTGACACAGCTTGTGTTCCTCCCCAGGTCTTTCGGCTGCGGCGGGGATTGGCGTTGATGACCTCCGCAGATTGTGCATCCTGCGGATGAGTTTTGTGAAGGGTTGGGGTCCCGATTACCCAAGGCAGAGTATAAAGGAGACCCCCTGCTGGATTGAAATCCACTTACACCGCGCCCTCCAGCTCTTGGATGAAGTCCTTCACACTATGCCTATTGCGGACCCCCAACCTCTGGACTGACAGCCCCCCCCCCCAATAGGATCTCATCACAAATGTAACAGTTACATTGTCAAGATTGAGGACTGAAAAGCGCAGTCGTATTTGTAATCATGAAAATATATATAAATAGACATATATATATATAAATTTATGCACATAGCTTTTTCTCCTGCTTACTCCATGTAAGGGTGGCCCTGTTACCTTTTTTTTAAAAGGAAAAAATATATATATAATTTACATATTTTTTTTTTTTTAACCGAAGCAATGTTTATTTGGTCTAATTTAGATCACTGTGTCGGGAAGGTGTCTCGTAACCTTAACCTGGTAATCATTTACAGTTGTGTTTGGGACACCTAAAATAAATGACAGAGAGCTGCCTTGTGCATTACATATTCATTAAAGGCAAGCCGCAACATTTAAATCCTGCAGTCTGGAAACTGGAAGTCGGGTGAAAGGAAATTACACCTATACGTTTCAGTGTATACTGTCGAGGGATATTGTCCGTAGAAAGTGTCCGACAAACAGTCATATTCTATGGGGGAGATTCAATTTGCCACGCGGTAATACTATATGGGTTGTTCATGCAGGGTTATTTCACTTATAATTACCCGCAGTCCATAGGGCAACTGTTTTTCTGCTTTATTTACCGGCTATGTCCCTGGCCGCACATCGCGCTTATTTAAATATGCCCCTAATTGTCACCTGTGTTGTAGATTGAGAGCAAACATCTGTTTGTAGTGTGGTCACAGCATTTTGTACACGGATACCTGTCAGCCAGGGGTTTCAGCGTTCGCCAAGCACTGATGCGACGGATTATACTTTTATATATCAATTGTGATCAGCAGCTGATAGTACGTTGCCACAGGATTTTAGTTCTGCAGTCAAAATGTCTGCAGTCCATTTCATTTAATAAAAGACTTAGTTTTGGCTAATATTAGAATTAGCCACCCCTTTTTTTCTTTTATTAATGCCAAAATGTGTCCTTTTCTCTATTCTCCAAGCAAGATGTGCGTCATAGCTCCCGCTCCAGTGGCGCACACAGCTCAGTCTGAAGGCATCTAACTGTGACGACACAAGTTTTATTTTATTGTTTTATGCTACCACTTTATATGCCTAAGCGGCTTTTCTGCAGCCGTGGCCTTTTGTGTATAAATAAAACCAAATAACCGGTGTAGCTTAGAAAGCTATTAATACACTAAACTGATTGTGTTTTTGATCTATATGTTCTGTCTTAAATGGTAATAAAGCTGACTTGGCCCCTGTGTTATTCTCCTGAGAACTTTTCTAACTCACCAGTAGAGTTTTCACTCCTGCGCATGAGCTGTCGCAAAAATCGGGCACTTGTGGTTAGCCGTGATGGAGCGAATATCTTGCAGCGTTGCCCGATACCTATATACGGGTTGGCTGCTATTCTGTGTACTGTAGCCAATATTTCAGAATGTAGCGAATAAATATAGGCATGACTTCTTTTAGCGCATTCTGCTTCAGTGACGTTACGAAGGCCTGGTGAGCGTTGTTTTTATTCATATATGTCCAGCCTGTCTGTCTGGGGGCTGCTGGTGCACTTTAACTAAAAGTCCGGGATACCAGATCTTTGGAGGGTTTTTTTTTTTATTGTTGTCTTTTATGGGTGATGAGGTAAAAGTTTTGGGTTGGGTAAAGGCTCCTGACGATCAGGATGCAGACGGTCAGAATACAGACAGCGTCATCCCGACAGTCAGAATCCCGACAGAATTTTGTAAGTATACTTACCCTGACTCTTTCCCTAACTCTAACCCTCTCCCCCTGCAGCCTAACTCTAAGCTTTTGCCTAGTTCCTAGCCCAAAACCTAATCCACCTTTCCCACACCCTAGCTCTCCCCCTAGTGCCTAACTCCTATCCTAATTGTAAAGCTGCATACACACACACAATGATTTTGTTACCAACGATTTTATGAATGATTATCTGTCAGATTTTTTAAAGTGTAATGAACGATTTTTTTGAACTACAAACGCTTTTTGCATATTCCCTTAATGAAAATCGTTCAGTTGGTTCAGACTGACTGAACTACAAACGTGAACGCGCATGACCGATAATCATTCATCGTTTTAGCTCAGCAAGTGGACGATTTTTTAAACGATTGAACGATAAACGATATCGTTATCGATAATCAATCAAAAAATCGTTGTGTGTGTATGCACTTTTACTAATACTTACCGTCCGGATGTCAGCGTTCGGGATTCAGACTGCTGTCAAGATTCCAGCGCCAGGTTTCTGATCGCCGGGATGCCGACTACATCCCAACATTTTATTCAACTACAGTGATAAGTATTCAGGGCAAGATTTTACAGAGTATATCAGAATAAAACCTGGTGTCATTTAGGGACACTGGGCCTGATTCAGACTTGGGAATAGAGTAAAGGCGCACATACACGGTGCGATTGGCACCTTGAGCTGCGACAGGCGATCCGATGGCCAATATATCGGGCGGGGTCCCCACACGAGTGATCCGCTACCCGACCGCCCGTTATGCCGGCACCCCCCTCCCCCACCCGCATAGCGCTGCTTGGGGTCGTACATCTCATCCCCAGATCAAGTGAACATACAGTAAGATCTGGAGGTGCGATGTACGACCCCACGGGACACCGCATTGTCCGATATGATGCCCATACACAGTACAATATAGCAGCAATATCGTACCAATCCGTCGGATCGGCTGCTATATTGCATCGTGTATGGGCACCTTAAACTATAGCAAGTAACTGTGTACCTGGACAAACCATGGTGCAATACAAGGGGTGCAAATACATAATTTTTTTTTTGCATGTGGAGTAAATACCGGCTGCTTTTGCATGTAGCCTACAAATACTGGGCAGCTTTATTTTTACACTGCAATTTGAATGTAATTTGGACACACCCCTCCCAAATCTAAATCTCTCAGCACATTTTACATCTGCCCTACCTGCAGTGCAGCATGGTTTCACCAAGACACAGCTACTTGCTATATCTTACTCTATTCCCAAGTCCGCATCAAGCCCATAGTGTTCCTTGCTTCGGCTCCCATCCATTCTATTAAATTATTCATTGCTTTCTCGCTCTACTGTATGTGACGGAAGTATAGCTTTATTAGGTAGTCAACTTTAGAACAACCACAAGCCCCTCCTCCACTGATGATTGACACGGGTGCAGGGACTAACTAAAAATGGGCTCTATCAAAACTGAAAGGAAGTAGTTTTATTTTTTTTAATGACTTTGCGATCGCATACAAAACATTTATGCGATTATAAACTCCAGAACCATGCACATTTGTAGTAAAATGGAATTGTGAATATCTTCTTTTGCAAACTGTAATGTTATTGTATATACCAAGTTTTTATTTTTTAAGTTGCTTATTTTGTCTTACCCTATACTAGTTTTACACAAGAAAGTCCTATGTACACCACGTCGTCATGGGTCTCGTCATCAAGTGACGACCTTGTATATATATATAAATTAGTCACAATAGTATGGCATATTCATCAGAGAGGATGTGTATGCTTTTTATCTAGCTGTTAGGGCCATACCATATCTGATTGCATTATGTGGGTTACTTTTTATATACTGCATCAGTTGTAGTGTCTTTATTTGTTGACTTGTAAAGTAGAAAGTGACTTGTGTTCTAACAGATTGCTAATTCTCAATAAACTGCTATTTGTTTATTACACTTGTATTGGCTTATTAAAAACGTGGAATGAGGATTATCTTGTGCTGTGGTCTTCTAGCGTTTATTCCGTTTAGAATGCATGTAATATGCTGCAGGCATTGTGAATAAGTATGTAAAGCTTTTCATACCTTGGAATAATTCCAAAATGAAACATGTAGCGGATGTACCTCGACCTGGTGGATGCCAGGTCCAAAATGCTACAATATTGGCCAATACTTGCAAGGTACTTTGGAACTCATTCAGAGTCGATCGCGAGCGCCAATGCGCTCGTAACAGACTCGATGGTTTGGCCTGCGCTCGCGCAGCGGGCGCACTGCGTGTGCGCAAGCCCCTTGAGCGACAGAGAAACTCTGTCGCTTCGGAGCTCGCTACCAAAGGGGCGGCTGTCGATGTTGATCGACAGCTAACCCCGTTTGGTAGGCTGGCCGGGGGGGTGGTTTCCAAAACGGAGGCGATCCTTTACGAACGCCTACCGTTTTGTGGGCGGCCTCACTGACATCATCAGTGATGTCAGTGGGGAGCTTCCTGCTCCATCAGAGCAGAAAGCTCCCTGGGGCTTACAAGTACCCAGACCCAACCTTAGGGTCTGGTCGTAAGCCCCGATGGTCGCAATGGTGTTCACCATCGCGACCATCAACCTGGTCGGTCGTTAAGCTGTGGGTGGTAACCCACAGCGTAACGATCGACAAGGAGGCGGACGTTCAGGATGCAAGCGGCCGCCCTGATTCAGTGCGACCGCTTACAACTAACGACCGCCACTGAATGAGGTCCTTTCTCTTTAGCAGGCTTTAAATAAAATAGGTTCAGTTCCTTCCTCTTAATGACACCTGTAGCATTTCTCTCCTGCCCACTACCACTGTATAGCGGAATGGGATAGAAATGCCGGCGGCTGTCTGACAGGATGAAAACCCCGACAGAGGCAGGTGAATATGCTAACCACCCTGTCCCCTCCCCCCCTAACACTCCCTTAGTGGTGCCTAACCATAACCTCCCCCCGAAGGTGCCTAACCCCCCCCCCCTTACCGCTCCCTAAACCCAACCTCTCCCTGGGGGTGCCTAACCCTCTCCCCTAGGAATGCCTAACCCTAACACCCCCCCCCCAAACCTAATACTAGCCCCGCTAACTGCCAAAAACCTATGCGTTGCTAACAGGACGGGCGCCCCGGACTAACCTCGTTCGGGCACGCGTCATCCTGGATTCCGGCGTCGGGATCATGATAGGCATTGGTATTTCGACGCCTATCATAAATCTCTAGCCGGCATTCTGCTGTCGGGATTGTGACCGGCGGCCTTGTGGCCACCGGTCACATAACAACATCCCCTGTATAGTGGCACATCAGGCAGGGAGAGATCAGAGACTGCTGCTGCTTAGCGGCAGCAGCCTCCCCAGCACACAGCAGTGCTGGACTGGTGGGGGAGGCTGTAGTCTCTGCTCTGTCCCTGCCTGAAGTGTCACTGTGCTGCTATACAGTGGTAGTGGGCAGGAGAGGAGTGCCCTGATCGGCCTTTCCTTGGATCCGCCCTGGCTGGACTTTCTTAGTGGTGGCACACTGCTGATTTTGATTGGTGTATTTTAAATTGTTTACTGTGTAACTTGTATCTGCTCGCAGACTTATTATCCATTACATGGCTGCCACAATGTGTCCGCAGTGCTTTACAAAGTACATAAGCAGAATCTGTGCAAACAAAGCAAGAATGAAATGTAAAATACTTACAGTACAATACATTGCAGAACATGAGATACAAGCTATAGAATCATTGTTTCTACTTCAGGGTCCATAGGGGGTCCACAGGGTTGACCTTGGGGTTATAGCTGGAACAGGATCCATGGGCACCACACAGTTAAGCTTTTAGCTCCCAGGATGCACTTGGGTCCTCCTCTATACCCCGCCCCCGAGCCACAGGCACCCCAGTGTAAGCTGGTGCCCGGCCGGAGTCGGTCACCGCGCAGGGGGGCTGCAGGAGCAGCCCCCAAAAGCTTTTATTTTAAGTTAAATTGTATTTATTTTTAATCTATTTTTACTACAGACGGCAGCGAAGGGCTGTCTGTACAGACGCCCACGCTGCCGCTCTGATCCCCGACTGGCGCCGCGACGCCAGTACTGATCTGGGGATCGCGGCGGGAGGGCAGAGTCCGTACTAGCCGGACTCTGTCTACCTCCCAGGACTGCTGCCGGAGTCGCCGGGGATTCAGGTAAGCCGCGCGTCGCTGGCTAGCGGCGGCGCGCGGAATGCCTTAAATGCAGTCCTTTAGCCTCCGGTCCGGGGGACAGACCGGAGGCTGCTGGCAGTGGCGGCGGGCCCCCCCCATAACCCGTGGGACCACTAGACCACCAGGGATAACCGGCAAGCGGGAAGCCAGCATCCCTGGGGTTAATGGCCAGCCAGGGGAGGAAGCCTTCCCTGTCAGCGGCTCCTCCCCTCAGCTCAGCGCGCCTTTCAGCACGCAGTCTGGCGTCGCTGAGCTGCAGATTCCTCGGCCACTCCTCCTCTGAGGTCTCCAGCGGCCATTTTCCCAGTGGCAGCGCAGATCTCAGGGAGCACGCGGACCGGTCCCCCTGTGTACCTCTCCCCTGATTAAGGACAGCGTACACAGCACTATAGCCCTCCCAGACACTGAATCTGGGCAGGTTGATTGTAGTGTAAAGGTGCAGTGAGTATATCTTCCTGCATGGTATGTGACTTTTTGCTAGTGCTGCCTGTCTGTGCTTATTTTCCGCTTACTGTCAGCTTATACCTATCCCTTTACTTCTCCTACAAGCCCTGCAGGTGTGTGGGGGAGGGGCGTTTCTACTGACCTCACTTATATAGATCACGTATTTGTGAGGTCCGTCACATACAGTTGTGTGCTACTCAGTGCCATATTGTGGGCTGTTGTTCAGCACACCGGTGAGTGCGTTTTACTTCTACCCTGGTGCCAGATATATAATATATTCTGTCATGTCAGACGAGGAGGTTGAGCGCTCAGTGGCTCCGGTGTTGGCCTCCTGCGGACGCTGTTCTGCAGGAGTAGATAGGGAGGATTTGTCACAGGATGGCCTGTGTAGTCGATGCCAGGTGGCTCCTGGCCCATCCAGACCTTCTCTGGCGCAGGAACCACCGTGGGCGATGTTTTCTCAAGTGCTGGTGTCTATTGCGGACCGTCTGTCGGTCCCGACTGCTCTCCCTACTAGGGCGGTGCCCCAGCCGACCATCCCCCATTCCCCGGGTGTCCCGCAGTTATTGCGGAGTCCTCCTGGGTCTCAATCAGTTGGTCCCTTTGGGGGGTTGCCTATGTATATACAGGCTTCCCCTGTGCCGCAGCAGCCTGTGGTACCTTTTCAGGCCCCTATGGCGACGCCTCCACCATGGGTGGATGTGCTCTCCAACTCCGTGCAAAATTTGGCGGCCGCTTCCTCGGCTTTTCAGTCAATGTTGCAGACTGACATGCCTTCTAGGATTTCTAAACGCCCACTCATGGCACGGGCTGCTCAGGTATCGGACTCAGAGGGTTCCTCAGATGATGGGGAGGTCCCTGATGACACTGACTCGGACGCCTCGGTCCAGGAAATGGATACCAAGTCGTCCATTAATGTGCGAGCACTAGTTAGGGCGGTGCGAGCTATTCTTCTTATAGAGGATGAGGCACCGGTTCCTAGGTCGAAGTTTCCTAGTTTCAAAAAAACTAAGGTGGCTTCTGCGGTGTTTCCCCTGTCTGATCAGTTGACGGATCATATGGCGGTAGCTTGGCAGGCGCCCAGTAAGAGATTCCTTCCTCAGAAGCGGTTGGCTTCTAATTACCCCTTCCCTGAGGCACATTGTAAAAAATGGGAAACTCCACCGGCGGTGGATTCCCATGTCACCCGTTTAACTCGGGGCGCCACCTTACCATTACCGTCGATATCCTCGCTGAAGGATCCCACGGACAGGAAAGTTGAGACTTGCTTAAAGTCTATTTACTCCCTCTCCGGGGCGGTGGCCCGACCGTCCATGGCCATTTCCTGGGTGGCCAAGGCCATTGAGGGGTGGGCCAATGCATTGGAAGATACCTTCCCGGACGACGCTCCGGATGTCCAGCGGGCGTTGTTGGGACAAATGAGGGACGCCGCTTCTTACATTGGAGAAGCTTCTTTAGATGCTAGTCTGCTGACCTCGCGGGTATCGGCTGCAGCGGTGTCTGCCCGCCGATCCTTATGGTTGCGGTCCTGGAGAGCGGACTCTGATTCAAAGAAAGGTCTGGAGGCCTTACCTTTCAATGGGGAATTACTATTTGGTCCGGACTTGGACAAAATAGTGGACACCCTGGCTAAATCCAAGTCGGCCTTCCTCCCTTCGGCGGCACTGCCTGCTAAGGTTCGGAGTTCGGCTTTTCGTTCCTTTCGGGTTCAGGGTAAGGCGAAAGGTCAGTCCTTCCCGAGACAGTCTGCGAGTAAGACGGCCTCTAAACCCAAGAAGCAAGCCTGGAGTGCTCGGCGCCCTTCTTCCAAGCAGGAAGATAAACCTGCGGCCTGATGGGACGGGCCTCCCTCTGGGGGACCTCAGAGTGGGAGGCCGACTTCTTCTATTTGCCCAGTGCTGGCACAATACCACCACGGATGCCTGGGTGCGAGAAGTGGTCTCCCAGGGGTACGCCCTGTCTTTTCGGCACAGACCACCCCACCAGTTTTTCTGCACAAGTCCTTCTCAGGACAAGACCAAGGCGTTACAGGTTCAGGAGGCTATAGAGTCCTTGCTGAAAGCAGGGGTCATTGTTCCCGTTCCTCTATCACAACGAGGGACGGGGTATTATTCGTCTCTGTTTCTGGTGCAGAAACCCAATGGTTCTCATCGCCCTATCCTCAACTTGAAGTCTCTGAACAAATTCCTCAGAGTTCCCAAGTTCAGGATGGAAACGTTACGTTCCATCATTCTGGCGATGGAACCGGGGGATTACATGGTGTCCCTGGACATCCAGGACGCCTACCTCCATGTTCCGATAGCATCTTCACACCAGCGGTATCTGAGGTTCGCTATCCTTCAACACCACTATCAGTTCCGGGCGCTACCCTTTGGTCTCTCCACGGCACCGAGGGTGTTCACGAAGATTATGGCGGTCATGGCCGCACATCTTCGGAACCAGAATGTACGGCTGCTGCCGTACCTGGACGACCTCCTGTTGCTGGCGAGCTCCCCGGAGGTACTGCTTCAACATCTCCACCTGACGATCGCTTGCCTGCAAGCACACGGGTGGTTGATAAATTGGAAAAAGTCCTCCCTGATTCCATCACAGCGGATGGTTCATTTGGGAGCCCTGCTGGATTCGCGTCAGCAAAGGATCTTCCTGAC
Source organism: Taudactylus pleione (assembly GCA_031769625.1). NCBI lineage: Eukaryota > Metazoa > Chordata > Amphibia > Anura > Myobatrachidae > Taudactylus > Taudactylus pleione. The sequence goes on along the minus strand of JAUIMM010001744.1, from coordinate 229,415 downwards.
TCCGGAGAAGGTCGCCTCACTACAGCTGCGGATACGCAGTTGCCTGAGCCGTTGCCGCCTGTCGGTCCATTCGGCTATGAGAGTTCTGGGGTCCATGGTGTCGACATTCGACATGGTGGAATTTGCCCAGTTCCATTCCCGGCCCCTGCAGGGGCTGATTCTATCAGAATGGAACGGGTTACCTCACCGGATCCGCTCTCAGGTGCTGGTGTTGTCTCCGGACGTTCGGCTATCTTTGGCTTGGTGGCTTCAGACAGCTCATCTGGTCGAGGGGCGCCCATTTTGGGTCCCGGACTGGGTCCTGCTCACGACGGATGCCAGTCTCCGGGGTTGGGGGGCAGTGACCGGCTCTTTGTCGCTTCAGGGTCGTTGGTCAGCGGAAGAAGCACTTCTCCCCATCAACATCCTGGAACTGCGGGCAGTATACAAGGCCCTGCAGTCGTCCGGCCCCGCTCTTCACGGAAGGGCGGTACAGGTGCAGTCCGACAACGCCACCACGGTGGCGTATATCAATCACCAAGGCGGAACTCGCAGTCAGGCAGCGATGTCGGAGGTGTCTCGTATCCTGTCTTGGGCGGAGGGTCACATTCCAGTGATCTCGGCGGTCTTCATCCCCGGGGTCCTCAATTGGGAGGCGGACTTCCTCAGCCGTCACGACGTGCATCCCGGGGAATGGTCGCTTCACCCAGAGGTGTTTCAGCTACTCGTGGACAGGTGGGGACTGCCGGAGCTGGACTTGATGGCCTCCCGTCACAATCACAAGTTGCCCGTTTACGGGTCAAGGACAAGAGACGCAGGTGCAAGTCTGGTGGACGCGCTGTCGCTGACATGGACGTTTCACCTGGCGTATCTGTTTCCTCCGATATCCCTGCTTCCTCGGGTTCTGCGGAAATTCAAGCAGGACGGCGGCATGCTCGTGCTGGTAGCTCCGGCCTGGCCCAGACGTCCTTGGTACTCCGATCTGAGGAGCCTCTCCATCGACGTTCCGTACCTTCTTCCTCAACGTCGGGACCTGTTGTCTCAGGGGCCCTGCCTTTACCCGGATCTGGGTCGGCTGTCTTTGACGGCGTGGCTCTTGAGACAGCCGTCTTGAGGTCTCGGGGCTTCTCCAGTTCGGTTATTGGTACGATGCTCAGGGCACGCAAGCCTGCTTCAGCACGGATTTATCACAGAGTGTGGCACACTTACTTTCAGTGGTGTGAGTCCAGACTTTATGATCCTCAGGTGTTCCGAGTTTCTAGGATCTTGGAATTTCTTCAGTCAGGATTGGATCTCGGCTTACGCCTTGCATCTCTGAAGGTTCATGTGTCCGCCTTGTCCGTGTGGTTTCAACGGCGGATTGCAATACTACCAGACGTTCACACCTTTTTCCAAGGTGTTATCAGGATCCAGCCTCCCTTTGTGCCTCCGGTGGCTCCTTGGGACTTGGCGGTGGTGCTACGGGTCCTGCAGGGTCCTCCGTTTGAGCCTCTTGAGGCGGTGGAGCTCAAGTGGCTGACATTTAAGACGGTTTTTCTCCTGGCAATTGCTTCGGCCAGGAGGGTGTCTGAATTGGGGGCGCTTTCCTGTCGCCCTCCTTTCCTAATTTTTCACCAGGACAGAGCGGTGCTCCGCACTCGTCCTGAGTTTTTGCCCAAAGTGGTCTCGAAGTTCCATATTAATCAGGAACTTGTTGTGCCAGCTTTTCAGTCCCCTGATCTTTCAGCTGGTGAGACTTCCTTAGATGTGGTCCGGGCGCTTAGAATTTATGTAGACCGGACGGCTTCGGTTAGGAAGTCTGATTCCTTGTTTATCCTCTTTGGTTTTCACAAGAGGGGTTGGCCTGCCAACAAACAAACGTTAGCCCGTTGGCTTCGTTCCGTTATTTGTGAGGCTTATGCACAGGAGGGCTTACCTGTGCCAGCCTCTGTTAAGGCTCATTCCACTCGTTCTGTGGGTCCCTCTTGGGCTGCTAGACGTGGCGCTTCTGCTGTTCAGCTGTGTAGGGCGGCCACTTGGTCTTCAATTCAAACGTTTTTGAGGTTCTATGCGTTTGACACCTTTGCCTCTCAGGATGCATCCTTTGGGCGCCGGGTACTCCTTTCAGCACAGGAGCGTCCCCGCCCTTAGTTGTACTGCTTTGGGACATCCCCAAGGTCAACCCTGTGGACCCCCTATGGACCCTGAAGTAGAAAACAAGAGATATGGTAAGAACTTACCTTTGTTATCTCTGTTTCTACGAAGTCCATAGGGTCCACAGGGCGCCCGCCCTGACGCACCTGGCTTCAAATGGGCTGTGTGGCTGGTCACCGGTTTTCCGTCTCCTATTGCTGTGAGTATGGTTTCTTGTGTGTTCCAGTCTTCCTTCTCTCTGTTCCATATTCTCCTCCGGCCTAGGCTGCTTACCAACTGGGGTGCCTGTGGCTCGGGGGCGGGGTATAGAGGAGGACCCAAGTGCATCCTGGGAGCTAAAAGCTTAACTGTGTGGTGCCCATGGATCCTGTTCCAGCTATAACCCCAAGGTCAACCCTGTGGACCCTATGGACTTCGTAGAAACAGAGATAACAAAGGTAAGTTCTTACCATATCTCTTGTTTTCATATGCGGTCATACCCACAGATGTAGTGCCTGCTGTTGAACGCAAAGGTTTTGTGTCATTGTGGCCAGTGGGGGATGATGGTATTAGTGGGGGAGGGAAAAGAAAAAGAGAAGAGGGCCCTGCTCGTGAGCGATTATAATCTAAAGGGGAAGAGCAGATGGGAGAGCCAGTGAGCGAGGAGGGTAGAGGGGTGAGTTAAGCTGAAACAAGTATGAACTAGGGCTATAATTTGGCCCCGGCATCCCTCTGCATGCATCAAAGGGGGCGTGGCCATGACGCACAGGGGCGGTGACTCACTGCACCCCCTCGTCTGCATGCTAGCAGAGCTCTGGGAGGCGGAGCTGCTCGGCCAGGCTTTCTGCCCTGTTAAGCCAAGGGGGAGAAGTATCGAGCCTTGGACAGACATAAAGTGGAGAAGTTGCTAAAAGCAACCAATCGGCTCTGTCATTTATCTAGCACAGTCTTTGAAATGACAGAAGCTGATTGGTTGCTTTTCTTAACTACTCCACTTTATTTCTCTACTCCCGACAAGGCTTAATATATCTCCCACTAAGGGGTCTATTTTCTAAAGTGAGAGTTTATAGAAGTGGAGATGTAGCCCATAGCAACCAATCAGATTCTAGTTATTATCTTCTAGAAGATGCTAGTTAAATGTTAAGTAGAATCTGATTGGTTGATATGACAACATCTCCACTTCTAAAAACTCTCACTTTAGTAAATATACCCCTAAATCTGGAAAAAAATTGCCTATTGCACAATGGGCCAAATGTTTGCTCAGGTCTGGGCTCACTGGCTCTCATTTGTTTGTGCCTCTCTGTCCCTATTCTCTGCCAGTCTGACCCATGCGCCAGGGGCGGAACTACTGGCGGTGCAGCCGGGGCCCACTGCAATATAGGGGTCCACACTGCCTGGCGCTGTTTGTAGTTCTATGGAAGGCTGCAGTTCAGCTGCTTGCTGGGCAGGCATCACGGCTGTGACTGACCTGGCCGGCAGCTACACACAGAGAGGACCAGGGCACAGTACAGTCAGGCTCAGCACTGCACTACTGGGTAATATACCCCAGTAGTCTCTGCAGTGGCATCAGAGGAGCATGTGCCGAGCTCTGATCGAGGAGCCCATCACATGCGCCTCTGACCTGGAGTTTAGCAGCAGCGCAGCCGCATGGGTGTGACTGCTGCTCTGCCGGCTGCCTGAGGATGCTGCTGGTGAGTACACTGTGTGGGGACTACAGATAATATGTGGGCACTACAGGTGGCAAAATGTGTGGGGACTACAGTGTGGCATAATGTGTTGGGCACCCACTGCATCTCCCTCTCACCCACTGCCTGTCACCTCTTCTTATCACCCTCTCCCTGTCACCCACTGCCTATCAGCTCTCCCCATCAACTTCTCCGTCACCCACTGCCTCTTCCCTCTCCCTGTCACCCTCTCCCTGTCACCCACTGCCTATCAGTTCTTCCCATCACCCTCTCTGTCACCCACTGCCTCTTCCCTCTCCCTGTCACCCACTGCCTATCAGTTCTTCCCATCACTCTCTCTGTCACCCACTGCCGCTTCCCTCTCCCTGTCACCCATTGCCTATCAGTTCTTCCCATCACCCTCTCTGTCACCCACTGCCGCTTCCCTCTCCCTGTCACCCACTGCCTATCAGTTCTTCCCATCACCCTCTCTGTCACCCACTGCCTCTTCCCTCTCCCTGTCACCCACTGCCTATCAGTTCTTCCCATCACCCTCTCTGTCACCCACTGCCGCTTCCCTCTCCCTGTCACCCATTGCCTATCAGTTCTTCCCATCACCCTCTCTGTCACCCACTGCCGCTTCCCTCTCCCTGTCACCCACTGCCTATCAGTTCTTCCCATCACCCTCTCTGTCACCCACTGCCGCTTCCCTCTCCCTGTCACCCACTGCCTCCTCCCTCTCCCTGTCACCCACTGCCTCCTCCCTCTCCCTGTCACCCACTGCCGCTTCCCTCTTCCTGTCACCCACTGTTTCCGCCTGTTATCCTCTTTTTGTCACCTTCTTGCCTCTCTTTGTCTACCTCTTTCCTCTCCGTCACCCTCTACCTCTCCCTGTCACCCACTGCACTTTGAACTTGAGGTAAGGCGGACACAAAGCAAATTTTTGCACCTGGGTCCACCACTCACAAGATCCGCCCCTGCCATGCGCGATACAATGTTGTATTTTCCTTTCTACTGTCTTTTCTCGCTGAAACACTCCCAATCTCCCTATGAGTGTCTTCCATGCTTGGCTCCCCTTCTGTACTTCTACCTTAGAGCATATATGTAGGTCTATATATCCTTCCTGCTAGTCCCGTGTCCCCCCACACAGAGGTTATATAGGAATTCATGTTGTCCATGTTTGGTTTCTATGTTTGCACTGCTCCCTGTCAGTGTACATGTTCCCGCTGTAGAATAGCTCACATAAATATTTTCCTTCCGTTGTATGATCTGATTTACTTTTTCTTTGTGAGCAAACAAAATAAAGAGTTACAATAAAAAGTTTGAAAATATCGTGGAATATATTTATTTGCCGTTTAGTCACTTCCGTGGTTTATGCGCACGTCCGTACTGGACTGAGATGATCTATCAAAGATCACGAACTCAATGCGATCTGGGCGCGATATTATCGCCCATGAACGCACTGCAGTATACGTTTATGCTGCCTTAATATATCAATTAGCACACGCAGGGACAGGGGCTCAGAGAAGAGCCCATCCCTGCCATGAGCTTGGAGTGAAGAGACCGCATTAGCGGTCTCTTCACTCCTCTCTTAGGGGTCCTGCAAATGCGCGGTCTAAAGACCATGCCTGTGCGGCGGCCATTACCGGGAAGGGTTCAGAGGAACCATCTACCGGTAAATTTCGTGAAGTGTTGCCTATAGGGTACAGTAGCACAACGCCATCTTCAGATGGGACAAACGCAGGAGTGCTTCGTATAATGAAGCTTCGTATATCTGTCAACTTCACATCCTCCATGGAAACTTATGGGGGTTGCAGCTGCTATCGAAAATGCGGCTTCAGTCCCTCCATAATACATCTGGGGGATACTTAATATTTGTGCATATCCCCTGAAAACGGGTGTTTTCGGGGAATATGTCACAAATATTGAATGATAAATAGGCCCCTTTAAGAGGTAATGCTGTTATCACTTTATGAATTACAGTGGAAAAGGTTTTATAGCGTATGATTGTCGCAAAATTATATTGGCTATTTAATAAAGCGACAGTTCTGTTGTGTTTAATACATGTTGTCACCATTTAGCAGATTATATTTTGATCACAGTGTTTTCTTGCACCAAGTACAGAGCTGGTGGAAGTGCGCTCTGATAATTATGCCAGCTATGAAAACACGCCGGTGAACAGAGAATGTGCGGGCGCATAGATGCTGCATATGGCAAACTTTAATAAAAAATTCTGTGAGCGTAATGTTGATGCAATTGTGGCCGACTTGCGTGCAACTTTGAACCGATCCCCGAATGTCTGCCATTCATAGTAAACTAAACAACGATGCCATTTATAGCGCTGCATTCATGCAGGAGGAGAGATTCAGCCGGCATTGTCGGTAGTATAAAAAGAAACAGTGACCTCTGCCATTCAGCTTTGTAGAAGGAAGTGAAAAGGTGATTCCACAGTTATATTCATTTTAGTAAAATAAGGGTCATCTTTAACTTCTTTTAAAGTTTGTGTTTACTCAAAATTTATGGAAAAGTTATAAGATAGAAAAGGACGGATTTCCACGGCTTCTGAAATCTTCCTTCTGCTCCCTGGCAGCTGTGAGGGCAGAGGTGCAGGGGGCACGGCAGCTAAATGACTTCTAGTGAAAGAACCACTTTCCGGCTGGCTAATGATGGCTGGCTGGGTTCCCGCTGTAACTCTTCTGTATGGTATAACCGCCTGACCCTGCACCTTAGCTGGGATGACAGAGTCTCTTTTCGCATGCCATTAAAACCCACTATTAATAATTCTATCTTCTCTCGCCTTCTAACTACAACATGTGATCCCTAAAACGATTACATTGCCACGTTTAATCTTTATCTTGAATTGATGTAGTACAATCCTTAAAAAAATATACACATAATCCAGGCTCATTTCTAAAAAGAAAAAAAAGAAACACAGCATTTTCCCATAGACGTAGATAATGAAGAATTAAAGGGGTAATGCCACCGAACATTTATAATTATACTATTTAGTAGAGATGTGTGCCGACCCCCGTGTTCTGGTTTTCGATCTGTATCTCCTTGTGTTTTGGATTTGGTATTGCCAAAACCGCCACTTGTGTGTTTTGGATCTGGATTATTTTTGAAAAATTTATAAAATCTGCTAAAATCACATAATTTTTTTTATTATTCCTACAATATTATTAACCTCAATAACATTAATTTCCACTTGTTTCCAGTCAATGTTGACCACCTCACAGCTCACAATATTGTTTTTATCCGGTTTAGGCCCAAAATTTGCACCAAGCTAGTTGGCTGACTAAGCTAAGCGGCAGCAGTGAGCGGCACAAACACGTGGCAGTTCAACTTCCAACATGGCACATCGGAAAACAAATGTTTTTATTATTCAAGAGGCCTGAGGGAGTTGGAGTATGTATGCAGTTGAAGGCAGGGACAGGAAGGGTTGATTTGTAGTTAATTTAATTAATTTTTCTTATTCTGAAGCAAATTTATGAGGGCGGAGGAAAGGGGAGTCATTTACAAAATATATTTTTTTCATTCACTTCAGTCCATGCCCCAGAAGAACACTTGAGTGCTATGCCTACTGTTGGAAGTGGATTTTCATCCCAGAAGGGGACCAGGAAGACTACTAATAGTGCTTTCAAAACAATTGACTGTTAAACAATCCTTTGCAAAGATTCCACTTCAATAGAAAAGCATTTCCCAACCTGTACAGGGACATTAAAAAAAATTGAATTAGTGGCCACCAAAATGCCATTGTACCCACTGTCCACTTAACCACAGATATGTGGCCAAGCCAAACAGAGCAAATGTAAGATTTAAGGTTTAAGTCTTATGTTGTGTCTTTCTTGATAATCCTTGAGCGCTATGCCTGCTGCTGCTGGGAGTGGATTTTCATCCCAGAAGGGATGAAAACGTGTCTTTCTTCCCAATGGACACAGATCTGAAGAGATGCAAAGAGCTGTTGGTAAGCAAATTGTCAGCTCAAGTGGCACATGATGCAGTGGTGGCTTCTCCTTTAGTTTCTCCAGCAAGTGCATCTGCTGAGAAAAGACTAAACTTTCCCCAAAAAATAACCACTGATGATGCAGATGAGTCAAAAAGTTTTTTTGTCTTGGCCCAGGCATTGACATTGGGCTTTTCCTTATCATAGGCAACAACTTTTTCATCCACTGGTACCTAATTTACACAAACAACATCCTCATCATCAACATCCTCATTAGCGTCAGCTACACAAATATTCTGCTTATCCTGGTGCACTTCCACAGAAGCATCCTCGATTTTTATGTCAGCATGTTTACTTTGTTATTATTATTATTCTTTATTTAGATGGCGCTACAAGTGTTCCGCAGTGCCTTACAAAGTATATGAAAACTAATATATGAACAAGAAACAAGTAACTTACAGTACATTACATTGCAGGACAAGGACACAATTTATATACATTGCTGCAATAGCGATTACAGAACTCACAATATGCAGCAGGAAGTTGGCAGTCATGTGTTAGGTGCCCTTATGGGGAATAAAGAGTAGAAGAAAATGTAAAGAGAAGCATATGAGGGAAGAGGTCCCTGCTCGTTAGAGCTTACATTCTAAAGAGGAGGGGCAGACAGACAGATGTGACACAGAAGGGGAAGATAGGGAGGAAAGAGCATGAAGTGGGTTAGGATGAGAGCTGGAAGGCCTTGATAAAGTAGTGGGTCTTGAGAGCCCGTTTGAAGATTTGTAGAGAGGTGGAGAGTCTGATAGGGAAAGGGAGAGGGTTTCAAAGGTAGGGAGCAGCACGGGGAAAATCTTGGATGCGGGAGTGTGAGGAAGTAATCAGGTGGCAAGAGAGGTGGCATGCATTTGTTGAGCGAAATGGGCGGGTGGGAGTGTGAAGGGAGAGAAGGTCAGAAATGTATCTAGGAGAGGATTTGGTGAGGGCTTTGTATGCGAGTGTAAGAACCTTGAATTGGCATCTGAAGGGCAAGGGGAGCCAGTGTAGGGCTTGAAGGAGAGGGGAAGCAGATGTGGAATGTCTGGAGAGGCAGATGAGCCGAGCAGCAGCGTTGAGGACCGATTGTAGTGGAGAGAGGTGAGAGACTGGGAGGCCAGCTAGGAGAAGGTTACAGTAGTCCAATCTGGAGATGACCAGCGAGTGGATGAGGGTTTTAGTGGCATCCTGGGTGAGGAAGGGTCTAATCCTGGAGATATTTTTTAGGTGGAAATGGCATGACTGTGAGAGGTGCTGAATGTGTGGTTTAAAGGAGAGGGAGGAGTCTAGGATAACTCCAAGACAGCGCACTTTGGGGCTAGAGGAGATAGTTGTGCCATCAAAAGATAATTAAATTGTGGGAAGCGAGGTAGTGGAAGATGATGGGAAGAGGATCATCTCAGTCTTAGACATGTTAAGTTTAAGAAAGCGCTGGGACATCCATGAAGAGACAGCAGAGAAAAAGTTGGCGATACGGGTATGAAGCGAGGGGGAGAGCTCAGGTGGAAAGGTAAATTTGAGTATCATCAGCATAGTGATGATATTGGAGGTCAAAAGAGTTTATGAGTTCACCTAAAGAGGACGTATATAGGGAGAAAAGGAGAGGTCCAAGAACAGAACCTTGGGGAACTCCTACTGTTAGTGGAAGTGGGGGGGGAAGAGGAGTCATGAGAGGAGACAGAGAATGAACAATCAGACAGGTAGGAGGACAGCCAGGAGAGGGCAGTGCTACATAAACCAAGAGAGTGAAGGATTTGCAGAAGAGAGGTCAGGAAGAATGAGCAGAGAGTAGTGGCCCTTGGATTTGGCAATAAGGAGGTCCTTGCATACTTTTGTGAGGGCAGTTTCAGTGGAGTGTAGAGAACGGAAGCCAGATTGAAATGAGTCAATGAGGGAGTGGGAGGAAAGAAAGGTGGTAAGCAATATGTTCAAGGAGTTTGAAAGCAAAAGGGAGGAGAGAGATTGGTCGGTAGTTGGAGAGTATGTTAGGATCACGGGTAGGTTTTTAAGAATGGGGGAGACAAGGGCATGTTTGAATGCAAAGATAATAAGGAGAGATTGAGGAGGTGGGCAAGATGGGAACAGGCAGAAGGTAAGAGAGGAGACGGGAAGGGATAGGGTCAAGGGGGGAGGTGAAAGGAGGTGACGACCAGATGAGGGCCTTGATTTCCTCACCAGAAACAGGGGAGAAGTATGTCAGAGTTGGTGAGACAGAAGGGGAGGAGTGGTCAGGGAAAGGAGGGTCAGGAGTGCTGAGGGTCTGATGGGATATGATGTCGTCATACATGGAGTACATTTTAGATGTAAAGTAGGTGGCAAAGTCAAGGGCAGAGAGTGAGGAGGGGAAGGGCAGATGAGGGAGTTGAAAGTGGCAAAGAGATGCCAGGGGTTTGAGGACTGGGAGGAGATGAGGTTCTTGAATATGTTTGTTTGGAGAGGGACAGGGCAGCATTGTAGGATGGGAGAATAAATTTGAAATGGAGGAAGTCAGCCTTAGAGTGTGATTTTCTCCACTGACGCTTGGCAATTTTTGAACACTTTTGCAGGTATCTGGTGCATTTGGAATTCCAGGGTTGTGGGGTGGATCTGCGAGTGTGAATAAAAATTGCTGCAAGAGCAGAAGTAAGGGAGGAATTGTACAGGGAAGCAGCTTGTTTAGGACAGGAGAGAGAAAGGATTGGTGAAATAAGCGAGTCCAGCAGGGAGGAAAAAGCAACAGTGTCAATAGCCTCAATGTTACGCTTAGTAATGGTAGCCTTAGGAGGTAAAGGAGGGGAAGGAGAGAGGGATAGGTTAAAAGAGAGAAGGTGATGGTCAGAGAGGGGGAATGGGAAATTGGAGTAATCAAAAATATCACAACGGTGAGTAAAGACCAGGTCAAGTGAGTGCCCACTCACATAGGAGGGTGATGAGGTTCATCGGGCGAGTCCAAATGAAGAGATGAGCGTAAGGAGTTTAGCAGCAGAGGATTCTGTGGGAATGTCAATAGGAATATTAAAATCACCTAGGATAATGGAGGGAAGATCTGAGGAGAGAAAGTGAGGGAGCCAAGTTGTCAAGGAATTTGGAGGGAGAGCCAGGAGGACAGTAAATGACAGCTACTCCGAGGTTTACTGGTTGGAAGAGGTGTATAGCATGAACCTCAAATGTGAGGATTGTAATTGATGGTTCAGAGGGTATTATCTGGTAGGAATAACTGGTTGATAGAAGGACCCCAACACCACCATGGCCACCCCCAGGCTGGGGGTTGTGGGAGAAGGTGAGGCCCCCAGAGGATAGAGCAGCAGGAGAGGTGGTGTCAGAAGGTGAGATCCAGGTTTCAGTAATGGCTAGGAGATGTAGGGAGTTGGAAATGAAAAGGTCATGGGTAGGGCCAGTTTATTACAGACTGACCTGGAATTCCAGAGGGCACAGGAAAGAGAGAGAGCATTTGTGGGGGAGATGTGAATAAGATTATCTGGGTTGTTGTAAGGTGGAGGTGAGATTAATTTGGGGGACCGATATGAGTAAAGTTTAGTGATGGTGCGGGCACCTGAGCTAGAAAGGGAACCTGTGAGAGGTGGGCAGGGAGGGAGATGTGGATGGCAGTGGGGTGAAGTGACAGGGAGAGGAGTGTAGGAGGACAAAGGGGGGGGTAGAACAGGATGAAAGTGGAGTAATGGGAGAGGAGGGGAGAGTAGGCAGACAGAGGAGGGGGGGAGAAGGGGAGGAAGAGGTGGGAGAGACAAGGGGGAAAGGATAAAGGTGGAAGCAGGGGTCAGAACAGAGGATTAGGTAGAGACTGATTGAAGGAGGGAGTTGAAGAAAACCTGGTGGTGGTGATAAGTAAACTAGAGGGATGAAAATTTTAAATGTAAATTAAATATGAATGCAAGAGATTTGTAGAAATGCAAGTGAAAGAACAGTGTTGGTAAATATGTATGCAGATTAACACAAGTTTGTTATTGAGCAGAATAAAAGTGGTGATATAATGCGTGCAGAATTTGAATAATAACGCAGATTGTAAGCTAAGAGAGCTAAGATAAAGCGCAGTGTTTCCAAGTAGAAAGAGGTAAACTAACATAGGCACAACTGCGATATGCATTGAGATATATGTCAGAAGGTCAGCATTATTAATAGCAATAGAAGTGTTGAGTTCTTGCTGTGACCGTGCAGGGAGTCCAGTTGTAACAGTCCTGAATCTTTGGACAGCAGAGGTTTGTTGTTTGATGGAACTTAGAGTATCCTCCTTCTGTTTATCTTCGGAATAACGCAGGTCTAAAGCTACAGTTTAGCACTTGAAAAAAGATTGCACTTTGAAAAACTGCACCCTCCAGCATAGATAATGATATTTATACAGAGATGCAGGCAAGTGTGGACACTAATTAATGAAATATCCCCATTGGCCATCCAAAGGAAAGCTAGCAATAAAATGATTTAAGTCAACAAGCAACACATACCAAACATCTTGGGCTAGAAATAAATCATGCATTCACTTCAGTCAATAGACTGGAGAGCATTCTTATAACGAATTAACAACTATTACAAATCATAAGTAAGGATACTGGATTTCAACCTCTATACGCACCTACCTATACCTTCTAAACCCTGCCTATAAACCTCTAAAATTGACGCTATTTGCGTACTCAGTCATACAGTAAAATAAAGACTTTAGACCTTGAACATGTGTTGCAAAGCACAAAGTATTATTCAAATAAAGTACAGTCAGTTACACGCTGTGATCTAAGTACAATTTAGCGCAAAGAATTATATAGACCCAAGATACAGTCATACATACGCAAGCACTCTGGGCCCAGATTCCGGCATCAGCAAGAGACCTCCGTCAATCAGCAATCAGCAGAATAGACTAGCAACCCAGGGTCAGAGCACACATATATATCCCCCCCAGAAATAGACAACACAATAGAAAGGCTTGTTGCTGATGCCATTGGTTCCCAAGGGGGACGCAGCTGTTACAGAGCATTTAACAGGTTGGTTCAAATGGACACAGAACAGCCTCTAACAGCTTGTTGCCTCCTCTATTTCCCCTGCATGCACAAAAAATACATTTTGGTTCTTTATGTCTTTACGGTCCATAAGTTGCGAACGCATGTTCCAATCTTCACACCGTTGATACCGGGAAGCTGTGGATAAAGTGCGGATCAGTATAATATCAAACACGGCTTACTTATCATGCATTAAACCTTAGATACCAAATTAGTCTTTATTTCACAGCATTTGTAATAAATGAATAAAACTTGACTCTTTTACTTTATAGCTATGGAGCCTTTTGTGTAAGTGTGCATTATGTAAGTATTAGGGATATGGGAAAAGACGCTAGTTAGGTTTATCTGATTTGGGGCATATATATATATATATATATATATATATATACACACACACACACACATATCTCATTCCTTATTTACAGTTTCAAACTGTAATGCAAATGTGTTACCCCCATCTGTGAAGCCGGGGCCATTCTGTCTGGGTGTGGGACTAAAACCTGTTTAGGATTCAGACAAATTCAATTGTGTAGATCAATGCCTGGGTTATATTACAATTGCCACAACTATACTTGTCTATATACAGGGATTCCCAATTTGTATGTAAAACACTCACAGTATTCTGGTGTATTGTCTATTCTATTTACTTTTCTCAGAGGCTGTTCTTCCAGTTGCCCTTGGTAGATTATCAAAAACATTGCCATCTGTACTTAGCTCGTGAGTTGTAACTTAAAATGGCGCTGGTCGCAAAATATCGTCTTGCAGATTCTTGTTTCTAAAATGGAGTCTAGCTGCCATTCGCAAGATGGCGTTGCGCACTCTAATTTTTACGCTGATTCCGTCTCAGCCACTAATCCAGCTTCGACATAAGGCATTAGAAATAATAGCATATGGATTCAGTAAAGAACAAGCTAGTTACCTATAAGTATAATTAATAAAGCAGGCACAGGAGGTGGAATACTCTGCAGTCAAATTCAGTTACCTATAAGTACTTGTGCTTACATCATCATAAGAGGCAGAACCACCAGTCATAAATAAAGGCCAAAGCCTTCGCCTTTCCTTGCCACTTCACGTGGTGAAACTGGCATATTGCCAATTTTATGTCTTTCTGCAGCTAACTTTCCCTTTGATGTTTTCTTCTTTAACCCTGTAAAATATTGGTTCTTGATTTTAGATGCCCTGACTTAAGCCCTGTATGCCCTTGGGCATCGGCTTTAGTAGATGATGTAGGTGGAGTAGTATCGTCATGACTGGTGGCACTGGCAGTAGTTCCAGCACTATTATGTGGTTCCTGCTCTCCTCTCAAGTCCCAACTGATCGTTCTCCATATCAACAAACACGAATGAAGTGGGGTACAGCACACACATCAATTTGTGCCAATTTTAAATATTACACTGCGGTATCAATAACCTACAGTGTCACAAGATTTTTTATAAATAAGAAAAGAATAACACACTGCGCTGCCACTTACAGTGTCACAAGATTATTTATGAATAAGAATAACACACTGCGCTACCACTTAGTGAGCCTGATTCAGAGCTGAACGCTCTGACCAGAGCGCTCGCTCTGAATCAGGGCCATCCCAGCTAAATTTGGAGCGGCCTCCTGGCCGCTCGCATAGCTGTGGGTGACCATCGCGACCATCGGGCTTGCGACGAGACCCTGCGGTAGGGTCTCGCTTCCGCAAGCCCAGGAGTGATTTTGGCTCTATCAGAGCCGGACTCAGATGGTAGGTGTTCCCATGGGAACGCCTCCGTCTGGCAGTCATGCCCCCGGCACGCCCACCAAAGGGGGCGTGCTGTCAATCAACTTCGACAGCACACCCCCTTTGGTGCAAGACCCGGAGCGACGGAGAGCCCGACGCTATCCGTGTCTCGCGCATGCGCACGACAGAGCTCCCTCCATCATGCGCATGCGCAATGGGGCAACATCGACCCGTTTGCGAGCGTCCTTTGCTCGCGAACGGGTCTGAATGACCCCCTGTGTCACAAGATTAATTATTTCTGAATAAGAATAACACACTGTGCTAACACTTAGTGTCACAAGATTAATTATTTATGAATAAGAATAACACACTGCACTAACACTTACAGTGATGTAATTATGTTTTATATATAACGCATGTTATTTAGCACTTTGCGCGTAATCATTTATTCACAATTGAGGAAAGTGAAAAGTTGAATATTAGACTGCGCTACCAATTACACTGTCACAAGATTAATTATTTATGAATAAGAAAAACACTGCACTACCACTTACAGTGTCATAAGATTAATTATTTATGAATAAGAATAACACACTGCGCTATGACTAATAATGTCACAATACGTGGACGATAAATTGCGGTCTGGCCGGCAGTGTCACCAAAAAATAATAGCGCAGCGAAGTTGCTAACGCAAACACACAAAAAAAATTATATTTTTTTTGTGGATTGATATTGACATTATTAATTTAATTTCACTTTTATTTTTTCACACTGGCGAATAGCACCCCTGTATGAGGCAGGAGCCCCTTGATGAACAACACAGACAGCACCTTTTTTTGATGGACAACAAAAGCACCCCTGCCGAGTGAGAACAGACCACCTGTAGAGTCACAAATATATGGACGATAAACTGCGGTCTGGCTGGTAGTATCACCAAACAATAATAGCGCAGCTAAGTTGCTAACGCACAAAAAAAGCACTTTTATTTATTTTTTTTACACTGGGGAAGAGCACCCCTGATTGACAGAGCACCCCCCCTGGACAACACAGCACCCCTTTATGGACTGAAGCCCTAGCCCCTTGATGGACAGGACAACAACAGCAGCACATATGTATAATAACACAGCAGCAGCCCTTATGTATAATAACACAACAGCAGCACGTATGTATAATAACACAGCAGCAGCCCCTTGATTGACAGGACAAGTAACACAGCAGCTGCAGCACCCACTGAAGCCCTCCTTTATATACTGCAGCCCAGCCCCTTTATGGACAACACAGCAGTAGCTTTCAGCCCCAGACCCCGACAGGACAAGTTGGTCAACACACTGACACAGACAGTGACGGCAACACGTCTGTTCAGTTCACCATACACACCCACAGTGATCACCGGGACCTTTATAGAATCCAAAACCAGCGAGAATCTGACAGTGGGAGGATGACATTTTGCCTCCTTTTGAAATCAGAGTCACGCAGGAAAACCTGAGCCTAGCTCGGTTCTCGCCTCGGATCTGGAAGTTCGGGTGGATTCGGTTCGGTTCTCTGAGAACCGGACCCGCTCATCTCTACTATTTAGTATGTGGGGGAAGCTATCAAATAACTTCGGAAGAATGTACTTATTCTATCTCTATAAAGAGTTACAGGGGATGTAGTCAGAGCTGGCCCCAGCCAATTTGGTGCCCTAAGCAAAATTTTTACTGGTGCCCCTTAGCAGATAATCCCACCAGCAATCCAAGTGTTTATACGCGGATGTAGATATATTGCCGGCAGACGTTATGCTGGCTGTCGATATACTGACGCTGGAATCCCACCGCCCAGCATAATGCCGATGCCGATATCCCGAAAGAGATGAGGATACCGGCGTCAGCATCCCGAACGCCAGACTCCCGAACGTCCAGACCAGGGCAAGTATGTTAGTTTCCCAGGGATGGAGGGTTAGGTTTAGGCACTTCCGGCGGGAGATTAGGGATACGCACCCCCCGGGGAGGATTAGGGGTAGGCTATGGGGAGGGGGGTTAGGTACAACCGGGGGGAGGTTATGGTTGGGTACCACTAAGGGAGGGTTAGTATACTTACCTCCCCTGTTGGGATCTTCAGTGATTTGGCTTCGGTCTATTCAGCCGCCGGCATATCATACTGATAATATATATATATATATACATATATATATATATATATAAAATATATAATGTATATAATGAAACAGCTGTCGGACCTGAGGCTGAGTGTGTCCACTGAGGATGACTGATTGGCTATTATATGACCACCCTGGCGTGTGCTGAGTATTTCATTGTACTGTCATGCCTCTTTTTCTGATCCGTTGATTATTTATGTGGTACACACATTGCTTTTAAGCACTTTATGATGTTGCTGCTTCTATAAATAATTTATTGCACTTATAAATGGATGTACTGGTTCTTTTTGATGAATAAATAATGTATATATACATATTTTTATATTTACACACATATATATATATATATATATATATATATATATATAATATTTTGTGGATTTAGGCGCCAGTACAAGATACTCAAACCAAGTGATCAATACCAACTTTGGTATAAAATGCGGATATGCCCATAGGTTAGTAGATGGGCGTCAGCTCCCTGTCAATATTAAGTAGTATTGGTGGTATACTACCTGGTACATAAAAATGAATGGGGGAATTGACCATGAGCGACAAATCCGCTAGTAAGTGCAAAAAATGCAAAAAAGTGCAATATAATATATAAAGTGCTAATATTAAAGTGCAATAGCGCTAAATATGGTGACACATGAGGTAGTGCAATAAATATACCAATAAGTAAAGTTAAAAAACGATATACAATTTATTTCAGAGAATTAAAACAAGGGATAAATGGATAACATAAAAATGGGGATACTAACATAAAAATGGGGATACTCAATTAAGAGATTAAAACATAACCATTACAATTTAAATAGAATAAAATTGTAAATTGCATAAAAAGTAATAGCTTATCTGAGTCATGAATCAACGGAAACACACTTTTCCTAGGAACCACATCTCTTGTCCTAGGAAAAGTGTTTTTCCATTTTAATATTAGCACTTTATATATTATATTGCACTTATTTGCATTTTTTGCACTTACTAGCGGATTTCTCGCTCATGGTCAATTCCCCCATTTGTATATATATATATATATATATATATATATATATATATTGTACCCATAACACATATACATACATATACATCATATATATATATATATACATACACAGTATATACTGTACACATATGACCCAGTGCCTTCAAACTTAATTAGTAAAAAATAACTAAATTGCCCGTCTTTTCCTAGCTGACAGACTGCACGTTCCTCTCTTCAGAGAACAAATGCCATGTCAACCTCTATGCTTAGGGGCCGGGCTGTGCCCTCCCTTCCTCCTACCTCCTCCTTCCCTGCAACCTGCCAGTCACTGAGCCGCAGGCTGCAGCTTCACAAGCCATTGGACAGCTGAGCTTCCTAAAGAGGAGTGAGAAACAGACAGGGGTGACAGAGGGCAGAGACAGTGAGCAAGGAGAATAGAACAATGGATGATAGCTGAGCAAGAATGATTTGATAAAGAATTTTACATTTTGTAGACAGGTGGAGAATCTGATAGGGTGAAGGAGAGAGTTCCAGCGGTAGGGAACAGCACGGACAAAATCTTGAAGGAGGCAGTGGGAGGGACTAAACAGTTGAGAAGAAAGGCAGCGTTTATTTGTAAAGCAAAGTAGGTGGGCAGGAGTGTGAAAGGAGATGAGTACAGAGATGTAAATAGGAGAGGATTGGGTGAGGGCTTTGTATGTGAGTGTGAGGAG
The DNA here is from genome assembly GCA_031769625.1 of Taudactylus pleione. Lineage (NCBI taxonomy): Eukaryota > Metazoa > Chordata > Amphibia > Anura > Myobatrachidae > Taudactylus > Taudactylus pleione. The sequence goes on along the minus strand of JAUIMM010001744.1, from coordinate 211,168 downwards.
TGTGATTTGGGTTCTGATAAGGAAGAGGAACAAGTGTAGGGCTTGCAGGAGAGGGGAGACAGACATAGGGCCTGATTTAGACCCCCTCGCGAGCGCATAGCACTCGCAAGCGGGTTGATGGTGGCCCAGTGCGCACGCGTGAGCCCCGGAGCGAGTGAGACCTTCACTTGCTCCGGAGCTCATAGCAAAACGGGGCGGCTGTCGCTGTTGATCGACAGCTCACCCTGTTTTGTAGGTGGGTTGGGGGGTGGCTCAACAAACAGAGGTGTTCCCGAAGGAATGCCTGCCATTCGTGGGCGGCCCTACGGACATCACTCGTGATGTCAGTAGTGGACTTCCGGCTCGATTAGAGCTGGAAGTCCACTTGGAATTGCGAGTGCTGTGACCCTACCACAAGGTAGGCCGCTCACACAAGCTGTGGGTGGCCACTCACAGCTGTGCAAGCAGCCTGGAGGCGGGAATAAAAAAAATAGGTATGCCCTGACTCTGAATCTGGCCCATAGTGCAGAGGAAGATGAGCCGGGCAGCAGCATTCAGAACATATTGGAGTGGAAAGAGGGAAGTCAGGAAGGCCATATAAGAGGAGGTTACAGTAATCCAATCGGTAGATGACCAGTGAGTGGATGACGGTCTTAATTGCCTCCAGGGTTAGAAAAAGTCTGATCCTGGAGATATTTATGAGATGTAAATGGCAGGACTGCGAAAGGTACGGAATTTGAGGTTTGAAGAAGAGGGAGAAGTCAATAAATGCTACAAGCAGTGCACTTGCGGGTTAAAGGAAATGGTGGTGCAGTCAATAGATAATGAAATTGTGGAAAGTGAGGTTATTCAGGAGGGTGGGAAGATGATGAGCTCAGTCTTAGACATGTTTATTTTAAAAAAGTGCTGGGACATTCAGGAGGAAATAGCAGAGATACAGCTGGAGATATGAAAGGAAAGAGGAGTAAAGGTCATGGTAGGATAGGTAGATCTCAGTGTCATCAGCACAGAGATGATATTGGAAGCCAAAGGAGCTGATGAGTTCATCTAAAGAGTATGTATAAAGGGAGAATAGAAGAGGTCCAAGAAGAGAATCTTGGGGAACACCTACAGGTAGTAGAAGAGGGGGGGAGTGGGATCATGAGAGGAGAAATAGAAAGAACAGTCAGAAAGGTAAGAGGGCAGCCAGGAGGGTGCAGTATCACGCAGACCGAGGGAGTGAAGGATTTGCAGGAGCTGAGGGTGGTACACAGTGTCAAAAGCTCAAGCAGAATGAGCATACAGTAGTAGCCCTTGGTGGTGAGGTGGTTGTAGACAAGCCGGGGAGAACAGAGATTGGGTGGTTGCTAGAGAGAGTGTCAGGATCAAGGGTGGGTATTTTAAGACAAGGGCATATGTCCATTCTACATATGGCAAATTTTCCAATATTTTCCAGGCATGGGCACATGTTGGGGGCATGACTGTGACTTGAAACAAATCCTACTAAGTATTATTGAGCCAGTGACATTTATCATTTATGTAACTCTACCATACAACGTAGCATTGTACAGAGAATCATGAATCCTCCATATCAGTCTATGCTCCACTGTAGCTTGCAGTCTAAAATTTCCTATTACACACGCACATCCCCATCATTATGGTAATGCTTAAGGCTGTTAAACATTTTTGCAAGTTTATTTATTTTTAAACACTTTTGTCTTTCTACTTTGCCAGAAGTTTGGGGATGACATGGATAGTGAAATTACTGTTTGACTCCTAGGGCAGTAGTTTCCAAACTTTTTTGAATTACGGCACCCTAGAATAACAGCACTGTTTTCACAGCATCCCTAAGCCAAAAGTTTGTTGTGAAGAAATTCAGAAAAAAATGTAGCAATGTAGTAAAGTGAAGTAAATTGTGCTTACCTGTCATCCTTAGGGTCAGTTATGTGGTTGGTGGTGGACTAGTTTGTGCTTCTGTTTGTTCACATATTTACATTACAGTGACCATAAATAATTAAATTTGGTACTGGACCATCAACCTGAGGCACCCCTGCAAGTTTCCTGAGGCACCCCAGGGTGCCACGGCGCACAGTTTGGAACCACTGTCCTAGCGGCATAATCAATTATCAGCAATGTGCAGTCCCTTGGTGTGGCTGTACACATCACTGAACATTACATTGCAGATAGGTACAGGGTGATCTAGATGGAAAACTCAGCTGTATCAGTTTAATTTGTTAAAGGGAGAGTTTTATAAAAGAAAAAAGACACTTTCAGGACCATATACATTCCCAGTACACGCACCTCCTGGGAGCCCACAGTTACAGCTTTAAATTGAGTATGGCCAGATGTGAAAAATACCATTCTTAAAGGCTGCAACCACAGCCTAATGACCCCAAATCATAGAGTATTTAAATTCCAACACTTATAACAAGCCCATAAGAAGTAATTTTTTTGGCTTTCACTTTAGGCCACCTCCCAGTCAAATCCCAGGAATGCCCATCACTTTGCCACCCTATCTCTGATACCGTCTGTCCCAAACACAACACAATCGATGAGCGTATACTCTGTTTAATGCATGTGTTGTAGAGGATTTCAGGACTTTTTGCTCATGTGCAGTTGCATATAATTGTGTGAATCAGGCCCTATTGTTTAGAAGTGATCTAAGGTTTATTTTAATATAAGCAAAGTACATATTAAATCAACAATACGACACAGGCTATTCTTCTTTTTTTGTATATAGCAAGTTTAGAACCACTACAGGCATCTGATGACATTTCGTTTCAATACCTCTCTGGAGGTAAGTCTGGCTGCCTCTGGCTCACAAACTCTCAGGGGTACATTTACTAAGATTTGTCATTGGTCGATGTGGTGTTTTTCTGCAATTTGGGTGTGATTTTGCAAAGCAGAGGTTTACCATAGGCCAGTTTGACTGCAACTTGTAGGTGAAACATTACTTACTACACCAATCTGGCACAATACACCATCGGACCAAACTCTGTATCATTTACATGGACTCAAATACAAATCACGAATTTACTAAGAATCGTGTGTTTGTCAAGTCGATCAAAATCACACCAAAATAGCAGCACAATGCACAATACTCACATGCCTGGCACAAGCCCACAAACACCTGCTAGCTACCACAAACGGGTTAAGGTAGGAGGTGTGCGCACCACAAAGAAACTTTGTTTTCTTCTTACTGCAACTCGCTTCCCGTTTACACAAGTTTAATCTCTAATTAACTGGAACTTATATGAGCAAGAAGACTTTTGAAAGTATATATGAACACTGGATTACACTCTGCCTAAACTATAAAGAAGCACTCCACTATTATGCTACTAAATCTTGAAGGATACATTGAAAGCAAACTTTTTTAGACCAAATAGCCAACCTAATGACTTTTAACAGTTTATGAATCCGGTTTCCATAAGCATTATCTATTCTTTGCATATTGTTATATTAAGTTTATTGATTTTTATTTTCTAATTTTACTGCGCATATGTACTAACATTATCTAGTTTCACTGTCTATATATTTGCGTTTTGTATAAATTTGCCAACTAGTAACACACACAAAAAATATTTATTTGAATTTTTATACATCGGACATGTAACATATATTTTGTTCATATCTTTATCCATATATGTTAAAAACTACATCCCATACCAAGACCCAACCCAGAGCCAATCCTGCTATCTTAGTGATCTAGAAAAGGATCACAGTGGTCTGTTGCAGCCTATAAACATACAATTAAAGGATACCACCCCCCTTTCCCAGGAAAATAGCGTGGAACACACCCCCATTATATAGTATTAAATTAACCTTTCAGATATCCGGAGCCAGGGTTCAAATAGGAATAAAAATCACTCCTTCCCACTTCCTCAAACATATACTATCCATTTACATATTTAAAGTATTTATACAGATAGATTAGAGAGGCTGGAGAACATCTTCTCCCCTAAGGATAATGAGACATCCAAACCTCAACCAATAGGAGATGAAATATTCTACACACTATTTATGAGACTAGAAAAGCTACTATCCCTGGAAATTAAACAATGGTGAGATAGCAACACTTTAGAAAAGTATATAGAACATACACTGGTCCCAAGAGGCCTCAGGATGTTTAAATACCCCACCATCATCCCACTTGATGAAAACATGCAACAAAAATGGGATGAGACACTGGATAAATGCTCATTTTCACTAATGAGATTAATTATTGAAGATAGAAAGCAATCACTAGATAAAATTACCAAGGAGATAAAAACAATCAAGGACAGATTCCTTCCCCTAGCTGACATGGAAGACTACAAAAATCTAGAAACATTAACAAATGACAAGCTAAGAAGAATCGAGAACGACACAATAGATATAAAGAAAAGGAAACATATAAGAGACAAAACAGACTTCATGGAGAATAATAGAAGCTGGAAGAAACCCAGGGTCGAAAGCCACAATAACAGATGGAACAAGGAAAACATAAGAACACTTTAGTGGAGAAAAACACTACCCTTTTAACAACCATACACAGATAATGAACAGAGAACCTTTCCAAGATACCAAGCCATGTACAACAGGCATAATACAAGGAATAAAGAAAAAAGTGAATACAACCTTAGACACCCCACAAACACACATGCCCTTAAAAAATAAGGAAAACAACCTTTCTGATGAGGACTGGAATATTATTTTTCGTTCCTGTTTTACTATATCCAAATGTATCAACCATTTACGGATTTTCTCTTTTTATTCTAAACCATCATGTACCAAACATTATTCATTCTTATTTCACTCCATGGCATGTTCTCTAAGGCTATTGCATCCTTTACTCTCCCTGCAGCTCACCCCTCTGTACACATTGCAGCCTCAATAATCTACTCCCCTCTTATGAACACACATGAGCTATTTACTTATCTTTCTAAATTGACCATAACATCCACAGCCTGTTGCCATAAAAAACTTTCATGCAAAGCACAGAACTTTATTTATGTCTCTCTCCTTCTAGTTCTCTTAGCTGGTGACATATCACCAAATCCAGGCCCTACACACATGCCCTACTCACGGAATATAAATCCAGCAAACCTCAGACACATCACATGCCTCCCATTACCCTCCAAAACACTGAAATGTGCCTTATGGAATGCACGCTCTGTCTGCAACAAACTAACATCCATCCATGACCTCTTTATTTCTAATAACCTCAATCTTCTGGCATTAACAGAAACATGGCTCACACAAACAGACACTGCCTCCCCTGCAGCACTCTCACATGGTGGTCTACACTTCACACACACCTCCAGGCCTGGTAATAGTAAAGGAGGTGGAGTAGGAATACTACTGTCCCAATCTTTTACATACACAGTTATTCCACAGGTACTATCCCTTACATTTACATCATTTGAAGTACATTCTATTAGGACTTTCACTCCTTTCTCTCTGCGCATTGCTGCTATCTATCGTCCACCTGGACCACCCAATCAATTTCTGGAACATTTTTCTGCCTGGCTCCCTCACTTCCTATCCTCTGACATCTCCACCATCATCATGGGTGATTTCAATATCCCCATTGACAGTCCACAATCCCCTCATGCCTCCAAACTTCTCTCCTTAACATCCTCTCTTGGCCTCTCCCAATGGACTGACTCCTCTACTCATCAAGATGGCCACTGCCTTGATCTTGTATTTACCAGACTATGCTCAGTCTCTGATTTCACTAATTCTCCTTTCCCTCTCTCAGATCATAACCTTATCACCTGCACACTCTCCTCCATTACATCAGCCTCAATGCCAAGCAAATCAACCAAACCTCCTCAAACCCGCAGAGATATTAATGCTATTAATCTTGAACAACTATCCACCTCTCTGCAACAATCACTCTTACCTATTTCTACTTTCACTTCTCCTGAGACTGCTGTATCACACCTGAACCAGACCCTAGAACTAGCCCTTGATGAAGTAGCTCCAGCTACCCATCACATTCCGCGTAGACTTAGACGTCAGCCGTGGCATTCCAAATTCACAAGACACCTACAAAAACTCTCACGTAAAGTAGAACGTCAGTGGCGAAAGTCTCATACTCCAAGTGACTTCCTCACGTATAAGACAATCTACCACTCTTATCGTAATGCACTGGATAATGCCAAACAGATATATTTCCAATCTGTTATCTCTGCCCAAGCCTCTAACCCCAAGCGACTTTTTAATACATTTAAATCACTTCTTAACCCTCCATCACCCAACCCACCTGCTACTATCAGTGCACAAGATCTTGCTTCCTATTTCAAAAACAAGATTGATAATATCCGAAATGAAATGGTATGCACTTCCTCAGCCAGGGTCTTGTTCAATTCTCTACCTGAACCCAATTGCACGTTCTCATCATTTGACCCCACTAATGAAGATGAAGTAGCTACACTCTTCTCATCCTCCTACTCTACTACCTCTCCTCGTGATCCTATACCCTCACAAATCAGTAAAGCTCTGTCTCCTGTGCTCATTCCACACTTAACTAAAATCTGTAATCTCTCTTTCTCTACTGGTATCTTTCCATCACTGTTCAAGCATGCAGTGATCACTCCCATTTTGAAAAAACAAAATTCTGACCCTAACTCTCTCTCAAATTACCGTCCTATCTCCCAGCTACCTTGCCCCTCCAAGCTACTGGAGAGACTTGCCTACACTCGCCTCACACACTTTCTTAACACCCACAACTTATTGGATCCACTTCAGTCAGGCTTTCGTTCCCAACACTCCACTGAGACAGCACTGGCTAAGGTAGTAAATGATCTGGTCACTGCCAAGGCTAAAGGCCATTATTCACTTCTAATTTTTCTAGATCTCTCAGCTGCCTTTGACACTGTTGACCACTCTCTTCTCATACAAACACTACAATCCATAGGTCTTCAAGACACAGCCCTTTCTTGGTTCTCATCTTACCTATCTAATCGCTCTTTCACTGTTCGCTTTTCTGATTCTACCTCCACTTCGCTACCTCTATCAGTTGGAGTACCACAAGGTTCAGTATTAGGTCCTCTGCTTTTCTCAATATATACCACCTCTCTTGGCAAACTAATCAGCTCTTTTGGTTTTCAGTATCATCTGTATGCGGACGATACTCAAATTTACCTATCCTCCCCAGATTTGTCACCATCTGTGCTGGTCCGTGTCACTGAATGTCTCTCTGCCATTTCATCTTGGATGTCATCTCGCCACCTCAAACTTAATATATCCAAAACAGAATTAATTATATTTCCACCAGCCAATAGCAGTTGCCAACCTGATATCTCTATTACTGTTGACAACTCGACAATCTACCCCACCCCACAAGCTCGCTGCCTAGGTGTCATCCTTGACTCTGAACTGTCTTTTGTTCCCCACATTCAATCTGTCTCTAAATCCTGTTACATACATCTAAGAAACATAGCCAAAATTCGATCATATCTTACGCAAGACACTGCAAAAACTCTTATACACGCACTCATAATTTCCCGCATTGACTATTGCAATAGTCTCCTTATTGGTCTTCCCAAAAACAGGCTCTCCCCACTACAATCCATTTTGAATGCAGCTGCGAGGTTGATCTTTCTCACCAAACGTTCAGTGTCTGCTGATCCACTCTGTCAGTCCCTCCATTGGCTGCCGGTCTTCTACCGTATTCAATTTAAAATACTTACACTCACACATAAAGCTATTAACCAAACCACACCAACATACATCTCTTCACTTATCTCAAAATATCTTCCAACCCGACATCTCCGTTCTGCACAAGATGTGCGTCTCTCATCCCCGCGCATTACTTGTTCCCATGCACGGTTACAGGACTTTTTTCGGGCTGCACCCACCCTGTGGAATGCCCTCCCATGCACAATAAGACTTTCCACTAGTTTCCAAACATTCAAGCGTTCTCTGAAAACTCACCTCTTTAGACAAGCTTATCAGATTCCAGGACCGCCCACCTAACCTTTTATAGCTCCCTATCTAACTCTCTTCTTATAGTAAACACCTATCACATCTTCTCTTTCTTCAATTGAACATCCTCCTAACCCTAGGCCAACTTTCCAGTGTGATTGGATTATACAGCCCACCAAGAATATCTGCAATTGGGCTGGACCAATTTGCAATAGCACCTCTCCTTGTGTATCAACACCTATTTCCCTATAGATTGTAAGCTTGTGAGCAGGGCCCTCTTACCCTTATGTATGTCATGTATGTATGTCTTTATGTCAGTATAATGTTAATCTTGATTCAAATTGTAAAGCGCAACGGAATTTGCTGCGCTATATAAGAAACTGTTAATAAATAATAAATATGTATTACAAATTACTTCAGAGAGCATATTTTACTCCTGAAAGGCTGCATAAGATCTGGCCCTCTGTCTCTCAATATTGCTGGAGAGGTTGTGGTTTGGTGGGAGACATCTTTCATGTCTTTTGGTCCTGTCCTCTACTTCGCCCCTTGTTGAATGTGGTATTTTTTATGATTAGTAAAATAGTTGGTGTAACTATTCAGGCGGAGCCTCTAGTTGCCTTATTCCACTTTTATCCTGGGGAATTATCACGTGGCGAGAGATATATTATGGGTCATGTGCTGATTGCTACAAAAGCTACAATTGCTCAGGGGTGGAAGACAGCCTCTCTCCCCAACATCACAATCATAGAAAACAAGATCCATAAGCATTTTGTTTTTGAAACAACGGGTGAGAAATACTCCTCCTCCGCCAATTCCATCCATATGAAATGGTTTAAATAGGGAGAATATAGGGAAAAACAAGGCCATTCCACCATTTATAGTGTTTCGGTTGATCTATGTGTTCTCTGTTCAACTCACGCAGATCCGGGGTAGTTCCATTAACTGATTATTTAGTATTTTGTCTATATGTGTTGTGAAGTGTTTTATAAAACATTTTTCTTGTCCTAAAATGTTTAAGTATTAATTATATGTAAATGGACCAAGATCGATTGATTTATATTGTGATATGCAATATGTCTGGCTTACCCCTTTTCCCTTCTTTTTCCTTCTGTATCCCCATTTCTTTGTATTAAACTTTCAATAAAAACTATTATTAAAAAAAAATAAAAATAAGGAAAACTATGGAACAATAACACAACAGAACTATGAAATGAACATATGGAGGAACAAAGAAAGACCTCCACTCATCAAAACACCCCCAAGATATATGGCAAGGAACAGAATATACCAACCCTACAGAGAAGATCATTTAAAATATGAAAGAGATCAAACCAAGACCTCTCTGGATACAAATAAGGTTAAGGAAAGCTACAGAAAACGAATGATGAAAGCACGAGATGCAGAACTTCAAAAAACAACAATACTGATGGAGAACATAGAAAAATGAACCTCGAGTAGATCAACTACATCAGAAAGGCAAGAAACACAAGACAGAACAGAAGAAAATCTGAATATTTTTTTAGAATTAGTCAAGGAAGACCTACTGTACCACCCAGTCTTCTAATGGATACAACACAAAAGAGGATACAACCTTGTACAGAAAGAGAAGAGTTAGACGAGGAGTCAGAGGAGGAACAACACGAAAAGCATATAAAGAAACACCAAAGAAGAACCAATAAGGAAAAAAAAGAGGACCGAAACATAGGAATTTTCAACCTAAGCCAATACAAACTCAGTAAGGCAGAACAACACCTACTGTACTTAGCAAGAGCCTCAAATTCGCTCCCTCAAACAGCTTGAACGAATTTCAAACGTTTGTAGATTTAAATATCGTCTCAAGAAAACTCACCCTAAAAAAGTTGTTTTCTGAAATCAGAACAGATAACAAGAGAAAAAGATGAAGATGAATTTATGCATACTGATCTAAAAGAGAAATCAACTTTTTACCCGACTCACACCAGAGGCGATTTCATAGAAACCTTCCAAAAGGCGGTATAACTAGATCTTGCCAAATTAAAACAGAAATAAAGGAAGAGAAACAACCTTACCAAGGATGAAAAATCAGCTCTCAAAGTAAAAAATAGTATGCAAGTGGTAGAACCTCTATAACCAGTATTAAAAAATCTAGCCAATTAATCAATCTTTACTTAATTAGCCACCCCTTATGTCATTTCCATAAATATATCCTTATTTTCAAATATATTTCCACCACAACTAGTATGGGAATATTAAATACTGAAAATACAGATCTTTTCCAACAAAGCAGACTCACCTCTACATAGAAAATTAACAAATAAGGAGTTCCAACAAATAACTTTTTCTCATGTCCCTAAAAAAATGAACCATAACTTCCCTTTCCCGTTTTCTTAATTAACCTTTGCAGAAGATTTTTTTCTTACAAACAATACAGAACATGTCTATCCCTAACAAACATTCCTCAATTTCCTTACCAACGAGCACAAGGACATGATTAATGTCATACATAAATTATTCTTTATATTTTTTTCAGTAGAAGATTGCAAAAGTATTTAAACGTAGGATCTCTTTCAAAACCACAAGAATAGCAAAGGGGATATACAGTACCCTGAAACAAGGTAAAACAGACTTTTTTTCAATCAAGAGATTAACAATCCTTAACAAGATCTAATTAAGGAAGCCATTTAAGGTAACAGCATGGTACAAGCAACACAAACCATTGTCCCTGATGAAGCCCGTCCAGGAGAAACACGTTGGACACACCCACCACATGCCCTCATTCAACCTACACGAGACACCGCAGCAGCAGCAGCAAGGACAGCACCGTAGGAAAGAGCTCTGCCAGACGGAGCTGCCTCTGCTACACAAGCCGTCTGCACCTCCGGCAGCCACCTCCGCTGAAGGACCAGAGACTCTGCAGGGAAGACGGAGCGCTGGGAAACACTGCCATAGGAGACAGATGAGGCTGCAATACTCACATGCCCGGCACAAGACCGCAAACACCTGCAAGCTACCACGAACGGGTTAGTGTAGGAGGTGCGCGCACCACAAATAGACTTTGGCTTCTTTTTACTGCAACTCGCTTGCCGTTTACACAAGTTTAATATCTAATTAACTGGAACTTATATGAGCAAGAGGACTTTTGAAAGTATATATGAACACTGGATTACACCCTGCCTAAACTATAAAGAAGCACACCACTATTATGCTACTAAATCTTAAAGGAGATATTAAAAGCATACTTTTTTAGACCAAATAGCCAACCTATTGGCTTTTAACAGTTTATGAATCCGGTTTCCATAAGCATTATCTATTCTTTGCATATTGTTATATTAATTTTATTGTTTTTTATTTTCTAATTTTACTGCGCATATGTGCTAACATTATCTAGTTTTACTGTCTACATATTTGCGTTTTATATAAATTTGCCAACTAGTAACACACACACAAAAAAATATTTATTTTAATTTTGAAACATCGAATATGCAACATATATTTTGTTCATATCTTTATCCATATATGTTAAAAACTACACCCCATGTGCGCCTAGCAAGACCCAACACATAACCAATCCTACAAAATAAATAGACCCTGCCTGTGAGCATCAGGTTTGAGTGAAGCACTGCACAAAAAACATAGCCAGCCCCGGACCGCTGAGTCCGGTCTGGTGTGGGAAAATTGGAGGGGACACATCCTATTTTCCAGTAAGTAACCAGCCCTGGACTGAACCAACCAGGGGGCTTTCACTATAGCAGGGAAACACATAGCATCGGGTCCCCCTGCCATAATGCAAACCAGCCCCTAACTGGTCAGCCCAGGACTGGAAATCCTCGGGAAGTGGGTATCCCAAAATAAAATGTGGTCCCGCTCCGGAGGATCTATCAGCCAACGGATTTCATCATTTATTACACACACTCACAAACTTCTTACTCACCTCCTAATTGTCGGTGCTCGGTCCCCTTATCCAGTAGAAGTCCCCTGTAAAAATAAAAAAAAACACCTGCTGGCTACTGGAAAATAGGGGGGACCCCACACTCGGTTTTCCCCCCTGCTTTACTAGTAGCAGGCTGGGCTCCGAGGTCCTGGGCTGGTTATGGTTTGGGGGTGGGGGAACCTTACACAATTTTTATTTATAGAAGCATGGACAATGATTACAACAAAATTAAAAAAGACTATGGGCCCCATTTACAAATGAAATATAACCCCTTTAGTGCTCGCTAATGGGCTTATACCATCTTGCTGTATTTAGTAAACAGCTGTAATCTAAGATTACCGCTGTTTGTACAGCATCGCTCTCGCCATCTAAAAGATGGCGAGAGCGATGCGGGCCCGATTGCCGGCAATGGAGACCCGGCGGTGCCTTTCCGGCTTCAACGAAGCCTTCCAGGCACTGCCGGGTCTCCCTGTCATGCACATGCGCAGACGGACCGTCGCGCATGCGCATGACCCTGGAGCCCCGTCGCTGGCAGCGTTAGGCTGCCAGCAGCCCAGAAGAGGACCTCGTCGAGGACGAGGATTCCGCTGGACTTCGTGGGACCTCGCTGGAGGGGTAAGTATTACTAAATACCAATGGAATTTTCATTTGTATCACAGTGATACTAAATGAAAATTCCCGCTGGTATTTCCCTTCGTTTGTAAATGGGGCCCTATATATATATATATATATATATATATATATATATATATATATATATATAGTAGACACATAAAACATAACAAAAAAAATCAGCATTATATAACAAGAAATAACACTGTAATATCAACAATATTCTCATACAGTATTGATAAATGAAAAACCTCTGAAAATAATTAGACTCGGACCTGCATAACACCGTCATCCTGAGTAGATCAATGGATATTGGGTGGCTTGGGAAGACATACGTGTTTCATACCACACTGTACCTCAGACACAATTTAAAAAAAAAAAAAATTAACCCTTTATTTACACTTTTTAACACCAAAGACTGTCAGCGGATTCATGCTTTGATTTGACAGCAGAGTCTATTGTAAGAGAAACCAATTATCCCACACACGACAGAAATCACTGAGTATCACGCAGTGTTTGGGGGAGGTAAGAGGGGGTTAATTTGACCTTACAACCAAGACAATTAGTCGGTCAGGGCAGTTATTGTGAAAAATACCCTGAAAATTGTGCGGAGAGGATTTGCAAGCTATGTCCCCCCATGCAATGTTTTATGCATCCTTGTGATATATTCAAATATCGCAATGAGATTTTGGGCGATATTATCACAACCCACCAGTGAGCACAACCTTCCATAATGGGGCTATAGCTTACCAGAGGTAACCAATCACATTCAAAATCATGTTCAAAGGTAATTAGCATACACTATTAATTACAGTGATTATGATTAATCCCCAAATAAAGCTCATCTGCTCCTCTAGGATGTCCCTGCAGTTTTCTTGGTAGCATCCTACAGGGATAGCCATGGTCCGAAAGGAGTTATTGAAACATAAAAGGGATTTAATTGTAGAAATGTCACCAATCAGGTGAGATAGATGACTATACAGGCATTACAGGTATGATGGAGCACTGGGAAGACTATGGAGGAGATGTATCAAACTTTCGGACAAGTAAAGAATTTACCCATAGCAACCAATCAGATTTTAGCTATCATTTTATAGCATGAACTAGGTAAATGAAAGAATTTGGTTGCTATGGGCAATGGGCCTGATTCTTACATCTGTGTCCATGTCTGTGTCATTTGCCAGCCGCACACCTACAAATCCCGCTGAAAAAACCCCTTCTCTGGTGTACACCCGTGTGTCCAAATGTACAATGACTGAGACGCCCACTTTCAGCATCTGTAAACGCTGAAATACCATTTGGTGCGTCTCGGTCGGGGAAGCAGTCATATTGCCGGCGGACTGGATGCCGGGCGTTGATATACCGCCGCCCGAATCCTGCCGCCCGGCAATATGCTGACGTTGATATCCTGAAGGAGAACAGGATACCAAAGTCCGGACGGGTAAGTAACTGCTCTGTCCCCGGGGAAGGGGGGGGGGTTAGGTTTAGCCACCCCTGGGGGGAGATTAGGGTTAGGCACCACCCAGGGAGGGTTAGGCTAGGGGAAGAGTGGGATAGGGTTAGGCACCACTGGAGGGAGGTTAGGGTTTGGCACCTCCCCCAGGGTTAGTTTTAGGGTGCGGAAGGGGGGGTTAGGGTTAGGTACCCCCTGGGGAGGTTAGGGGAGGGGTGAGGGAGAGGTTAGGGTACTTACCTACTGCTTTCAGGATTCTGCACCATGCGGGCTTCCAGTGTCGTGATTTCCACCAGCGGCTCTTCAGCTGCCGGCATATCATACCGATTCCCTCGGTCGCACATTCAGTAACTTGCGCCAGCCCCATGGCCATCAGAGTACGGCCTCCTATGTGAGCAATTAAGCATCTGCGCACGTAATCACTATCAGCGACGCGCTCATGATGCTCCCATAACACGCCCAAAGGACGGACCATCTCCGTGCGTTTGCATATCCCCCTCCCACTCACCGCCCAATACATTTTCAATGTACTTCTCCATGCCTGCGCCTGAAATCGCAACAGCGACTCTGTACGGGCATGATCAGGACGTCCCTCCAAAGACGACGACAGGACGCAGAGAACATTTATCAGGTTGGCTTCTAAGAGGACTACGGCAACAAAGGAGCGGTAGGAATTGCTGGCAGGAGCTGGTCACTCCCTGCACTGCATAACAATCTCTTCTATTCTATTCTACTCACCAAGCTGCGGGGTAAGGTGGCAACATGGAAGCCATTTCTCTCAAAAAGAGCATCCAAGTCACACTTGCCTACTGGTGGGTCCGTATGGGGAAGTTGGGCTAAATTGATGTGAAATGCATCGGAATGCGTGCGCAGTGCAGGTCGATGGACTACCTGCTTTTCCATGACCTGTGCGCAGTGGCAAAAAAAAATTGCTCCACTGTGTCCAACATCTCTTAATCAGGCCCTCCATCACATCTTAGCATCATTGGAATCAAACGCTGGGACTGTGTATGTCTTTATATGTCACTCAGAGAGAGCTTTAATCAGCCGTAAAACAGCTTAAATGCCAGTTTATGCCAGTGATCAATAGTCACTTAATGTTACTGATCAACTGATTATTTTTTGTTCCAAGCCCTTAATTTAATTCCACAGTGTCGTTGCATGTGACCTGCGACTGCCTCTAAAACAGGCTGATGCTCAGCACAGTAAACATTTACGTATTGACGTGTTGGAAAAGGGGGCTGTGCGCGCCTCTCGTCAGTGAACGTGTGACCCACGAAAAGTTGTGACAAGAGATATGATACAGTGGCTGTGGATGCGATTTCCACTACAAGACAATGAACATTCATCCTAGTCAGTTAACTATATACACAAGAATTTAATTTCAAATACTGGTTTGTGCCTTAATTGTTTACAGTATATTGCTGAGATTAGTTCTCGGCTACTGAATGATCCATAGCCGTCATGAATGGTACAATCATTCTAGACAAAGTCAGTACATCTATAGATATTCCCTTATAAAGCCCAGTGCATGTAGTAAGAACCAGTGGCAAACTTTACCGCCAGTAAAATCTGCCACACCCAGTGAAGTTACCAGTGTGTCTGTAATGCTGTATACTGGGTGCCTTCCCTGACAGTGGCTTCCAATTGGATGCACTACCTGCTAATCAAGCGTTAGAGAGGCAGTGCCAAGGGCAGGTGTTTTCTCCCCCTGGGACTGGTAGTTCGGACCATGATTAGCAGAGAGAGCGCTTACAATAGGAAGTCACTCCCTGCCTTTCCATCCGCCTTACCTGACGTCTAAGGGCTACAGGCGGTGCAGTACCTAAAGCCTTGTGTTTGTGTGCATGTGCTGGTCTCGGGTGCCAGAACCATTGCACATGCTCAATGCACCTGGCAGGCTCTGCAAGTGCAACAGACTGGAAATCGCTCTGACCGGTCTGCAGGCAGCCCTCCTCCCGGTACATGGTAGGAGCCGCCACTGGTAAGAACCAAATTCAGGATTCAGGAAAGAGGATTTGTTTTCTGTCACTACTAAAAATATCCAGGTGCACATTTTTAAAACTGGGGAATGGCCCAGGAACTTAGGGTCCTTTGCGAACGGAGGTAGTAGTAGCTTCTGAGGGCAGAGGGATCATTTGTAGTTCTTTACATACTTTAACAGAAAATTCCACAACCTAAAGGCACCAGAGGTTTGTTAGTCTGCATTGTACAACCACCTAGGATTATAGAGGTGTCTGCATGTTATAGGCACTAGTGTTTTTAGGGTCCGCATTATAAAGCAAGAAAGAACTTGGAGGTCTCAATGTTAAAACCACCAGAACTTTGGGGTCTATATTGTATGTTGGCCTACTGAATAGGGTTGGTTGTCACTAGAATGTTCTCTAGATGCTCTGCATTGTTTGTTATTCACTAGAATGCATTGTTATTGTAAATTAATCACTTGAATGCTGTCTGTATTTGTAGTAGTCACCAGAATGCTATCTGTATTGTATAGAGGTCTCCAGAAAGCTGTCTGTATTTGTAGTAGTCACCAGAATTCTATCTGTATTGTATAGAGGTCTCCAGAATGCTGTCTGTATTTATAGTAGTCACTAGAATGCTATCTGTATTGTATAGAGGTCACCAGAATGCTGTCTGTATTTGTAGTAGTCACCAGAATGCTATCTGTATTGTATAGAGGTCTCCAGAATGCGTCATTTGATCTAATTAAGATTTTACCATGTATATAACTACTTTGTGAAGGACTTTAATATATCCTAATAGGATTATATCTTTACTCCAAAAGAGAACTTTGCGAAGATGGTATATTTGCGTCTAAGAGAATCAATTTTGTTTTTATTACAGTCAACTTATGATAGGTTTCTGGATGCCGCTCTCATTCTCTAAGCAGCAGCATACATTGCCATCAAGCCTCTATCCTTGAAGTGGCGTGGATCACACCTTCCCAATTCTATATTATACGCTACATCATTCAAGTGAGACTTTGTTCTAACAAGTAAGGCTCATCTTATTGGATCCATATATTGTGCATTATATGCTTGTGTTTCTTTAATGTGCTATTAATATACATGTCTCTCTCTCTCCCTCTCTCTCACCCAAATTCTAGGAAATACTTCTCGAAACTGCACTTCCACTTTTTTCCACTAGATGGCACAAATGCAGCACACTAAGGAAAAGATACTGCACACGTCTCAAGAAAGATTACAGCATTTAGAAATGAGTTTGAAAAATTCAATTTAAATGTAAGTTCATGTTTCAGCACATGCAAATATTCATTGAGCAAATGACTCTGCACTCATTCAAGCTATGGAGATGCTGTAGTCTTTAGTGGACGTATTAGATTTATAGAGGACAGAAGTGTAGCATTTCAGGAATGGGAGCAGTTGAACTGTTTGGACCGAGATGTCAGGCCCTGCAGTCTTGGCAAATTACTTATTTCATTTCAGCACCTGCTCTGAGCTGTACGATTACGTGTTACACATTCTGTGCTGGTATCCAGGGTCAGGCAATCATCTGTCAGTTGTGCTGGATGCATTTAGGCCAGGAATCAATACAATTGTGAATGAGAAACCTATTATCACTACACTGCAAATAATGATGGATTCAGGGGAGCTATGGGATTATTAAAAACTTGATGGAGATGGAGTGTAAGCACCCCCTAGTGACTAAAGCAGGGATGGGGAACCTCAGGCCCGGGGGCCGTATAAGGCCCCCAGAATCATTTGGTCTGGTTCTCTGAGCTTTTTTCTGCAAGCCTCACCCGGCTAGCAGGATGCCTAGATTGGCAACCTGCAGCCAGAATCTATGCAGCAGTGCCGCCTGGAGCGTCCTTAGGACGCTTCAGATGGTCACTCCATTGCCCTTACAGCTCCCCGGAGCATTCCCAGGATGCTCCGGGTATTGCCAGCGATTGTGGTCCTGCCCCCGTATGACATCACATGGAGGGGGAGTGGCCTGACCTGGTCCCGCAAATTATGTTATACATATTAAAATGACCCTTGGACAAAAAAAAGGTTCCCCGCCCCTGCACTAAGGGGTCAATTTACTAAGCCTTGGCTGGAGATAAAGTGAAGGACCAATTAGCTCCTAACTGCCATGTCACTAAAAAATTACAGGAGCTAATTGGTTGGGACTTTAGCTCCATTCTCCAGAATAACCATCAAATGATTGTTCGGTAGGAGGGCGCATCATGTCAGCCTCTGGGGTGCTTCTGCCTGTTACTTCCTTAAGTCCTATTGGTGAAACGCGCTATATTAATAAAATTATTATTATGGTGGTGGTGCCCTGCAGGAAATATACAGTTTCTGACATCATTAAAGGGTTTTATTATAATGGCTACTCCGCCTGATGCTATGAATAGATGGCTGAAAAGCACTGACAAGAGATGGAGAAGAAACTTACTTTCTAAAAGTTGCTAGACGCCATGAATAAGCTGGTAAATGGTGGAAACCCTTTAAAGAATCGCTGTAACATGCTTGATATAAATCAGTTAATTCAGAGTTCAGGTTTATTTCAATTACAAAGTAAGTGGGGGCTGCCAGATCAGAATAAATGACACAGTTTATACAAACAAAATAAGAAATCATTAATCCTCGCGAGGAGCTTCAATCAGAGGCGCGAAGGAAAGAGACAGCGCTGAATGGACAAAACCCAGCAGCAGAATTGTGGTGGTCCCATGCCCCCTGCAGTGATGCTCCGGATCCTGTACTAATTATTAGTATATAAAGCAAGAGGAAGATCCCTGAGGCTCTGGGCACCATTGCCTACTTTCACTTTCTAGATGAAAAATAATCCTTTTGCACTCTACAGGGGAAAATGTACTAAGATTCGAGTTTGGTAGCGTTCTGTTTTTTTTTATCTCGATTTGCATCGCTGAATCTCGGGTGATTTTCCAGTTTTTCATCTCGCAAATTTACTAAGAAGTGAGTTTAGCTGAAAGTGAGTTTCCCGATGGTGATGCAGATCGAGATATCTCCCCCGAGTTGCAAGTTAAGATGAGATTACTCACCCGAGATTGCAGTGTTTTCTCTCTGCAAAACTCTCCCGAGCTAGCCGCCTGCACATATCAATGAGATATGTGAAGGCTGCTTGTGTTATACCTGTAAAAGAAGGGTTACATTTTTTAAAAAAAATTATGGGGAACAAAATGAGTAGGGTTCCCCCGTAATTTAGGAACCAGCACTTGGCTGTAGGGTCAGTGCTGGTTTTAAATATGGGGGAAAAATTGCATAAGGATCCGCCTATATTTAAAACCAACACCAGACCCAAACCGACCGGGGTGTAATGCCACAGCCAGGAGACCCTATTACCGGGTTTCCATGGCCAAATCATTCTCACCCCAAGCCCGGGGCGACCGCCAATAGACACTGCTGCATGCGCTTTTGCGTGTGACTCAGAAACAGGCCCTTTGTGTTAGATTCCAACCCACCTTCTATCTTAGTTTGTCTCCCCTTTCACATAGGTCTCCTCCAACGGGTTGAGTACAGGATGCTGGCGCTCCCCGCACCCTAAACCTAAACTACGTTTCTAGTGCCTAAACCATTTTCCCATCAAACTTTTGACCCTGTCGATCTTTTGTACCTGTCGAACTTTTTACATGTCTAACTTTAGTGTGTCTGACTTTTGTCTGTGTTGAACTTTTATCCTTGTCTAACTATTAACTATCTAACAGCTGGTGTCTATCTAGACATTGTCTAACTAATTACTGTCTGTCTATAGTCCATAACCCGTGCAGGCAAGCCTCCTGGCCGGCCTGCCGATCCCCCCCAGATTAACTGTGAAACCCCCGCAGCAGAGGGGGCTGGTGATGCAATTCACGTTGAATCGCGTCATTTTGGCCCCACCCCCTGCTTCACAATGCCTGTAATTTTCGGCATTGTGTAGCGGGAGTGGGGCCTAAATGTCACGATCGTGTGGCCCCGCCTTCTGCCCCGCCCACAAATGACAGTCACCTGTCTGGTCACGCCCCCTTGTGCCAGCCACGCCCCCCTGCCCTGACGATCTGGCTGCTCCCTCCCAGAAGGGGCAGCCAGAAAGTCGGCAACCATGGCCTAACCCATAACCCTTTCCGTGACCTCCGTTGGGAGGTGTCGGCATTCGGGATGCTGGCGTCGAGGTTCTGACTGGTGTCGGGAATCCGGAGCCGACATTCTGAGCGCTGACAGCCGGATAATAACTACATCCCCCTCCAACAGTATTAAAACATACTGGTAGGCTGGGTCAGGACTTCTATGCTTGTCGCCGGGGAATCAGAGTGAAAGCCCTACTTTAAATTATCTAAACATTTATTATACAAGTCAGCAATGAGTTCTGTGACCACATAGCTTCACCAGGCTGTAGGGAGATTGATTTTTTTTTTGCTGGTCACATAAATGAGTATAAACTCTTTTGAAAGTTGATCTCAAAGTAATTCCTTCTAGTGTCATCCCAAATGCTCCTTATTCATTAACCGGCATTTATCCGGAACAAGTGAGCTGAGATGAATGTACCTCTGGCTAGTTTCTCCAATCAGTAATGTATGAAACAATTTTATTATACATTATTAAATATTGGAAATCTGTCTCGCAGGGATAATTCCGTCTTGATTCTCTTTTGTTTGGCTATTGATCCCCGGCCTGGAGAAATGTTGGAGCTATATGCTATTGTCGTCCTGCACGAATCCTCCTCGGGAAGCCGGGATGGACGCTGAGATAAGAGGAACGGTCTGGTATGTCTACATACGATCGATCAGAGCTTCAAACTATATATATTAGTGAAGCAAATTATGTGCTAGGATTGACTTTACAGCCTGTGGGGCTGATTCAGCAGCATACACAATTGCAACTGCGTACGCCGATCAGTACTGCGCAAGCGTATGCACACCACTGCGTGTGTGCTGCATTCGCACTCCGATTACGCCCGCAGATAGGAATCCATTGTAGAGTGAGTGACAGGCCGTGAGCGTTTGGAGGGGCTGACGGGGGAGTGGTAGCAGAAGCGCAGGCGCGTCCGTCCATTTGAATGCCTTTGCATTGGCGTGCATGAATTAGCCACTGCGATTGCCTACGCAGCTTGTGTACTCACTGCGTGCGGCGAGACTTGCAATTTCTGCAACTGGTCAGACCTGCTGTAATTGTGTGTGATGGGCCGATGTGTCTCGATGGTACCGATGTGTACGCAGGACTGCGATGTTTTACGGATGTGAGAACGCAGCAGTGGGCGTCTCTATGCTGGCAGAGTGGTGGCAGGCATCAGCATATTTTCCCAGCTTCATTGCGTGTGATTACGCAGCTGTAATTGCAATTGCGATCCGTACTAAATCAGGCCCTGTCTACAGTGACACCCAGAAGGGAAAGTTAATCTTACAGTTTAGACAGCAATTAATGAGCATCAGTCTTTATCAGGGTCTGATGCTGAGTTGGCTGCAGTCACGTCGAACTTTGCGTCCGTCAGTGGACTAAAGGGGTATATTTACTAAAGTGTGAGTTTTTAGAAGTGGAGATGTTGCCCATAGCAACCAATCAGATTCTACTTATCATTTATCTAGCACCTTCTAGAAGATAATAGCTAGAATCTGATTGGGTGCTATGGGCAACATCTCCACTTCTAAACACCCGCACTTTAGTAAATAAACCCCCTAAAAGTCTGAGGGCCTGATTCAGCAAGGAACGCAGTTGCTTATACGCACAAAATCGGTTGAATTGGCCACTGCGATCGGGAAAGTGAATGCAGAGGTTACACAGACCCATGGCAGAGTGATTGGCAGGAAGTGCTGTTTGTGGGTGGTAATGGGGGTGGTTGGCCGAATGCAGGCGTTGCAGGGGCGTACATAAATTAGGCACTGCGATACCAGAGGCCGCCTGAGGCCTCATAGTAAGGTCTGAGCTTCTCTAACTGTCTGATGTTACCGATTGTTTCTCTATGTCGGTCAAGTATACCGATGTGAGTAAGGGGAAGTGGGCGTCCTTATGTCAGGCTGCGATCGCAATGCGAATGCAAACATTTACATATCCACGCTGATATTAGCAACTGCGTTGCGTGTGTATAAGCAGAATAGCCATCTGTAGTGAATCAGGCCCTGAGTTGCATTGGTTTGGCGGCCATTCTGAGCGCCCGTAGGGTTACTCATAAGTCTCATAATCAACTAATCTGCAACCGATTCTGCGTCTTTGTACGCAGTCGCTTGGATTTGCGAAGCCGCCGATGGGCGTCTCACTACAAATCCCGGCGGCTGCGACATTGCATATTTTCGCGCAGCCGCTGGGTACAAATTCGCAGCTGCGTCAGCATTAGGGCACGTTTGTGAATAAGGCCCTGAGATATGATAAACAAGCTATCCGTCCATCCATGTGCACGCAATCCGATCTCACCGACCATTGTTTGTTTGTGTCCGTGCTTCAGCCGCCACCATTAGTATCTAGACTTGCACCAGCCCATCCGTATGAAACAAGCATCCGAACTGGGTCCGAACACCAGTATCAAGCATGGAAGTCGCACTACGCGCCCACGACACTCCCATCAGACACAGCCGCTCCATGCGTATTCATACTCGCCGCCCTGAAACGCCTACATGACGTTTGTTTCCAAAGTCATGAGTTCCAACACAGTCGGCGACTACTTCAGACTAGGGATGTGCAGGCTCGGATTAGTTCGGATTTTCCCGCCAAAATCTGGTCTCCGAAAGAGGCAAAACGTCATCTTTCATAGACAAACATCATCTTTCATGGACTTTTGTCCAGGAATGATGATGTTTGTCCATGAAAGTTGACGTTTTGCCTCTTCCAGAGACACGATTTTTGGCGGGAAAAGTCCGAATTTGGCTGGCAAATCCAAACTAATCCTATATATATATATATATATATATATATATATATATATATGATCATTTTTTTCACATTTTCCTTTCTTTCCCCATTGAATGAAAATGGATTCATCCAGAAGCTGCATCAGACCAGTCTGGGTTCTGGAATGGAGGCTCCGGACCCCAGACCGTGTCCAGAAAAGCCAGGAGCAGGCGCTAGAAGAAATTGGATTTGTCAGCAGCCATGTCCTGTGCTAATTGCTCTGATAGTGAGCGTAACACTGTTAGGAGCGAGTGTGAGAGAGGAGATGTATTTAGAATTTAATCATAGTGATTACAAAATTAAGATTAATTACACTTATTACATACAATTGTTATTCCAGATGACACATTACCTGCATGTGACTACGCCGTCTGTTTATCCGACTGATTTCATATCTCAGGTCCACCGTTATTCCTTTGCCTTCTGTCAAAAATAAATGTGCCCTATTGGCTTGGCAATGTACCCTGGTTGCACAGTTCTGCAAAACAACTTGCGGCTATATGAAGGAAAGGATAATTAATTGTGCATTTTGTGTTTGCAGATCTGACAATAAAAGAACCCCATAACTTTATGCAGTGTGTCCTTTTCACCCATAGGGGCCTATTTGTCCCAAAAAACATCAGTTTTCGTGGGGTACCTGCAAATATTAAAAATACCCCAGATGTACCATGGAGGGATGGCAGGAGATATCTCTGCTATCTGCCGCAGCCCCTCCATTTCCGACTGGTAAGCAGCCCCCATAGGTTTTCCAGTGAGCTGCAATGTAGTCGGATTCAGTTGCAGATCCAGCAGGGGGCGATTTGAGCGATTGCCCCCCCCCCCCACCTAGCACAGTCCGCATCATGCACTGACTGAGCTGAGCAGGCTGTGCTCAGCCTGTGCTGTGATTGGAGCCTGTGTAATGCGCTCCCCGTCTGGGGTGTGTGTCAGTGACATGCTGTCATCGAGGAGCCGAGGAGAGAGAGAGCTCTAGCGCTACGCTGCAGGGGCTGTACTGGTACACTTATGGTGCGTACACACTGGCCGATTAAAGTGGACGACTGAACGATAACGATATCGTTATCGTTCAGTCGTCCACTTTATCGTCCATTTTTTACACCAAAACGATGGACGATAACAACGATGCGCGTTCCCGCGGGTCGTTCGTCTTTATCGTTCATTGGGTAAACATGCAGGCCAACCTGACGATATTGTGAGGTTGCTGCATGTTGGGGAATGTGGGAGAGAGCCCGGCGCTGAATGATATCGTTAATGATATCGTTCCGCGGGTGTACTCAATGTCATGAACGACATTGAGCACACACTGCCGGGGACACACTAGACGATATCGCTCACTGGGAGGCCCCGCCCCCTCTCCTACCATGTCTGACTATATTAATCTATCTTCTCCTGTCCCTGCTGAAGACCCCGCCCCCTCACCCCGAGTCTCCGCCCCTTCACTAGTCTATCCTGTCTGTGTCATCTCTTCCTATACCCTGGAGCTCCGCAGGGACCAGAGACAGAACAGCCTTCCAGACAGGTAAGTGCCAGGGGAGGTGTGAAAATGTTTAAATTATGTTTGAGGGTGAGTTGGGGGGTTGGAATACTTCTGCAATGGGGGGGTGTAGTTTTTATTTTTTTGGGGGGAGTGGGTTGTTTTAATACTGTAGGTGCTGAGGATGGTGTAATAATGTGTATGCGGGGGGTTATTATTATTGTGTGTGAGGGTTATGGACCTCATTCAGAGCTGCTCGCAAAATGCGTGCGCTCGCTCTGAATGAGGGCGGCCGCTTCCTCTTTAAATTCTGGCCTCCTGGCCACTCGCTTAGCTGTGGGTGACCACCCACAGCTTTAGCGAGTGACCAGGTGAAGGTCGCGATGGTCGAGACCATCACAACCATCGGGGCTTGCGACGAGACCCTTGGGGTCAGGTCTCATCTCCCGCAAGCCCCAGGTAGCTTCCCGCTCTAACAGAGTGGGAAGCTACCTACTGACATCACTGCTGATGTCATTAGGGCCGCCTACAAATGGCAGGCGTTCCTTCAGGAACACCTCCGTTTGTCCGGCCACCCCCCTCCCCGCCTACAAAACGGGACGAGCTGTCGATCAACATCGACAGCCGCCCCTTTTTTAGCGAGTGAATTTGTCACTCGCTCCGGAGCTAGCGCATGTTCAGTGGCGGGCTGGGCCGGGGGGCAGGGTGCCATGTGCCCCCCGGGCCGCAGCGTCATGCGGGCCGCGGTCCGGTGCAGTCTGTGTCACTGTGACACAGACTGCACCGCGTGTGTAGCGCTGACCTGACGGAGTCCGGTTAGCGCTACACAGCACAAACACACAGCCGCCGGAGCCGGCAACTGTGTGTTTGCTGTAATCAGCAGCCGCTGAGAGTCTGTCAGACTCTCAGCGGCTGCCGCTGCTCCCACTGCGGGAGCCATCTTCCGGCTCCCGCAGTGGGTAATGGGAGAGACGTCGTCATGACGACGTCTCTCCCTTAATGCAAAGCGGCCAGAGGAGCCGGTGGAAGCGTCGGGACCAGGAGCGGGGTTTCAGGTAAGTGTTTTTTTTTTGTTTTTTTTTATTAAGTCTCTCTCTACTATGGGGGCACTACCAAGTGGGGGGATTACTATGGGGGCACTACTAAGGGGGGGTTACTATGGGGGCACTACCAAGGGGGGGATTACTATGGGGGCACTACCAAGGGGGGGGATTACTATGGGGGCACTACAAGGGGGGAGTTACTATGGGGGCACTACCAAGGGGGGGGTTACTATGGGGGCACTACCAAGGGGGGGGATTACTATGGGGGCACTACCAAGGGGGGGATTACTATGGGGGCACTACCAGGGGGGGATTTCTATGGTGGCACTACCAGGGGGGATTACTACTGGGGGCACTACCAGGGTGGTGGATTACTATGGGGGCACTACAAGGGGGGGGGACTACTACTACTACTACTGGGGGCACTACAAGGGGGGGACTACTACTACTGGGGGAACTACAAGGGGGGACTACTACTACTACTGGGGGCACTACAAGGGGAGGGGACTACTACTAGGGGCACTGCATAGGGGGGCGGGGACTACTACTAGGGGCACTACATAGGGGGAGGGGACTACCACTGGGGGCACTGCGAGGGACCACTGCTGGGGGCTCTATATAAAGGGCAATACTGGGGGTACTGCATAGGGGGGAGACTACACCTGGGGCCACTATTTAAGGGACATTGCATAAGGGTTACCACTATTGGGGCACTGCATGGGGGGGTGGACTGCTACTGGGGGCACTGCATAGGGGGTACCACTATTGGGGGCACTATATAAGGGGCCTACTACTGGGGGCAAAAGGGGCACTGAACAGGGGGGACCACTACTGGGGGCACAAGGGGCACTACATAGGGGGGATCACTACTGGGGGCACTACTGGAGGCCTGCATAAGGGTGTTTTCTCCTGTGGCACACGGGGGCACTGCATATGGGCACTACGACAGGGGGCTGCCCCTAATCTTTATTTTTACCTTACATTAATCCCATATGGACCCGCCTCCTCCCTGAAACACTTGAGGGGGGGCGGCGCCGTAGCACGCACGTTCTTCGGGCACCGTAGCTACACGCTACTCCTCTGCCAGGGCCGCCTGCATGCATTTGCCCCCCAGGCTAAAAGTTGCCAGCCAGCCCCTGCGCATGTGCACCGCAGCTGCTGCGCGTGCGCAGGGCCTCACCATCGACCCGCTTGCGAGCGCATAGGTGCTTGCGAGGGGATCTGAATGAAGTCCTATATTCATAATATTCATAATATCTGTGTTATATGTGGGTCACTGATGCTCTCTGCATTATTTGGCAATTACTGAGTTATCTGGAATTATTTGGCACCCATTGCGACGCTCTCTGATCTGGCTGTCACTGCAAACCTCTCTGCATTATATGGCACATCTCTGCGACGCTCTCTGATTTGGCGATCACTGCGAACCTCTCTGTATTATATGGCACATCTCTGCGACGCTCTCTGATTTGGCGATCACTGCGAACCTCTCTGTATTATATGGCACATCTCTGCGACGCTCTCTGATTTGGCGATCACAGAGAACCTCTCTGTATTATATGGCAGTCTATGCGATGATCTCTGATCTGGCGATCACTGAGAACCTCTCTGTATTATACGGCACATCTCTGCAACGCTCTCTGATCTGGCTGTCACTGCAAACCTCTCTGTATTATATGGCAGTCTATGCGATGATCTCTGATCTGGCTGTCACTGCGAACCTCTCTGCATTATACGGCACATCTATGCAACGCTCTCTGATTTGGCGATCACTGAGAACCTCTCTATATTATATGGCACATCTCTGCAACGCTCTCTGATTTGGCGATCACTGAGAACCTCTCTGTATTATATGGCACATCTCTGCGACGCTCTCTGATTTGGCGATCACTGAGAACCTCTCTGTATTATATGGCACATCTCTGCGACGCTCTCTGATTTGGCGATCACTGAGAACCTCTCTGTATTATATGGCACATCTCTGCGACGCTCTCTGATTTGGCGATCACTGAGAACCTCTCTGTATTATATGGCACATCTCTGCGACGCTCTCTAATTTGGCGATCACTGAGAACCTCTCTGCATTATACGGCAGTCTATGCGATGATCTCTGATTTGGCGATCACTGAGAACCTCTCTGTATTATATGGCAGTCTATGCGATGATCTCTGATTTGGCGATCACTGAGAACCTCTCTGTATTATATGGCAGTCTATGCGATGATCTCTGATTTGGCGATCACTGAGAACCTCTCTGTATTATATGGCACATCTCTGCGACGCTCTCTGATTTGGCGATCACTGCGAACCTCTCTGTATTATATGGCACATCTCTGCGACGCTCTCTGATTTGGCGATCACTGAGAACCTCTCTGTATTATATGGCAGTCTATGCGATGATCTCTGATCTGGTGATCACTGAGAACCTCAGTTAGGGTCATTATTTAATTGATAAATAAAAGCTGTGACATTTTACCCAAGCTGTAATGTGTCCGTGTCTTTATTTATTAGTTTAATTTTAGGTTAAGTGTTATGGAATGTTGGAGTTTAATGAGCAATACATCAATGGATCTCTGAATCAGACCTTCTTCCAGTCATCAGTAGTCATCTGGCCGTGCTTCATGTCCCAGGCAAGCCTATTTCTCATTGCTGCAGAACAGATGTCAGTTCTTTACCCATTATTTGCTCCCTAAAAATGCCTTTTTTTTTGTATCACTCTGAAGTTTTAGCTGTCCTAACTATGGGCCTGATTCAGAGCCGCTCGTTAGCGGCAGTACGTTCATTCCGAGCGATGTTTGCACATCTGCGCATGCGTACGGTTTTTAGTACGCATGCGCGAACCAGTCAGTGTGGCCGAATATCGTTTGTACACTATATAGCGAGTGCCTGCTATTTTGAGTGACAGAATGAGGCGTATGTGGGTGGTAACAGGGGAAGGTGCTTGAAAACGGGGGTGTGGAATTTGAACGCAGGCGTGCTTAAAGGTCAAAACGGGCGTTTTAAGGGAGTGCATAATTAGTTCAGCAGCGTCAGCGACCACGTCACTTGGTTTTTTTTAACTCAGAACTGCTCGCAAAATAGCGGTTGAAAAAACCAACCACAAGAATAGCGAGCAGTTCATACGCTGTACGATGTACTTGATTAATCTAATAAATAGCGGACATTACGTATGGTGCGAGCGGCCAGGGGGCGTTTTTATCAAATAAACGAGCGTATGTTTTGCTCGCTCGTTCAGACTTAGAGGTGTGAACAGACCGCAATGTGCGAACGGATCATTTGAATAGCCACCCCTTGTTTTTGAACGAACGACCGCAAATAGCGAACGGCTCTGAATGAGGGCCTTTGTCCCTTCGCTGCTTGACACAGTATTTTATTGCGGTTCTGTCTGTCATGGTCCTCCCCATACCGCTTGTCCCATAGGCGCAATCACAGAAGCCACAACACTCTCACAAGGCAGCAGGGAGCAGAGAGCAAAGTGTCTGCCCCTATATGCTCTTTTCATCACCCCGGCCTGATTTATTGTGACATAAACCGACTTTAATAAAAGCCATCTTCTATCTTAGGATTTCCCCTTCAGATATGTAATCACAATCAATAGTACTAGAATCCAACAGAAAATAATTACAGCTCTGGGGAAGATTATTTTCTCTTTACTCGCAAGATTTGTGCCTTTTGTCTCAATGTCCTCGGTTGATCTCCCATACAGCGGAAATGTCACACTGGATATATGTTTTTTTTTTCGGCAGCTGAGATTGTGCACCGTGGGACTTGCCTTTTGCACCAGTACCAAAACAAAACCTGATCATGCTAATCTACAACTCCCATGATCCTTAGTTCCTGACTGGCAGGGTAAGAATCATGGGAGGTTGATAACAGCAGGTGACAGGTGTTTTGCCAATTCTTTTTCCAAAGGGAGTCAGAAAAGGAAGTAAACTTAGATGAGCCAATCCAAATTTAATTTTGTTTTGTTTGTTTGTAAAAAAATTTTAGCACTTTTTCAGTGTTGCAACTTTTTCTCTGCATTCTACGGCAGCTGGTGTACTTCTGTGGATGCCGCTAACTTTTTCTCTCACTACCACCATGAAAACGGAGGATAGATCATAATCATGGGAACAGACCATGGGCTTTCTAAAAGCAACAATAACGCTTTTATCAAATTCCATACCAACTCGTGTATGCCCACTCTCTCGGGAATGCCCGGGAGACTCCCAAATCCTTGGGAGCTCTCTAGGGTTCACGGGAAATGAAACAATCAGGTGGCATCCCGTCCCCTTCTGCAGTATGGGGCCAATGTTCTGCCGTAAATAGCATCCTGCTGCAAATCCCTGCATGAAGCTCTGCCATGTTTCAAAGAACACAGGGGCTTATCTACCCATTGGCCAGGATGGCACTCACCAGGGACGTCGGCCGAGGGAGGGTGCCATCTGGTGGTGCCATCCACGTCCACGGGGTAGAATCAGTACGGGACTGCCAAAACTGGAGTCCCGGGTATTCCCCTGCCCCTTACCTGGGGGAGATGTCTAGGGACAGGTAGCCACTGCTGCTTGCCGGCGGCTGCCTGATAGAGTAGACACAATCAATGAATAAAGTTTTTTTTTTTTACACAAGGTGCGCATGACGTCATGTGTGCCACATCGCTGCACTGATGAAGAGCCGGCCACAGTCAGAAGATATAGCAAGTATGTGTGTGGGCTGCGAAGGCTGGACGTGGGTGGCCAGGGGCTGGAGAGACAGAACGGGACTGGCCTGGAAAACAGAAGGAGAATGACTGGGGAGACATAAGGGGAGATGGCTGGGGAGACAGGAGGGAGGATGGCCAGGGGGATAGAAGGGTGGGGTTGCTGGGGAGACAGAAGGAGAATGGCTGGGTAGACACAAGGAGAATGACTGGGGAGACAGAAGGGGGGGATGACTGGGGAGGCAGAAGGGGGATAGCGGGGGGGATAGAAGGGGGGTTGTTGGGGAGACAGAAGGAGAATGGCTGGGGAGACAGATGGAGAATGGTTGGGGAGACAGAAGGGGGGATGGCTGGGGAGACAGAAGGGGGGTTGCTGGGAAGACAAGGAGGATGGCTTGTGAGATAGAAGGGGGATGGCTGGGGAGACAGAAGAGGGTCTGGTTGGGGAAACAGAAGGGGGATAGCTGGGGGGATAGAAGAGAGGGTTGCTGGGGAGACAGAAGGAGGATGGCTGGGGAGATAGAAGGGGGATGGCTGGGGAGACAGAAGGGGGATGGCTGGGGGGATAGAAGAGAGGGTTGCTGGGGAGACAGAAGGGGGATGGCTGGGGAGACAGAAGGGGGATAGCCGGGGGGATAGAAGAGGGGGTTGCTGGGGAGACAGAAGGGGGATAGCCGGGGGGATAGAAGGGGCGGTTGCTGGGGAGACAGAAGGAGGATGACTGGGGAGACAGAAGAGGGGCTGGCTGGGGAGACAGAATGGGTACTGCCTGATGAAACAGAAAAGGTGCTGGCTGATGAAACATGGTAGCTGGCTGGGGAGACAGAAGGAGGGCTGCTGGGGAGATATTATAAGTACAGAGTGTAATTATTCAGAAATTATGAGGGGTGCCAGTCCATTACTTTGCCAGGGGCGCTCGGGCCCCTAGATACACCCCTGAAAGAACGTAGTCATAAGCCTCTTTTTCTGGATTGCCAACTCTAGCCATTCCATGCACAAGAGAAAGAATAATTTTTCTTTATAAAATTCAAGGGGCAGGAGAACATTCTGATTCCACAACTAAAGAATACTGCTGCGGGCAGCCGCTGGTAACAACAGTGTTACACCTCTCTTGAAAACTTGTGCCCTTTGGAAAAATATCTAGTATTGCCCATTCTGAGGTGAGAGGGAGATAATTAACCAGGTTATCAGAGGCAGATGTCCATACATACATCCAAAATATTGACATTCCCATAAGTAGTGGTACAATTATAAGGTGCAAATTATTTCCAAAACATCAATGGTTGCTGGCCATCGATGGATGATGATGAGGATGGATGAGCAGGAGCCAATGTTTTCTTTTTTTAGTGGCAGGACGGGGCTTATCTCTGCCCTCAGTGCCCGACAAGCCCCACCCCCATTTTTCATTGGCTCGTGGCCCGGCGTGATTTACCATAGATGGTTTGTGTTCCATCGATGGTAATCACCATTAGGTCCATCGATGGCAACCCCACCGACGGTCATCCCTATATTGGATATTGCTCTCTAGTGCCATCTCTACGAGGATCCTAAGCTGCTACTGCCGGCATACAATCTTTTGGCAACACATGTCCGGAGTGAGAGAACAGGGAATGCAAGAGCCAGATCCCTTGTGGATCCCTTAGCCGGCTACCTTGGGTCCCACTGAACCGGTCAACTAAGGCACCAGAGAGACAAGCTAGTCTGAGATCTATACACCTGTTTGCAGCTACACAGAGGGATTCCCTTAAGAGTGCTCCTACTCTACTGGTAACTATAAGTGCGGTCTCCGCTCCTCAGCATATGTATTTAGCTTGCACTCCGGGCTACACATCACCTATTACAATACAAGTGATATAAGTGTTTGCTGGAGTTAATTGCCAGTGACTACTGTTTTATGGCAATATAGCCCTCCACAGCCAGCAGCAATATATTCATGGCTCTGGGAATTTGATTGACAACAGACACTGTGTCCAAAATAATAATAAAAAGAGGTACCTCTGTTCTAATACATGTTTTACAAGCTTGTGGCTTTATTGGATTTTTATATGTTATAACTATTAGCCACAGGAACAGAAAAGAGCCATGCTGCAAATGCTTTTCTAATCAGACTGCTAACATTGTAACTCAGCTGTCACTTTTTGAATTGAACAGTGGCTGGTTTTAGATTCTATGTTACAAATATTGGGCCTGATTCAGAGACGGACGCAATTAGCGCTCGCTCGTCCTGAAAATAGGGGTGGCTATTCAAATGAACCGTTCGCTGTTTGCGGTCTGTTCACGCCTCTAGGTCTGAACGAGCGTATAAAACTTGCGGTCGTTTTTTGGGAATCTACGCCCCCTGGCCGCTCGCATCCTACGTCATGTCCGCTATTTATTAGATTAATCGAGTACATCGACCAGCGTATGAGCTGCTCGCTATTCTTGGGGTTGGTTTTTGCTACCACAATTTTGCGAGCAGTTCTGGCTATAAAATAACATAGTGACGTGGTCAGTGACGCTGCTGTTTTAAATATGCACACCCATAAAACGCCCGTTTTGACCTTTAAGCACGCCTGCGTTCGGATCTCCACTCCCCGTTTTCAAGCACCTTCCCCTGTTACCACCCACATACGCCTCATTCTGTCACTCAAATTATCAGGCATTCGCTATTTTGCGAGCACATGAATTTCGACCGCACTGACTGGTTCGCGCATGCGTATAACGATCCGTACGCATGCGCAGTTGGGCAAACATCGCTCGGAGCGAACGAGCTGCCGCTTACGAGTGGCTCTGAATCAGGCCCATTGTTTTGACTGATATATGTAAAAACCAGAAGCGATTATTGGTATATGATACTATGGTGATTATTGCACATGTGTGTTAGGTTTCAATAAATACTGGCTATATTATATTTTATTTATGAATATAATGGTGGGTACACACTACACGATATGCTCCCTGAGCGATATCATGTAGTGTTGTCCCCGGCAGGCTGTGCTCAATGTCGTTCATGACATTGAGCACAGTCGCTGAACAATTTCATTAACAATATCGTTCAGCACCGGGTTCTCTCCCCCATTCCCTGACATGCAGCAACCTGACGAGATCGTCAGGTTGGCCTGCATGTCAGCCCGATGAACGATAATGACGAACGTCGTTATCGTTCATCTTTTTGGGGTTAAAAATGGACGATAAAGTGGACGACTGAACGATAACGATATCGTTATTGTTCAGTCGTCCACTTTATCGCCCAGTGTGTACGCACCTTAAGTGTCATTTCTATTACATTAGTGCAGATTCCTGTACTATGATGGCATTTAAGGCAAGAGGGACTGTCCAATAAGCCAATCAGATATCCCCTATGGGATGATACATATGCCCCATTAAAACTAATTTAATATATCTCTGTGTACATGATAAATGAGAAAATAGTCATTGAGATAGACAATGGGGATGATTGGGACTCAGGAGCAAGGCAAATAAAAGCAAGTAACATTGTACCTAGACAAGCATGCTGCAATGCAAGGGGTGCAAATAAATTTTTTTATTGTTTTTGCATGCAGGGTAAATACTGGCTGCTTTTGCATGTAGCCCACAAATGCTTTATTTTTACACTGCAATTTAGATTTGAGTTTGGACACAAATCTAAATCTCTCTGCATGTTTTAAATCACCCGCAGTGCAGCATGGTTATACCAAAGGTTATACCAAAGTGCAAGTTATTTGCTTTTTTTTTCTACGCTTCCATCTCCGATCAGCCCCAGTGTTTTAAGATGACATTTCATTTTCAAAGGGGGAAAATGATCCAACCACTGGACTCCTCCTGATTTGACTGCCAAATGGTCTACACGAGAAGGTACTGTGAAATCCATAATGTAAAGACATAGCTTTCCATTGATGGTGAGGTCGTACGAGTAGAACAGTCAGAGGGTTACCGGAATCTGAAGCCGGTATCTTCCACAGCACAGAACCTATAATGTACGCCGAAAGGCACATTTTTTCCTAACCTCAAAATACTGGAAAGGTTTCTCTGAGCAAGAATCAGTTGGCCAATTGATTATTAACCCATTGTTATCCTCCGTCCCGTGCTTTCTCCAAGCAAGGTGTGTGGATACAGTAATTATGGTTCTTTTAAAAAAAAATTGGCGTAGTATGAACCATATTTTCTGTATTAGAGTAGCCAATTATCAAGTAAGTGTGATGGTAAATCTTGATCCTGCAAATGAAGAAAAGCTACTAGGACAGGTTATTAAGATAAAGATTTTCTAGAATAGTATTTTGATCAAGCAACCAGTCCCTCATATACTGCAAAGGATGTGGATTGAATGATCTACAGTAAAAAGGTAGACAATGTCTAGATAGACACCATATGTTAGACGGTCAATAGGTTGACAGGGACAAAAGGATGACACACTAAAGGTCGACATGTAAGAAGGTCGACAGGGTCAAAAGATCAACATGTAACCCTAACTCTATTTTTTTTATTTCTCTAACCCTAATCTTCACCCTAACCCTATTCCTCTCCTTGGTGCCTAACCCTAACCCTCCCTCCTGGTGCCTAACCCTAACTGTCGGGGTAGATGCCTGGGCCCCGGGGTCCTGTGCAATACTCATGTGGTAGTAGCAGATCTTATTCTTGCTTAGTGGGGTTGGGGGTGGGGAACAGTATACAAACCAAATAGGAAGTTTTAGCAATATCATCAATTTCAAGCAGGGATGTATCAAAGGCATGTTATGGAAAAACAAAACCTCCCAAAAATTGCCATTCTCTGAAATGTTACCACTATATACAGTACATCCCCATATGTAAGAACAGGGACTGCAGCAGATACCGGAGATAATTGTGGTGGACCCGTGGCATAACAGTCCCCATAGGATTCTATGGGGCTGCAATGTTCCCGCATGCACAAGTCTCCAGAAAGGGTATCTTTGCAGGGCTTGTGCTTATAGATGGCGTTCAGGTGCGCATTAAGAGAGGACGGGGCCTGTGTGCATTCCCCATCTGGGGCCCTCTCCTCTCTCCCCAGCGGCCGGCAGCAGAGTGACGGCTGACCGCAGCAGTAGACTTTGGGCCCAGAGTCTACTGCGCATGCGCGATTTCCTCACTGCGCATTCGCAAAACGCCAGGAAAATGGGAGCAGTGGCCATTTTAAAACATTTTGTGCAGGGTTGAGTAACCCGACGTGGGACCTCAGAGAGGTAAGTATTAGAAAGTATGGGTGCAGTGCAGTGTTTGCCCCCCCTCGACCCAGGGGCATGTGTGCATACCCTGCACCCATTATAAATACTCCCTTTATGGCATTGCTTATACAAGCCTATAGGCTTCTTTTTGCGAAAAATTACTAGAGAGGGATCCACACAAAGCGCAGAGCCATGAGGCTCCTGTCTCGAATGGCACTGCCCTTTACAGACCCCTGGAGCATCATCAGGAAGCTCCAGGCATTGCTGTAGCCCCGCTTTCATGTGACATCTTACTGAGGAAGCGTGGCCTGCACCACGTGTTACAGCTCGCAAATGGCTTCATATGCGCATTTGGATCCCGGTTCACTCTGTGTGCGATAACAGCAATATATCAAAAATTTCCAGGATCAGACCCTTTCTCACCTTGGATGCTACTAAAACCCTCATCCACTCATTGGTTATCTCCAGATTGGACTACTGTAACCTCCTCCTATCTGGCATCCCAGACTCCCACCTCTCTCCACTCCAATCTGTCCTCAATGCTGTTGCTCGTCTCATCTACCTCTCCAAACGGTCTACATCTGTCTCCCCTCTCCTACAAGCCCTAAACTGGCTCCCCTTCCTCTTCAGAAACCAAATCAAGGTTCTTAAGCTGCACATCCACTAGCAGATGGGTACACAACAGTATGATTGTGACATCGTAATCGTACCGTCGTTCCCCATCCCCTGAGTGCCTACACTGAACGATTAGTCATCAGCGTAGGCACCCTCTGCCTTCCCCGAACATGGTCAATCTGTTGCTATCGGCAGACTGACCAGCATGTTCGGGCGATGATAGATGCCGGAAATGACCAGCGTGAACATGTGTCACTGGTCGTTGTCGACATTTTGTTGCCCGATCAGTACACGATTAATGGACGACTGAACGATAACGATATCGTTCAGTCATCCATTAATATCGCCTCTCACCTACAAAGCCCTCACCCAATCATCTCCCATTTACTGAGCTCATCTACCTTCACAATCCCGCCGTCCACTTCGCTCAACGAATGCATGCCGTCTCTACTGCCAACTTATTACTTCCTCCCATTCCCGCCTACAAAATTTTGCCTGTGCTGCTCCCTACCTTTGGAATTCTCTCCCTCTTCCTATCAGATTCTCCACCTCTCTACAAATCTTCAAATGGGCTCTTGAGACCCAGTACTTCATCAAGGCCTATCAGCTCTCATCCTAACCCATTACTACCCTTTCCCTTTAGATTGTAAGCTCCCATGAGCAGGGCCCTTTTCCCTCATGTTCTCTTCCTTATACCTACTTCTACTC
This sequence comes from Taudactylus pleione, assembly GCA_031769625.1. Taxonomy (NCBI): domain Eukaryota; kingdom Metazoa; phylum Chordata; class Amphibia; order Anura; family Myobatrachidae; genus Taudactylus; species Taudactylus pleione. The sequence continues at coordinate 174,823 of JAUIMM010001744.1, read as the reverse complement.
CTTACTCCCCACAAGGGCATCTAACACTTGATTGCTGACTCCCTGCTGCTTAATTTAAGTATTATAGTGCATCCGGAAAGTATTCACAACGCTTCACTTTTTCCACATTTTGGTATGTTACAGCTTTATTCCAAAATGGAATAAATTCATTTTTGTCCTCAAAATTCTACACACAATACCTCATAATGACAACGTGTAAAAAGTTTATTTGATATTTTTGCAAATTTAATAAAAAAAACACCTAAGAAATCACATGTACATGAGTATTCACAACCTTTGCTCAATACTTTGTTGATGCACCTTTGCCAGCAATTACAGCCTCAAGTCTTTTTGAATATGATGCCACAAGCTTGGAACACCTATCTTTGTGCAGTTTCGCCCATTCCTTTTTGCAGCACCTCTCAAGCTCCATCAGGTTGGATCAGAAGAGTCGGTGCACAGCCATTTTCAGATCTCTCCAGAAATTAGATTCAAGTCTGGGCCACTTAAGAACATTCACAGAGTTGTCCTGAAGCCTTATTCAGATCTCTCCAGCGATGTTCAATTGGATTCAAGTCTGGGCTTTGGCTGGGCCACTCAAGGACATTCACAGAGTTGTCCTGAAGCCACTCCTTTGATATCTTGGCTTAGGGCCGTTGTCCTGCTGAAAGATGAACCGTCGCCCCAGTCTGAGGTCAAGAGTGCTCTGGAGCAGGATTTTATCTAGGATGTCTCTGTACATAGCTGCATTCATCTTTCCCTCTATCCTGACTGGTCTCCCAGTTCCTGCCGCTGAAAAACTCCCCACAGCATGATGCTGCCACCAACATGCTTCACTGTAGGGATGGTATTGGCCTGGTGATGGGCGGTGCTGGGTTTCCTCCAAACATAACGCCTGGCATTCACATCAAAGAGTTCAATCTTTGTCTCTCATGGTCTGAGAGTCCTTCAGGTGCATTATGGCAAACTCCAGGCGGGCTGCCATGTGCTTTTTACTAAGGAGTGGCTTCCGTCTGGCCACTCTACCATACAGGCCTGATTGGTGGATTGCTGCAGAGATAGTTGTCCTTCTGGAAGGTTCTCCTCTCTCCACAGAGGAATGCTGTAGCTCTGACAGAGTGACCATCGGGTTCTTGGTCTCCTCCCTGACTAGGGCCCTTCTCCCCCGATCGCTTGGTTTAGACGGCTGGCCAACTCTAGGAAGTCCTGGTGGTTCCGAACTTCTTCCATTTATGGATGATGGAGGCCACTGTGCTCATTGGGACCTTCAAAGCAGCAGATATTTTTCTGTATACTTCCCCAGATTTGTGCCTTGAGACAATCCTGTCTCGGAGGTCTACAGACAATTCCTTGGACTTCATGCTTGGTTTGTGCTCTGACATGCACTGTCAAGTGTGGGACCATATATAGAATGGTGTATGCCTTTCAAAATAATGTCCAATCAACTGAACTTACCACAGGTGCACTCCAATTAAGCTGTAGGAACATCTCAAGGATGATCCGTGGAAACAGGATGCACCTGAGCTCAATTTTGAGCTTCATGGCAAAGGTCTTGAATACTTATGTACATGTGATTTCTTAGTGGTTTTTTTTATTCAATTTGCAAAAATCTCAAACAAAACTTTTGACACGTTGTCATTATTGGGTATTGTGTGTAGAATTTTGAGGACAAAAATTATGGGATATCAGGATGTTGCGTATACACACTTCAATAATATCAGGGATTAAAGTATCAGATACTAAAATACAGCAGCAGCTCCTGTGTAGACAGTCCCAGTGCCTGTATAATGGATCTGGCGAAGCCCGACAGGAGGAGATCAAAACGAGGGATGGTAAGTACCCTAACCCTCCCCTCTCCCCCTCACCCTTCCCTTAGTGGTGCCGAACCCTACCGTCCCCCCGGTGGTGCCTAACCCTAAACCCCCTCTCTGCAGCCTAACCCTAACACTCCCGGGGGGAGGGGGCTTAACCCTAATTCCCCCCCGGGGGTGCCAAAATGTATACCCCCCTTCCCCGGGGACATGAGCATACTTACCCGGCTGTGGACGTTCAGTATTCCGGTGGTTTGGGATGCCGATGCCAGTATCCTGATCTAATTCGGGATATTGGCATCGGCATTATGCTGGCATCTCGTCCGCCGGCAATATCACTGTATCCCGAGACAACACCTCTCTCTGGAGCTGTCTGTCCTTTGTGTGATTAGCAGGTAGTGCTTCCAATGGGAAACCACTGCCAGAGTAAAGCCAGTGCACGGACTCACTGGTTTACTGGGGGAGGCTGACTTTACTGGGGGAAGGCGTAAACAGTTTGACTATGGGGTGGAAAAGACTTCAAGATGCTCAAAGGGTCCAAAAAAAATCACCCCTCCCACCGGAAGTTTATACTTTTAAGAAACATGTAACAAAATGTAACTTTTTTTTATATGTATTAATTGTGTTGTTTTCCACAAATTTTTTTATGAAATTGTTCAGGCAAAACAAAAAATATTAAATTCTTTTTAAATTATTTAATAGAATAAAATTTGTCTTGGCAGAAAACTGAAATGAAGTAAAGTGGTGAGGATACGTATTAAGAATATAAAAAAAAAAAATAGTTTGAAAGGTTTAATAAGTCATAAAGTTTTTGGAAATTCCCTTGGGGAACTGGTGTGAACCCTGTACAATATTTTCAGTGCATGGTTTGAATTAAAATTTTCAACTTGGGGAAAAAACTATGCACACACATACACGTGAAAAGTTATTCTGTAACTCCTGTGCGACTTCATGACACCTTCCCCCCTGCCCTGTTCATGAGCACGTGTTAGCTGATCAGTGTAAGTTGTATATTATTTTTCTAGGAAGAAATAGGAATTTCCTTGTGTATTAGGTGATACATAGGCAAAATAGTGGAAATTTTTTTTTTAATAGTCGACATTTTTTTACCCAGTTAGCGGCAGCCCAATAATTTGCATGAATTTGTACATAACTGGCTCCCCCGAGTATAGCAATGCTAAATAAGTGTTATTTATTTCCAATTAGAATGCGATACAGGGGTGTACATACAAGCCTGTAATGTATTTTCATATATTTTTGTCTACAATGAGCAGGAAAGAAATGTCATTTGGCTCAGTGCGGGAAACCTGATCGTCAGAGCACTTCATGACACGCCGTGCAAATGAGCGCACCGCAGAATAGCATAAAGCAGGGCCCCAGACTGAATGCAGTGTTTATCATTTTAGCACCCATAGGAAATGAATGATACTAATAGGTATTCAAAACAACACCTAAAAGGAAGATTCTTACAAGAGATCCAGGGGGAGATGTATCAATTCTTGGAGAGAGATAAAGTGGAAAATTTGCCCGAAGCTCCCAATCAGCTTCTAACTGTCATTTATCTAGCACAGTCTTTGAAATGACAGTTAAAAGCTGATTGTCTGCTTTGGGCAACTACTTTAATTTTATCTCTCTACGGGCTTGATACATCTCACCCCAGGGGCAGAACTATGGGAGACAATGGAGGCGCCTGCCGCCGGGCTCCATCTCTGAAGGGGCACCTCCTCCATTGTCCACAACATATTCACCCCACTTAGGGCCATATTCAATTAGTTTCGCACCCGCGATACTTTTTCGCATGCCGGACTTTTTGCTTACATTGCGTATTTTAGCTGCGGAAACTTATCGTGCACGTCCCCGCTATTCGCCGTATTCAATTCCAAAACACGTGAAAACACAAACTGGCGAATGCAAACCAGGAGAAAAGTGCTGTCAGAATTGGGGAAATCAGCCTGACACCCCCTAAAAGATGCACTAACATTGGGGTTCAATGTACATGCCCCCAATTAGCCCTAATAAAGCTATTTGGGGTACTTAAGGTGTGTCAGTATCTTCTAATTAGCGTATTTACATAAGTGGTAAAGAATAGCATTAAGCAGTATTTTATTTTTTTAAAATAAGTAGTCCTGTCAAATTTGGGGTACTTGAAAATGGGTGCACGCTTGGTTTAAATTTGCTAAAGTAAAGTTTTAAAATAAGTTAAAAACGCACCTTCAGCATACACCTGCAATCCAAAAAACACCTCACCCTTGTACCCCCACTTTGCACTTTTTAGCCCCCTTTTTTCAAAGTAATTTTTTGGGGTGTTCCTCTATTTTTTTTAGATTTTTTTTTACGCAGTTATCCTTTGGGGGACAGTCCCAAGGGTGCAGAATAGTTTTTCCACCTTTGCGCCCCTAAATAGCGATTTTGCTTTTTTTTTTCGATACCTATTCATAGGCGAATCTTTTTCACCTATTACATTGCATTGCGTTATCACGTATGCAAAAAGCGGATGCAATTGAATACGGCGATACTTTTCCGACAGGCAAAAAGTCACAATCGGCGATACTTTTTTACACCAAATTATAACCTCAGGCGTCTGGGATGAACTTACGTCTCTATAATGATATTCAGTAAAGAAACACGACACCAGAATCATGTCAAGTACTGGTGACAATGGGATCATCACAAATATAAGGGTTATTGGGGATTGTAATACAGCGATGCTCCTTAATAGGATTCCTCAAATGCAGACATTTTGATGCTGTGGAAGTGACATCATAACTCTATATAGGCCTAGTTAGATATTTTGGGCTAGACCAATATGTGGCAGATTTATCCTTGCAATGAGGAGAGTACTGAGAAATCAGTCGTGATGGACCTCTTGGCATCAAGAATAGGACTTGTTCCCATTAGGTGATGTCGGTTGTTACCCTGCACTAAAACAAAAGCAATTGCTGATAGTACTCTGCACAGCGTATGCTGTGAATGTGGCTTCTTACTCCCAGGGGGCGCAAGTCCAAGGTCAGATCCAGGACACTGGAGATGTGAGTAGGTGGCTGGGGGGAGGGCAGTGGCTTATGGACAATCAGAATCCCTAAGGGAGTGCCTGGATCCAGTTCAAGGCATCTGATAGTGCTAACAGGCAGAAAGATAGTTCAGGTCTCTCTCTCCTTCACTGTCCTGGCACTGTCCCCTACTGGGAATAGCTTAGTGTATTTCCTGTTTCGCTTTGAACACAGAGGTGCTTATGGTGGTGCTAGCATCAAAATTAGATGGTTCCTGGCACCTTCTCTGGATCCAGTAGCATTAGCAGTGGGTCAGAATAATGAGTCCAGCGTGTAAACTTAGTGGTCTATGTACTAAGCCTTTTCAAACACAGACTGTAGATTGACAGTTAGGAGCTGATTGATTGGTACTTTATCTCTGTCCACTTTATATCTCGCCAAGGCTTAGTACACAGACCCCTTAATGCAGGGGTGGGCAATAAGCGGCCCTCCAGCTGTTGTTGAACTACAAATCCCAGCATGTATTGCAACATTTTTATTATGGCCAAATAGCAAAACTGTGGCAGGGCATGCTGGGATGTGTAGTTTTAGAACATCTGGGGGGCCGCTTATTGCCCACCCCTACCTTAGTGCGTAGACTGTGCACCTGCAAAAGTTTTGAGAATGACACAAGTATTGGTTGTCACAAAGTCTGCAGCTTCCATTTTTATGATGGCAATTTGCATATACTCCAGAATGTCATGAAGAGTGATCAGATGAATTGCAATTAATTGCAAAGTCCCTCTTTGCCATGACAATGAACTTAGGGCCTGATTCAGACCCACTCCGTCGTGCGCATGTGCCAGACGCGACGAGCCAGACGCGTCCTTCGCTCGTTGTGTCTGATCAAAGGGGGCGTGCTGTCGATGTTGATTGACAGCACGCTCCCTTTGGTAGGCGTGCCGGGGGCGTGCCTCCCTGACGGGGGCGTTCCCACGGGAACGCCTCCCGTCAGAAGCCGGCCCACTGACATCACTAGTGACAGTGGGAGTGATTTTGGCTCTGATAGAGCCAAAATCACTCCGGAGCTTGCGGTTGAAAACCTCAACCGCAGGCTCCGGCTCGCAATTTCGATGGTCGCGATGGTCACGACCATCGCGGCCATCAAAATGCACGCTCGTATAGCCTGTGGGTGGTGACCCACAGCTATACGAGCGTCCAGGAGGACGCTCCATTTTCATGGAGGCCGGCCCTCATTCAGAGCGTGCGCTCTGCTCAGAGCGTACGGCTCTGAATGAGGGCCTTAATCCCCAAAACAACATTTCCACTGCATTTCAGCCCTGCCACAAAAGGACCAGCTGACATCATGTCGGTGATTCTCTCGTTAACACAGATGGGAGTGTTGACGAGGACAAGGCTGGAGATCACTCTGTCATGCTGATTGAGTTAGAATAACAGACTGGAAGCTTTAAAAGAAGGGTGGAGTTTGAAATCATTGTTCTTCCTTTGTTAACCATGGTTACCTGCAAGGAGACATGTGCAGTCATCATTGCTTTGCACAAAAAGGGCTTCACAGGCAAGGATATTGCTGCTAGATTGCACCTAAATCAACCATTTATCAGATCATCAAGAACTTCAAGGAGAGAGATTCAATAGTTGTGAAGAAGGCTTCAGGGCACCCAAGAACATCCAGCAAATGCCAAGAACGCCTCCTAAAGTTGATTCAGCTGCGGGATCGGGGCACCACCAGTGCAGAGCTTGCTCAGGAATGGCAGCAGGCAGGTGTGAGTGCCTCTTCATGCACAGTGAGGTGAAGACTTTTGGAGGATGGCCTGGTGTCAAGAAGGGCAGCAAAGAAGCTACTTCTCTCCAGGAAAAACATGAGGGACTGACTGATATTCTGCAAAAGGTACAGGGATTGGACTGCTGAGGACTTGGGTAAAGTTATTTTCTCCTATGAATCCCCTTTCAGATTGTTTGGGGTATCTGGAAAAACGCTTGTCCAGAGAAGGGAAGGTGAATGCTACCATCAGTCCTGTGTCATGCCAACAGTAAAGCATCCTGAGACCATTCATGTGTGGGGTTGCTTCTCAGCCAAGGGAGTGGGATCACTCACAATTTTGCCTAAGAACACAGCCATGAATAAAGAATGGTACCAAAACATCCTCCAAATGCAACTTCTCCCAAACATCCAAGAACAGTTTGGTGACGAACAATGCCTTTTCCAGCATGATGGAGCACCTTGCCGTAAGGCAAAAGTGATAACTACCGTATATACTCGAGTATAAGTCAACCCGAATATAAGCCAAGGTACCTAATTTTACCACAAAAAACTGGGAAAACTTATTGACTCGAGTATAAGCCTAGGGTGGGAAATGCAGCAGCTACTGGTAGTAATCCCTCCCCTGGTACTGCCCCCAGTAGTAATATTCCCCCTCTGGTAGTGCCCCCAGTAGTAATACCCCCCTGGTAGTGCCCCCAGTAGTAATAACCCCCCTGGTAGTGCCCCCAGTAGCAATATCCCCCCCTGATAGTGCCCCCAGTATTAATCACCCCCTGGTACTGCCCCAGTAGTAATCCCCCCCTGGTACTTCCCCCAGTAGTAATATTCCCCCTCTGGTAGTGCCCCCAGTAGTAATACCCCCCTGGTAGTACCCCCAGTAGTAATACCCCCCTGGTAGTGCCCCCAGTAGCAATATCCCCCCTGGTAGTGCCCCCAGTATTAATCCCCCCCTGGTAGTGCTCCCAGTAGTAATCCCCCCCCTGGTACTGCCCCCAGTAGTAGCCCCACCAGTAGAGAGAGATGTAATAAAAAAAAAAAACACTTACCTGGTCGCGACGCTGCTACTGGCTCATCCGGCCGCTTTGCATTATGGGAGAGATGTTGTCATGACGACGTCTCTCTCATTACCCACTGCGGGAGCCGGAAGATGGCTCCCGCAGTGGGAGCAGCAGCAGCCGATGACAGTCTGACAGACTCTCATCGGCTGCTGATTACAACAAACACACAGCTGCCGTTGCCGGCGGCTGTGTGTTTGGCAGTGTGTAGTGCTGACCGAACTCCGTCCGGTCAGCGCTACACACACGGTGCAGCTGTGTCACAGAGACACAGTCTGCACCGTGGCCCGCATGGTACACTACTCAGCTGCGTACCATGTGGGCGTGACTCGAGTATAAGCCGAGGGGGGGCTTTTTCAGCGCAAAAAATGTGCTGAAAAACTCGGCTTATACTCGAGTATATACGGTAAGTGGCTCAGGGAACAAAACATCGAAATTTTGGGTCCATACCACGGAAACTCCCCAGACCTTAATCCCATTGAGAACTTGTGGTCAATCCTCAAGAAGCGGGTGGACAACCAAACTCTGACAAACTCCAAGCATTGATTAGGCAAGAATGGGTGGCCAGTCAGTCAGTATGTGGTCCAGAAGTTGATTGACAGCATGCCAGGGCGAATTGCAGAGGTCTTGAAAAAGAAGGGTCAACACTGCAAATATTGACTCTTTGCATAAACTTAATGTAATTGTCAATAAAAGCCTTTGATACTAATGAAATGCTTGTAATTTTACTTCACTATACCATTGTAACATCTGACAAAAACGTCTAAAAGCACTGAGGCAGCAAACTTTGGGAAAACCAATACTTGTGTTGAAGTTCTATTAACTCAACTTTGTCCCTTCACCAATGACTGTAGCCTGTCCCAGTGGTACCCAAGAGCACAGATACTATATGCCAGGAGTGTACACTCTCCTGTCACGTGACGTTGGGCGACGCTGGCATAGTACAACAGCTGGTGTCCAGTGATTGGCTTTCATCCCTACTGGTAAGCAGAGTGGTCAGTACTGACAGCAGTGCTCCCCAAAAGTAAATCCCCCCCCCACCTGAACTTCACTTTATTTTACAAAGTTCCACCTGAGACAATGTCACGGACAACACATCGATACTTATCAAGGACATTTGTCTGTGTAGCTACATAAAGCTGACAGCCAGGGAAGAATAAGTAAGGTAGTGACATTTTTCCTGTGCTGTAATAAACTATTTTTAATAATATATCCACATACTGCTTGTTAGTAGGAGACAAATCTGTTTCACCTTGAAATATCCATAAATATTCCATTCACAGTGCGCAGAAATCTGACAGAATTTTAATGCAGCATAGTTCTAGGCAGTCTACACAGTTGTAGTAATTTGCTGCATTACAAAGCAGTTTAGCCTGATTAGACTGGCGGTATGGAAACGAAGAACAAGGTCTCACTCTATAGAGATTCTGCGGAACTGGATTTGAATGATTTGGACGTTGCTTTTAAATATTTATGTGTTGTCATATAAAGGAAAATACGCACTTTGGGCCTGATTAAGAGATGCCGATATTTACAGAGTTGAGCGGTTATCGCTGCGCATGCGTCTAGGTACATAACCGTAGTCGCTCGCAGCGACTTTTTACTCACAGTGTGATTGACAGGGGGAGGTAATGGGGAGTGGCGTCCAAAAACGCAGACATGTCGCAGCCATATTGGGGTGTGTCTGAAAGCGCTAAAAATGTCTCAGGCATCTCAGATCCTGTAGCCATTGGGAGGAGCCATAGGGTTACGATGAACTGCGATGATCGAATCATCTGCGACCGATGCTGCGTCTTTGTATGCAGATAGCTGGATGTGCAAAGCCGCAGGTGGACGTCTCAGTACAATCCTTCTGGGACATTTGCATATTTTCGCACAGCAGCAGCTGCGTACGGGATGGCATTAGCTCGCATCTGCATTAGCGCACATCTCTGAGTCAGGCTTACTATTGCTAAGATGGATTTAGCCTAAAATCAGAGATTTCTCCGGAGCTCATTCAGTTTGCAACACTTTCCTCAGCTCCCATAGAGCTCTTTGGGGGTTTCCAAGGCCCCTAATTCCGCATTGCGAATTTAAGATTTATCACGAGAATGTGTCGACATTCTCAAGCAGGGACAGAGCTTGCGAGTAAGCTGTGTCACTGTGAATCCTCACTGCACACTGCGCACTGTATTTTACGCAAAAAATAAGTGACAGTGCCTCCGCACATGTGCAGTTTCTGGCTAGCGCTAACCCCAAGGGGGCCAGGAGGGTGGCTGATTGTGCCTGGTGGCACAGGGAAATCCTGAACAAGGGATATGAGATGGCAGCTGGTTGTGCCAGAGGGAGAGGGTTACTCTGACCCAGTCAGAACCAGTGGCATGGGATGGTAGCTGGTTGTGCCAGAGGGAGAGGGTAATCCTGAGCAAGTAGGAACCAGTGGGTTGGAATGGTAACTGCTTGTGCCAGAGGAAGAGGGTTATCCTGAGCCAGAAGGAACTAGCGGTATGGGATGGTAACTGCTTGTGCCAGAGGAAGAGGGTTATCCTGAGCCAGAAGGAACTAGCGGCCAGAGGGAGAGGGTAATCCTGAGCCAGTCAGAAACAGTGGTATGAGTTGATAGCTGGTTGTGCCAGAGGGAGAGGGTTATCCTCAGCAAGTAGGAACCAGTGGGTTGGAATGGTAACTGCTTGTGCCAGAGGAAGAGGGTTATCCTGAGCCAGAAGGAACTAGCGGTATGGGATGGTAACTGCTTGTGCCAGAGGAAGAGGGTTATCCTGAGCCAGAAGGAACTAGCGGCCAGAGGGAGAGGGTAATCCTGAGCCAGTCAGAACCAGTGGTATGAGTTGATAGCTGGTTGTGCCAGAGGGAGAGGGTTATCCTCAGCAAGTAGGAACCAGTGGGTTGGAATGGTAACTGCTTGTGCCAGAGGAAGAGGGTTATCCTGAGCCAGAAGGAACTATCGGTATGGGATGGTAGCTGGTTGTGCCAGAGGGAAAAGGGTACTCTGAGCCAGAAGGACCTAGCAGTATGGGATGGTAGCTGGTTGTGCCAGAGGGAAAAGGTTATCCTGAGCCAGAAGGAACTAGTGGTATGGGATAGTAGCTGGTTGTGCCTAGTGGGAGAGGGTAATCCTGAGCCATTCAGAACCAGTGGTATGGGATGGTAGCTGCTTGTGCCAGAGGAAGAGGGTTATCCTGAGCCAGTAGGAACCAGTGAGGATGGGATGGTACCTGCAAAAACAGCTGCAAAAGATATATTTATCTTTGAGAAGATATAAGCTATTGATAGTACACTTCATATTAGCTTTTATAATAGCTACTATATGTTCTTTACACTTTCTACACCAAATTAAAATGGTCCTAAAAAAGCGCCAAAGATGTTTTGCCTGGCATCACCCAACCACTCCCCCTATGCAGCAGTCACAGAATCCCCTTACAGGGAACAGCTGTGTGACACGCTGGCATTTTTCCTTTCGCTAACAGCAAATAAAAAGAAAATACATAATTATTAAAAGTAAGCATACCAAAACATTCATGTAACACAATGGAAATAAAAATATTCAAATGTTTTAATTTCCTTACCATAAACGCCAAGAATAAACTTGGGCCATGATGCAGCCGCTTTGCGCAGCCTTCGGTGGTGTGAGCACATGTACTCAGCAGTCTACGCTGTGCATTCAGCTTCAGCAATAGCCTGTAAGGTAGTTCAGACCAATAGAAAGCTATTGAACGGGATGGGTATGGGATGCCGGAGCTCGGAATCCCGCCGGTCAAAATCCTGACGCGGCATCCCGACGGTTAAGATACCGACACATATTGGTAGGTATCCTAACCCACTCCCTACCCTAGCCCTCCCTCCCCGGTGCCTGAACCTCACCTCCCCCCTAGTGCCTAAACCTAGCCACACCTAACCAGCCACAACCTCACAAAGGCACACACACAGCAACAGCCAGAGCCAGCTGCCGGGGGAGCCACGCTGTGTATGTGCAGAGGAAACCTTTGCTGGTGACTCTTTCTCTAGCAAAGCCTCTTCTGTGCATGCGTGGCTACTTGGTAGCGGAAACCATCGATGGTAGATGATCACATAGTTTGTAACCATTGATAGTTCCTGCTAAAACACCCAACGATGGCAACCATTGATGGGTGTGGTATCGATGGTCATCCTTACTTTGCTATCTCCTCTGTGTATGGCACTACACCGGCATTATTATGCATCTGCACGGAAACTTACTATGGCCATGAGGGGCCGTGTCACAGGGATCGGTATGATTTACCGCCGGATTCAAATCCCGACGCCAGAAGACCGGCACCAGTGAAGATCCCGACTGCGCTGAAGGTAAGTACTAACTAACCTAACCCTCCCCCCTAACCCTCCTTTAGGGGTGCCTAACCCTAGCCTCCCTCCCTAGTGCCTAAACCTAACCCTCCCGGGGGGGTGCCTAACCCTAACCTCCCTCCCGGGGGTGCCTAGCCCTAACATCCCTCCCGGGGGTGCCTAACCCTAACTCCCCCTTCCCCTAGGCTGACCCTAACCCTCCCGGCGGGGTGCCTAACCAAAGTCCCCCCCGGTAGCGCCTAACTTAACCTAACTCTCCCCCCCGCGGCCGGCTTACTTATGATCGGGATGCCGGGCGTTGGGCTCCCGGCATAGGTAAAATGAGAGGCGTCAGGATTTCGACACCTGCCATTAGACCCTTGCCAGGATTAGACATTTGGGATGCCAATGGTCGGCATTTAGACCGTCGGCATCCCAACTGCATACAGTGTCACGTGCAGGGCAAGAGGAGGGCGTCACTGGTTTTTATTTTGAACCACGCATTAAAAGGGTTACAAATGGTCACCTCAGGCCAAACTTAGGCAATGTATATTTGCAATTTTCCCGTTATTTTGGGTAAGGGATCACTGACAGTGCACTCGTTTCTAAATGTTTTATCCTCCAACTGTGGGACTCCGATTTTAATGAGGTCTACGCGACAGTATTTTTAATTATTGTCTGCTGTGCTATTTGGCCTCAAGCTTCAAAATAAAATAAAATGTGGTTTAACTAAAATTGCAGGGCAAAGTAACATTAGCAATTTATGACTACTAAATTCAGTTCTTTCTTTCTCCACAATGTGACTGAAATGTATCTGCAATCTTACCCGGCATTAGCAGTGATACTTACATCTTATTAACAGAACACTGGATTATCCGGAACAATTAATTGCAATTTATTTTGCCTTGTTCATGCATGTTGTGCTGCCTGCGAGGACAAGATATTTCTTAGTGTCGGCCTTTATGCAAATTAATATCCTTAAATTAATATTCTTATTGCTTTTCAGTTCTTTGTTGTAAATGGAGTGGAATTTCTTTTCAAACTGCAATTTTCTTCGACAAAATACATTACTGCAGGAGTTGGAAGAGAAGCTGGGCTTATGGGAACTCAGCAGGATAAATTTGCCCACCATCCCCACACTGCCGCTTGTAAAACATGTGCAGACGATTACAACACAATAGCAATCGTGTGTGTATGTATATCTCACTCCCCCACTCCTCCTTTCCCATTTCTACCATGTTTCACACCTCTTTCCCCCTCCTCCACCATTACCCATCTCTCTCTGCCCCACTCCTCCTCCTTTCCCATCTATCTGCCCTATCCCTCCTCCTTTCCCATCTCTTGCCCTATTCCTCCTCCTTCCCCATCTCTCTCTGTCCAACTCCTCCTTTCCCATTTCTACCATGCTTCCCACCTCTTTCTCGCTTCTCCACCTTTACCCATCTCTCCCTACCCTACTCCTCCAACTTCCCATCTCTGTCCCACTCCTCTTCGGCTCCTCCTTTCTAATCTCTCTCTGTCTCACTCCTCCTCCTTTCCCATCTTTCTCTGTGCCACTCTTCCTCCTTTCCCATCTCTCTCTGTCCCACTCCTCCTCCTTTCCCATCTCTCTTTGTCCCACTCTTCCTCCTTTCCCATCTCTCTCTGTCCCACTCCTCCTCCTTTCCCATCTCTCTGCCCCACTCCTCCTCCTTTCCCATCTCTCTGCTCTATTCCTCCTCCTTTCCCATCTTTCTTCCCCACTACTCCTCCTTTCTCATCTCTCTGCCCCACTCCTCCTCCTTTCCCATCTCTCTGTCCCACTCCTCCTCCTTTCTCACCTCTCTCTGCCACACTCCTTCTCCTTTCCCATCTCTCTGCCCCACTACTCCTCCTTTCTCATCTCTCTGCCCCACTCCTACTTTCTCATCTCTCTGCACCACTCCTCCACCTTTCCCATCTCTCTGCCCCACTCCTCCTCCTTTCTCATATATCTGCCCCACTCCTCCTCCTTTCTCATCTCTCTGCCCCACCCCTCCATCTTTCCCATCTCTCTGCCCCACTACTCCTCCTTTCCCATCTCTCTCTGTCTCACTCCTCCTTTCCCATTTCTACGATGTTTCCCACCTCTTTCTCCCTTCTCCACCTTTACCCATCTCTCCCTGCCCCACTCTTCCTCCTTCCCATCTCTGTCCCACTCCTCCTTTCCCATCTCTCTCTGTCCGATTCCTCCTTTCCAATCTCTCTCTGTCCCACTCCTTCTCCTTTCCCATTTCTCTCTGTCCCATTCTTCCTCCTTTCCCATCCCCCCTTTCTCATCTCTCTGCCCTATTCCTCCTCCTTTCCCATATCTCTTTGTCCCACTCCTCATTTCCCATTTCTACCAGTTTTCTCACCTCTTTCTCCCTTCTCCACCTTTACCCATCTCTCCCTGCCCCATTCTTCCTCCTTCCCATCTCTCTCTGTCCCACTCCTCCTCCTTTCCCATCTCTTTCTGTCCCACTCCTCCTCCTTTCCCACTCTTCCTCCTTTCTCATCTCTCTGCTCTATTCCTCCTCCTTTCCCATCTCCCTCTGTCCCACTCCTCCTTTCCCATCTCTCCCCCCCTTTCCCATCTCTCTGCCCTATTCCTCCTCCTTTCCCATCTTTCTCTATCCCACTCCTCCTTTCCCATCTCTCTGTCCCACTCCCCCTCCTCTCCCATCTCTCTCTGTCCCTCTCCTGCTTTCCCATTTCTACCACGTTTCCCACCTTTCTCCCTTCTCCACCTTTACCCATCTCTCCCTGCCCCACTCCTCTTTTCCATCTCTGTCCCACTCCTCCTCCTTTCCCATCTCTCTCTCTGTCCCACTCCTCCTCCTTTCCCATCTCTCTCTCTGTCCCACTCCTCCTTTCCCATCTCCCTCTGTCCCACTTCTCCTCCTTTCCCATCTCTCTATGTCCCACTCCTCCTCCTTTCCTAACTCTCTGTCCCACTCCTCCTCCTTTACCATCTCTCTTTGTCCCACTCCTCCTCCTTTCCCATATCTCTCTCTGTCCCACTCCTCCTCCTTTCCCATCTCTCTCTGTCCCACTATTCCTCCTTTCCCATCTCTCTCTGTCCCACTCCTCCTCCTTTCCCATCTCTCTGCCCCACTCCTCCTCCTTTCCCATCTCTCTCTATCCCACTATTCCTCCTTTCCCATCTCTCTCTGTCCCACTCCTCCTCCTTTCCCATCTCCCCCCTTCCCATCTCTCTGTCCCACTCCTCCTTTCCCATCTCTCTTTGTCCCATTCCTCCTTTCCCATCTCTCTCTGTCCACTCCTCATCCTTTCCCATCTCTCCCCCTTCCCATCTCTCTGTCCCACACCTCCTCCTTTCCCATCTCCCCCCTTCCCATCTCTCTGTTCCACTCCTCCTTTCCCATCTCTCTTTGTCCCACTCCTCCTCCTTTCCCATCTCTCTCTGTCCCATTCCTCCTCCTTTCCCATCTCTCCCCCCTCCCATCTCTCTGTCCCTCTCCTCCTCCTTTCCCATCTCTCTCTGTCCCCCTCCTCCTCCTTTAGAACCTCTCTCTGCCCCACTCCTCCACCTTTCCCATTTCTCTGTCCCACTACTCCTTTCCCATTTCTACCATGTTTCCCACCTTTTTCTCCCTTCTCCACCTTTACCCATCTCACCCTGCCCCACTCCTCCTCCTTCCCATCTCTGTCCCACTCATCCTCCTTTCCCATCTCTCTTTGTCCCACTCCTCCTTTCCCATCTCTTTCTGTCCCACTCCTCATCCTTTCCAACTCTTCCTTGTCATGATCCAGTGCAAGAATTCCTCTGTGGAGGATGGTGAGCTGAGGGGTTCGGGTGACTAGGGGAGTGACTAGACTAAGTCTCCTAGTTGCGGCCCAACCCAGGTTTGGCTAGACCTGCCCAGAGGCGCGGAGTCTAACTCACTTGGTGGTTTTCTCCAGTGACCCCTCCAATTGGGATTTGGTTTTCAGCTGCACAAAGTTAGCAGATCGTGGCCCTCTGGACAGGTACCTGGGAAAGGCAGAAGACCGGAAACTATAATGAATGCAGTATGACTGGAGGTGAATGGAATGAATGAACTCTGGAAATGGAACTGAATGCTATAACACAGGCATGGACTGGAAACAGTTAAGTATGCAGTAAAACAGAGACATATACTGGGGATTGCAAAGGCAAGAGCAGAGAGGACTCAGGGAATATATGGGAATGCTAGAAATGATTGGAGCTGATTAACAGAGAGAAGACGCTGAGCAAAGAACACAGACATATACTGGAGATTGCACAGACAAGAGCAGAGTGGACTCAGGGAATATATGGAAATGCTGGAAATGATTGGCAGAGACAAGACACAAAGAGAAGTCAGGCATACACTAGGAGAGTGCTAAATGCAAGTGCAGATTTGCACTGACAAGACACAGGGCAGATTGACACAGATATGTGCTGCGAGGTCCAACTGTGGGCTAATTAATACCAGCAGGTAATCTGACACCTCAGTGACACAAGGAAGCTGCAATACTAGCAGCACATATACAAAGACACACAGACATAGAAAACAAAACAGTCTGGATACTGGGAGAGAACTACTCTCAGACTAAGAATAGCTTGGAAGCTAATACTGGAAACTGGAGAACTGTGAACAGGCTGAAGTAACTCTCTGAAAGATTAGCACAGAGCAACGCTGGTATCACTGGAACAGAGAAGAAGAAGTTGAACAGCAACTTCCTGGAGTTCTGGGGGTGGATTTATACCCAGGGGTAGCAGATTACTGGAGCACAGCATCAGCTGACTGAAATCATGCTACCATAGGTTAGGAGTACTTTCACATGAGAGGAACTGTCATGGCTGCGCCCATGATGGGAACTCCGATCCCCAGCACACACAGCCGACCATGGAAGCTAGCAAAAAGCACCTAAGGCAGAATACTCAGCCCCACATCCATCACTGCACCAGATGTCTGACCGCAAGGAAGTCAGGGGAAGCCGGCAAGGAGGTGAGAGAGGCCGATCCTAGGCTGAACCCTGACAGTACCCCCTCCTTTTAGGGTGGGCACCGAACACCCATAAAGGCTCAACTGGAACTCCTCAGAAAGACACAAAAAATATCTTTGAAAAACACAGGAAACTCGAAAATCTTGATTGAAGATACAATAAGAACTGGAAAATTTAGAAGAACAAGGTTCCCAATACCAGATGGATTCTGAGACTAATAATTGGAAGAAATAGTCAACTTAGTCCAAGAAAGGTTGGTCACCAGGAAGTCATCGATTCTTCTTCTTTTTCCGAGACTTTTTCGAACCACTTGAAGAAGAAGACTTAAGTTGCAAAGTGTCTTTCATGGGAACTACTGAAATTGTTTTTTCATCGTACTCAGGATCATAGTCAGAATCTGTGTTATAATTCATCATCCTTATGCCTCCTTGAGTCTTATCCTTCTGGACAGGTTGTTTTTGTACTGGATCTTTTTGAGAAGGACTCAAAGAAATGCATCTGAGCTTAATAGCAGAGGGTGGTACCCCAGAACTTGAGACTTTGTTGAGATGAGTATCCTCGAGAGAACTGTAAGGATAAGTTGGACAAAATTCTTTAATGACTGCCGCAGTAAAGGCTACTAAATCTGACAGCATCAGATCCTTTGAATCATAAATAGGCTCAACCCAGTCCCAAGCTTTACCTCGGAAAGATGAAATTATAAATTTTACTACATTAGTAGGCTTGATTTCAGACAATGGAAAGGATTTCATAATAGCGATGAAATTGTCCACCAAAGCATGATACTGCGTTATATCTCCATAAAAAAAAATGGACATAGAAACATCAGATGGATCCTGAGGTATACCTTTAAATGTAGTGGTAGCATCATCTTGTGAACCTCTTAACGGATTGGGCACTAAAACATTTGACTTAGACACAACACTAGAAGATTCTTCCTTGAGTAAAGAACTGGAGATCTTTCCTTGGGATACAGATTTTGAAATCCCTTTTTGAGATGTAAAACTTGAGACTTTCCCCTGGACTATGAGACTTGATACCCCCTGCCGGGGTACATAACTAGAAACCTCCTCTGGAGGTATGATGCTTGAACCCCCATCTTGGGGAGTAACACTTGGAAACCCTTGTTCTTGGGGTACAAGACTTGAGACCCCCTCCTGGGGTAAGACACTTGAACTCTTCTTCGGAAATGTAATACTCAAAATCCCCCCCTGGGGGATGGCACTAGGAATCCCATCCTGGGGTTAGACACTTGAAGTCCCCTCCAGGGGAATAACACCACAAACCCCATCTTGGGGCATTACACTGGGAACCCCGTCCTGGGGTAAAACACTTGAATTCCCCTCCTGGGGTATAACACTGGGAACCCCATCTTGGGATGAGGCACTTGAAATCCCCTCCTGGGGTATAACACTGGGAATCCCATCTTGGAGAATAACACTTGAAATTCCCCCTTGGGGCACAACACTGGGAACCCCATCCTGGGGTGAGACACTTGAAGTCCCCTCCAGGGGAATAACACCACAAACCCCATCTTGGGGCATTACACTGGGAACCCCATCCTGGGGTAAGACACTTGAATTCCCCTCCTGGGGTATCACACTGGAAACCCCATCCTGGGGTGGAATACTTGAAATCCCTTTCTGGGGAAGAATATTTAAGGCTCCCTCCTGGGGCGTAACACTAGGAACCCCATCTTGGGGAGTAACACTTGAAATTACGGCCTGCTCCTGGGGCATAACACTCGAAACGAAGGCCTCCCCTTGAGGCATGAAACTCGAAACGAAGGCCCTCTCCTGGGGCGTGAAACTCAAAACGATGGTCTCCTCTTGAGGTGTGTAACTCGAAACGAAGGCCCCCTCCTGGGGCATGAAACTCAAAACGAAGACCCCTCCCTGGGGCGTGAAACTTGAAATGAAAGCCCCCTCCTGGGGTACAACACTTGTAACCCCCTTCTGGGGTGAGAGATTTGAAACCCCCTCCTGGGGCATGAAACTTGAAATGAAAGCCCCCTTCTGGGGCATGGAACTTGAGACCCCCTCTTGGGGTGCGAGACTTGGGGCCCCCTCCTGGGGTGTGAGACTTGGGGCCCCCTCCTGGGGTGTGAGACTTGGGATCCCCTCCTGGGGTGCGAGACTTGGGACCCCCTCCTGGGGTGCGAGACTTGGGACCCCCTCCTGGGGTGCGAGACTTGGGACCCCCTGCTGGGGTGCGAGACTTGGGACCTCCACTCAGGGTATGGAAGTTGAGACCCCTCCTGGGGCTACTGACTGGAGTCCCATATTGGGAAAAACAGAATCTGGACTGGGGCCAATGGAAATGGAATCCGGGCCGTAACCAGTAGAAATGGAATGAGTAGTGTCCCTGACTTTAGAAGGTTGAAATATCCTCCCAATATTTCTTAGACGAGGGTTGAAGCATCTTGTAGCAGGGCCCCAATCAAAAACTTGAACTTTCATTTGCTCAGTGGACATCACCTCCTTATCTGTAACTGAAGAAACGGGAATCACTGATGGATGATGGGGAGCACTGAAAGCACAGACATTGGGAGTCACACACTTGTCACCACTTCTCAGTGGGCGCAGAGTACAGTCCTTAAGAAAGTGATTGTCATAACCGCAATAAAAACAGAGATGCAGTTCCCGGCGTCGCTGACGTTCAACCTCAGTAAGTTTAGGGCGCAGGAAACTTTGATGCTTTACTTTAGTTTGTTTGGAAAAGCTGTTAGTCAAGTGAGGAGTAGCACTAGAAAGCTTGGGAAGAACTTGAAAAATTTTGGGACGGAGATTTTGTAGTTGTTCTAGAAGCCAGTAGAAACTCTTGAAAGGTTCAGGGTCACGCATATCAGAAAATTTGGGAACCAGAGGACACTTGAGAGGTTCCCTAGCTTGCACAGAATATTTTTCATCTGTAGGTGTAATTGAAACTTCAGAACAAAACTGTGGAGAATTCACTGGTAGAACTTGTGGTGTGTCTGGGGACAAAGCAGCTAGAACTGAATGAATAACCATCATTTGACTAGAGAGTTCTTGCAGCTGCTGTCTGACGGATTGCAAAGCTGTCTCCTGTGCAGTCACACGAAAGAGTAAATCCTGAAAACCTGCATCACCCTGGAACCCGGCGGCTTGCATATTGGGCTGTTCAAACTGTCACAATCCAGTGCAAGAATTCCTCTGTGGAGGACGGTGAGCCGAGGGGTTCGGGTGACTAGGGGAGTGACTAGACTAGGTCTCCTAGTTGTGGCCAAACCCAGGTTTGGCTAGACCTGCCCAGAGGCGCGGAGTCTAACTCACTTGGCGGTTTTCTCCAGTGACCCCTCCAATTGGGATTTGGTTTTCAGCTACACCAAGTGAGCAGGTCGCGGCCCTCTGGACAGGTACCTGGGAATGGCAGAAGACCGGAAACTATAATGAATGCAATATGACTGGAGGTGAATGGAATGAATGAACTCTGGAAATGGAACTGAATGCTATAACACAGGCATGGACTGGACACAGTTAAGTATGCAGAAAAACACAGACATATACTGGGGATTGCAAAGGCAAGAGCAGAGAGGACTCAGGGAATATATGGGAATGCTAGAAATGATTGGAACTGATTACCAGAGAGAAGACGCTGAGCAAAGAACACAGACATATACTGGAGATTGCACAGACAAGAGCAGAGTGGACTCAGGGAATATATGGAAATGCTGGAAATTATTGGCAGAGACAAGACACAAAGAGAAGTCAGGCATACACTAGGAGAGTGCTAAATGCAAGTGCAGATTTGCACTGACAAGACACAGGGCAGATTGACACAGACATGTGCTGGGAGGTCCAACTGTGGGCTAATTAATACCAGCAGGTAATCTGACACCTCAGTGACACAAGGAAGCTGCAATACTAGCAGCACATATACAAAGACACACAGACATAGAAAACAAAACAGTCTGTATACTGGGAGAGAACTACTCTCAGACTAAGAATAGCTTGGAAGCTAATACTGGAAACTGGAGAACTGTGAACAGGCTGAAGTAACTCTCTGAAAGATTAGCACAGAGCAACGCTGGTATCACTGGAACAGAGAAGAAGAAGTTGAACAGCAACTTCCTGGAGTTCTGGATGCGGATTTATACCCAGGGGTAGCAGATTACCGGAGAACAGCATCAGCTGACTGAAATCATGCTACCATAGGTTAGGAGTACTGTCACATGAGAGGAACTGTCATGATGGGAACTCCGATCCCCAGCACACACAGCCGACCATGGAAGCTCGCAAAAAGCACCTAAGGCAGAATACTCAGCCCCACATCCATCACTGCACCAGACGTCTGACCGCAAGGAAGTCAGGGGAAGCCGGCAAGGAGGTGAGAGAGGCCGATCCTAGGCTGAACCCTGACATTCCTCCTTTCCCATCTCTCCCCCCCTTTTTCATCTCTCTGCTCTATTCCTCCTCCTTTCCCATCTCACTCTGTCCCACTCCTCCTTTCCCACCTCTCCCCTCCTTCCCATCCCTCTGTCCCACTCCTCCTTTTCCATCTCTCTCTGTTTCACTCCTCCTCCTTTCCAACCTCTCTCTGCCCCTCTCCTCCTTTCCCATCTCTCTGTCCCACTACTCCTCCTTTCTCATCTCTCTGCCCCACTCCTCCTTTCTCATCTCTCTCTGTCCCACTCCTCCTTTCCCATTTCTACCATGTTTCCCACCTCTTTCTCCCTTCTCCACCTTTACCCATCTTTCCCTATCCCACTCCTTCTCCTTCCCATCTCTGTCCCGCTCCTCCTCCTTTCCCATCTCTCTCTGTCCCACTCCTCCTTTTCCATCTCTCTCTGTCCCACTCCTCCTCCTTTCCCATTTCTCTCTGTCCCACTCTTCCTCCTTTCCCATCCCCCCTTTCTCATCTCTCTGTTCTATTCCTCCTCCTTTCCCATCTCTCTCTGTCCCACTCCTCCTTTCCCATTTCTACCATGCTTCCCACCTCTTTCTCCCTTCTCCACCTTTACCCATCTCTCCCTGCCCCACTCCTCCTCCTTCCCATCTCTGTACCACTCTTCCTCCTTTTCCATCTCTCTCTGTCCCACTCCTCCTCCTTTCCCATCTCTTTCTGTCCCACTCCTCCTCCTTTCCCACTCTTCCTCCTTTCCCATCTCCCCCCCTTTTTCATCTCTCTACTCTATTCCTCCTCCTTTCCCATCTCTCTCTGTCCCACTTCTCCAAATCCCACCTCTCCCCCCTTCCCATCCCTCTGTCCCACTCCTCCTTCTTTCCCACTCCTCCTTTCCCATTTCTATCACATTTCCCACCTTTCTCCCTTCTCCACCTTTACCCATCTCTCCATGCCCCACTCTTCCTCCTTCCCATCTCTCTCTGTCCCACTCCCCCTCCTTTCCCATCTCTCTTTGTCCCACTCCTCCTCCTTTCATATCTCTCTGTCCCACTCCTCCACTTTTCCCATCTCTCTCTGCCCCTCTTCCTCCTTTCCCATCTCTCCCCCCCTTTCTCATCTCTCTGCTGTATTCCTACTCCTTTCCCATCTCTCTCTGTCCCACTCCTCCTCCTTTCCCATCTCTCTCTGCCCCATGCCTTCTCCTTTCCCATCTCTCTCTGCCCCACTCCTTCTCCTTTCCCATCTCTCCCCCCCTTTCTCATCTCTCTGATCTATTCCTACTCCTTTCCCATCTCTCTCTGTCCCACTCCTCCTCCTTTCCCATCTCTCTCTGCCCCGCTCCTTCTCCTTTCCCATCTCTCTCTGCCCCACTCTTCCTCCTTTCCCATCTCTCCCCCCCTTTCTCATCTCTCTGCTCTATTCCTACTCCTTTCCCATCTCTCTCTGTCCCACTCCTCCTCCTTTCGCATCTCTCTCTGTCCCACTCCTCCTCCTTTCCCATCTCTCTCTGCCCCACTCCTTCTCCTTTCCCATCTCTCTCTGTCCCACTCTTCCTCCTTTCCCATCTCTCTATCCCACTCTTCCGCCTTTCTCATCTCTCTGCCCCACTCCTCCTCCTTTCCCATCTCTCTCAATCCCCCTACTTCTCCTCTCCCATCTCTCTCCACCTTGTCATGTCCCTGGGGTTTTTGTCGATCAGATCAGGACCCTTGGAGTTTGCTTTGTATATGGAAGAGTATTGGAAGCTTGAGGCCTTGATTAAACTTCTACTCATCCAGCCCACTATTAGAGGGATATGTATGGGTGCTTGTGAACAAACTGATGTAATTCAGTCTTCTAGGAGAATACTGGATAACAGGTATACGGGCCTATTCATCATCACTTAATTTCTACAAAAGCAGGGGAAAATTAACATTTTCATGTACTTTTGCATAAATTGTCAGCCCCATTCATCAATCCTTTAACACAGGAGATATCACTGAGATGGCGTACAGGCCCCCAAAAGCCCCACTGCCTTCAGGAGCATCTCCCTCCCTCCTCCCCTCCACAATACCCCAAGCTATCTTACTTACCTCCGACAGCTCCCTGTCACTGCTCCCTGTTTCTTCCTCAGCCGCCTCTGGAGAGGAGACCGGAGTCAGCGCTGACTGCTACCCGCTGACATTGTAGAGGAACCTGGAGTCAGCGCCGACATCAGAGAGGAGACACCGGGGGAGAGGGGAGACAGGGGAGGAGGTGAGAGCAGTGAGGGGGAGATACAGGAGGAGGTGAGAACAGTGAGGGGGAGACACGGTAGGAGGTGAGAGCAGTGAGGGGGAGACACGGGAGGAGGTGAGAGCAGTGAGGGGGAGTTACGAGGAGATGCTGGCAGTGAGTGAGTGGACCCTGGGAGGAGGTCCAAGCACTGAAAGGGGAGACGCAGGGAGGAGAAGCGGACAGACATGGGAGGGGGTCTGGGCAGTAAGATGGGAGGCACAAGTGCGGGCAGAAAGAGGGGAGACACTGGGAGGAGGTGCGGGCTGGGAGAGGGGAGAAAATAGGGACAGACTATGGGCAGGGGAGCTCAGGGAGAGGAGGGAGGCAGAGGCTGCGGGCTGGGAGAGGGGATACATGGGGCTCCGGCTGGGAGCAGAGATAGTAAGGAAAACAATTCAGAAAAACTGACTCTGCAGAAAGAGCAATTCTTCGGAAGGGATACTGTAGTTAATGAGGTAAGATTAATGCCTCTAAACATTACTTGGAACTCGCAGTGAGTTCAAAACATAATTATCACCATTGATAGTTATGTAATGATGAATATACCCCATAGTCTCTAGAGGATACTGTACTCAGAACTGTAGTAATCAGAGACAGGCAGTAGATGTGACCACAGTGAAGTGCCTGTAGTACCGGTGTCAGCCTGCAGGAGATGATGATACTGGAGTGTTGCATAGTACGGAAAGTAGATGAATGCACCAGCATGTAGTGGGACACCTGCTGGAATTGGTGCAAAGTGCAGAACAGCCCAGATGATAGATTCTTGAGTTGAATGCAGACTGAATGGATACAGGATGCACTTATAAACAGGTAGCTGGAGATACTGATACAATATGCATTTGAATGCAGATCACTGAAGACTGAGGGCCTGATTAATTAAGGATCGCTGTCATGTCTTCAGCATAGGGTTTGTTATGTTGCACTAATTCATATTAGCAGCCCCACCTAGTGGTCAGGACAGCAGCAGTTTAAATCTGATCCATTTTGACCTTCTTAGCATTCCATAGCAGTCTAGCAATGTATTCTGGGCTAAAGGAGCTGTAAGCAGCCATTTTCCTTTTCACATGGTCCCAGACAGTCATCATTACATACAGCATCCGATGGTGAGTTCTAAGCTTCAATTGTGTTATAGATCTGCTTAGCCAGTTATGTAATGCATGTTAGCTGTACTATGTGACATTGCAGCCTGTACTTTGCATACTGTATGTTTCATGTTGTTTGCATATCCCATGTTATGTATATGTTTGCCTTGCATTCCCATGTACATATAGGGGTCTATTTACTAAGCAGTGTTAGAAGACAGAGTGAAAAGTGATAAGTCTGTGATAAGGTGCCAGCCAATCAGCTCCCAACTGTCATTTTTCAAACACAGCCTGTGAGATGACAGTTGGGAGCTGATTGGCTGGCACCTTATCACTGACTTATCACTTTTCACTCTGTCTCCTAACACTGCTTAGTAATTAGACCCCACAGTAATCGCTTTTTATTGTTTGTTTACAGTTTTACCACATCACTTGTCATTACTTATCATCACTCATCTCATTATCATCACACATGTGCACACTTGTTTATACGCATCGATCTGTGTACATCTATGCAAGTTCCTCTATCGAATAATAAACTCAGGGCCTGATTCAGACCCGGTCACAAGCGCTGAGCGCCCGCAACCGGGTCTATGGTGGCCCACAGCGCATGCGCACGACGGAGCCGGTTCTGTCGTGGACGGCAATTAGTCATGGGGACAACCCAGTGGCTAATTGAATATGCCCCTAAAAATGTATGTCAAGTTTTACCTTGATTTCTCTCCATTAAAAGTTTTTCTTATGTTTTTTGGGGGGTTGCAGATACAACTCATCGAGGACTTTCGTTCGTGTTAGAAGAATTTGGTCCACTGGAAATATTTGGACACTAATTCAGACGTGAACCATTGGAACAGAGATTAGCGCAAGAAATTCTCTGTGTTTGCATATAAACGGAAGCCGCTGCAGCCAGGAGCCACGAGACTGTTCTCAGGGAGAAGAGTGTTGTTCTGGCAATGAGCTGGACACAGGAGATGGTTTAAATAGGGCAGTTCCAGGTCATGTGAGTGTGGTTGATGGAATCTGGTGGGCAGATGTAGTCATATTAGAAAATTCTATATGGCCGCACCCAGTGGTGGCTCCAAAGCTGCGTCTGCAGCACAGTCCAAAATTCAAATAGGGGAGTCACACCAACTGCCACCCCAAATGCTGCCAAACATCAACGGTCGAGACTCACTGGCAGTTGGTGCTGCTCCACTATTTAAATTTTAAACTGTGCTGCAGCCCAACCCCTGGAGCCAACACTGGCCACACCCATGCTCCACTACTGACAGGAGCAACATGCAGGTGCCGAGGGGCAGCGACAGCGCCGACCCCAGGTGACTGCGCCCTGTGCGTTGGCACCACTCGCACACACCTAGTTATGGCCCTGAAAAAGGGATCTGGAATGGTGAATATAGTGCAAAGCAGGTGTGGCCTCAAACCTGATAGGAGAGGGCACGATTTTCAAAACTGTGCCTATTCTGCAAAAATTCTAGTTATACCTAAGCTAAAAGCATCTGTCCTAACGATTGATGATCTCCAGGAAAATGCCTTTCCACTGACTGTTTAATAGAAATCATTTGATCACACAGGGGGCCTGATTCAGAGCCGCTCGTAGGCGGCCGCTCGTTCGCTCCGAGCGATGTTCGCACATCTGCGCATGCATATGGGTTGTAATGTGCATGCGCCAACCAGTCAGTGCGGTCGGAAATCGTGTGCTCGCAAAATAGCGAATGCCTGCTAATTTGAGTGACAGGATGAGGCGTTTGTGGGTGGTAACAGGGGAAGGTGCTTGAAAACGGGGAGTGGAGATCCAAACGCAGGCGTGCCAAACAGTCAAAACGGGCGTTTTAAGGGTGTGCATAATTAACAAAGCAGCGTCATCGACCACGTCACTTGGTTGTCTTTTAGCCTGAACCGCTCGCATGATTGCGGGAGGAAAATGCTACCACAAGAATAGCGAGCAGTTCATACGCCTTTCGATGTACTCGATTAATCTAATAAATAGCGGAGGTGACGTATGATGTCAGCGGACAGGGGGCGTCTTTAGAAAATAGCGAGCGCATGTTTCGTTCGCTCGTTCAGACATAGAGGCGTCAACAGACCGCAAAGAGCGAGCGCTCAAATTAAATATACGGCCCCTTTTTCAGAACGACCGTCCGCAAATAGCGTTCGGGTCTGAATCAGGCCCTGTGTTTATAGCAAGGAACAGGGGTCAGCTGGGGACTAGTTATTGCAAAAATTATAAATACAGTTTTGGGGCATAGAGTTAGCCTTTAGGTTTTCAGGCAACATTAACGGACACTACCCTGAAGGATTTTCTGATATTATCATGCACAAAAAAATCATGTGACTACACCATGTACATTGCAAGCCTTATTATAATCCATTATTAGACACCCGATAGGTCACTAATGTCATTGTTTTTATTCCAAACATTAATACCCCTTTTCCACCAAAATTCCGGGTCTGACCCGGAGTTGGAACAGGGTTCCTATCCGGATCAGACCTGGAATTTAGCCAGCGCTGACGCGGGATATTCCTGAGTTGGCGCCGCTCACACCGCAGTCGGGTCTGCATAGACCCGGCTTTTCCGGTGTGAAAGTGGGCGCTTGGAGACGACGGCATCTCCAAGCGCCACTGAAGCCGGACCAATGGGCCGGCTTGCGGCACACTGCAGGTCATCAAGACCCGGAGTGCGTCGCACACACAGCAGGGTTTCAGGGCTTACTCCCGAGTTAAACCCTGCTATTTACCTGGGTAGGATGCCGGGTCACTCGACCCGGCGATCCAACCCTCACCCCTTTTACACCAAGGAGCTGCCTGGGTTAACCCTGCAATAACCCGGGTTTTAGTGCCAGTGTAAAAGGGGTATAACTGAGCTGTGAAGATGTGCATGCACCTGCTATCGTTGTGCCTAATCACCCTAATTGGATGGTCGTTCTGATAATATTACCTTTATCAAGTAACTCTGTTTTATTTAAATGTAATGCATTATGGTTTTAGCAAAATGGCAAGCTTGCTACTTATTTTTTAATTATTAATTAATGTTATATATCCTTTGCAGCAGCTGAACAGTGCGCTGAAGGACTTTAAGGGCTGGAGATTTTATCACACCACCGGGTACAGAAAATTAAAGCTTATAAATCAGATCCAACAGTCCCTGTTTGTTTTATGGAGCTGTGTGACGGCCTTGAGTGACCTGTATAGACTCAGACAATTTTCACGGTAGGCGGAAAACAACTTTGCCGAAATGAGAAATTTGGCCATAAAAAGTTTAGGTTAAATAATCTGGAGTAATGGAAATGTAGTTCATGATTGATGGATGGAAATTCCCTATCCTATGAGTGATCTGTCAGTCTGTCACACCGTCCTCATTCCTCATGGTATAACTGGTCATTAATGAAGCTCTATAATCTCACAGGTACTTCCAATGAAAGTCAGGAGAGATTCTTACTGTTTTAGATTAACACTACGCAATGGGAAAATCTCTTGTCATTTAATGATTGTATCATCCCTAGACTACGATGCACATTTAGGACGTGCGCAGTTGGTCAGAATTGTGTTCAGAAAAGACGTACAGCGCAGGTTAACAAAGCAGAGCCAAAACTAAACTCCTTACCACCAATCGTTCCAGTTTATGGAAGTTGAAAGGGGTGCAGGAAAAGAGAGATCTAGCAAGAAAACGGGGGCGACTTTGCAGGAAATGGGTGTGATTTGGAGTGGGTGTGGTTTGGAAAAATCATGGTATTGCCTAATTTATAGCACCATACACCTGCAGATCCTGTCTAGGTCTGTGCATATTGGCCCTGTCCCCTTCTTACTGACCTGTGATTCCCAGTATTATCTCCCCATCCTGCCCACTTCACTAGGACCCACACACACTTCCATGGTCTGGGGGACTACCTGAAAAATCCGGAGTCTTCTGCACCATCCTGGGGAGAAGGTAAATAAGAATTGCAGACTTGCATCCAAACCGCTTGAGGGTAAATTTACTTAAGTGTTTTTTATTTTTTTTTTACAAAAGTGGAGGTGTTGTCCACAAATCAAATTCCAGCTACCAAGTTCTAGATATCACAAAATAAATGACTGCTAGAATCTGATTGGGTGCAATGGCCAACACAGCCACTAGGTTGCGCAACTCTTTACTGCAGTGAAAACCCAACTTATTGCTAGTCAATAAAAAAATTGTGACAAGTTACCGCGGGATTTTAAACGGAGAAATCACAACTTTTAGTTTGCACCTGCCCAGAGTAGAGATGTGAAAAGACCCCGTGTTTTGGTTTCTGCTCTAAATCATCGTTGTGTTTTGGTTTTGGGAAAACCACCCTCAGGTGTTTTAGTTCGGTTTCGGTTTTGGATGTCTTTGAAAATTTATAAAAACAGCTAAAATCATGTAACTTGGACCTGTTTTTGTTCCTATAGTATTATTAACTTCAGTAACATTAATTTCCAGTCATCTTTAACCACCTCACAGCACCTGGAATCATAAGGGAGCGACTTAAATGCAATCAAAAACATGCGAGTTCTGGTTTTTAGATCTGAATTCTGAACTCGAGTTGAATCTCAGTTCTACTCAGAACCCCAAAAGTGATCCGAGCCAGGACTCAGTTAGACTCAAAACCATACATGCCTACCCTCCCACTTTTAGCTGGAGCCTCCCAATTTTTAACTCAGGCTCCTGCTGCCCCGTAAACCTTACCGCTGCTTCCCAGTTTTCCACTGACCCTGTTAAAATACGCAAGTCTGGAGATGCCCAGGGGGTGGGGCCTGCAAAGGGAGACGTCACAACGTCTGACGTGAGGGCCTGCCACCGCGAGGTTGTGGGTAGCGGTGGCCATCTAGCATCGGCCATTTACACTGTGCCTCTGGCGGCAATGGAGGCTTCAGCGGAGGAATCAGCCGCAGCAGGAGATGTGGCAGTGCTGGCCTCTTCTCCCCCATGCATGGTGGCCCCCAAAGCATCCTCCTCCCAGTGGTCCTTTTAGGGTCCTCACGTTCCTCTTCCGGGGCTGGCCCTTCATCTGCCCCTTCATCTGCCTGCGGCTGTCAGGCTGTCCCTCCGGTCTCCTCGGTGGGGTCTTCCTCTTTACGGACGTCTTTCTGGTCAGCAACAGCGTGAAGTCCTTTGTGATGGTGGGTGGCTCCTTTCCTCTGGTCCTGGCAGCAGGCTCCTTAGTGTATGTAGTGAGCTCTATTGTGTGTGTGGAGGGGATCTATTAATGTGAATGTGGAGGGGATCTATTAATGTGTGTGTGTGGAGAGGATCTATTAATGTGTGTCTAGTGAGATATATTAATGTGTGTGTGTGTGTGTGGAGAAGATCTATTAATGTGTGTGTAGTGAGATCTATTAATGCTGTGCTCGGTGCATTTTACAGCCATCTGCAAGCTCTTTCAAAGTGTTTTCCAAAAGTAGCCAAGTATGCTTGAAACCCCAAAGTTCGGGTGTATTTGGTTTTACGCACTCTTCTCCTGTCCAGAGTAAGTCCTTATTTTAGTGTAAAAATATCAGGATATACAGTAGTCAGTACCGCTGGTATGGTACACCCCTCCTGATCAATTCTAATTTATTTAAAGGTCTTTAAATATTTTTTTCCAATATTTAAATAAATTGTATGCACACACATATAAATCACAATAGATATATTTAAATGTATTCCATAATATTCTAAACATTTTTATTGGGTGAAATACACATGCTGGCTATCATTGTTCATTCATTAATAAAAGTTGTACAAATCAACCCTGTGACACCTTATAACAGGATCTATACTTTGCTTAAGGCCACTCACAGCCTCCTACACTGTCCTCAATGGCCACTCACAGCCTCCTACATTGTCCTCAATGGCCACTCAGTCTCCTACACTGACCTCATGGCCACTTACAGCCTCCTACACTGTCCTCAATGGCCACTCACAGCCTCCTAGATAGTCCTCAATGGCCACTCACAGCCTCCTACATTGTCCTCAATGGCCACTCACAGTCTCCTACACTGTCCTCATGGCCACTTACAGCCTCCTACACTGTCCTCAATGGCCACTCACAGCCTCCTAGATAGTCCTCAATGGCCACTCACAGCCTCCTACATTGTCCTCAATGGCCAGTCAGTTTCCAACATGGTTCTCATGGCCACTCACAGCCTCCTAGATAGTCCTTGTGCCCATTCACAGCCTCCTACACTGTCCTCAATGGCCACACGTAGCCTCCTACATTGTCCTCAATGGCAACACAGTCACCTACATGATTCTCATGGCCACTCATAGCCTCCTACACTGTCCTCATGGCCACTCACAGCTTCTTACACTGTCTTCATGGCCACTCACAGTCTCCTACTCTGTCCTCATGGTCACTCCTACATGGTCTGCATGGCCACTCACAGCCTCCTACACTGTCCTCATGGCCACTCAAAGCCTCCTACATGGTGCTCATGACCATTGACAGCCTCCTACACTGTCCTCAATGGTCATTCACAGCCTCCTACATTGTCCTCACGGCCAGTCAAGGCCTCCTACACTGTCCTCATGGCCACTCAAAGCCTCCTACATGGTGCTCATGACCACTCACAGTCTCCTACACTGTCCTCAATGGTCATTCACAGCCTCCTACATTGTCCTCATGGCCATTCACAGTCTCCTACACTGTCCTCATGGCCACTCACAGCCTTCTACACTGTACTCATGGCCACTCACAGCCTCCTACACTGTCCTCATGGCCATTTACAGCCTCCTACACGGTCCTCATGGCCATTTACAGCCTCCTACACTGTCCTCAATGGCCACTCACAGCCTCCTACACTGTTCTCATGGCCCTTGACAGCCTCCTACACTGTTCTCATGGCCCTTGACAGCCTCCTACACTGTTCTCAATTGCCACTCACAGCCTCCTACAATGTCCTCATGGCCATTCACAGCCTCCTACACGGTCCTCCATGGCCATTCACAGCCTCCTACACTGTCCTCAATGGCCACTCATAGCCTCCTAGATGGTCCTTGTGGCCATTCACAGCCTCCTACACTGTTCTCATGGCCCCTGACAGCCTCCTACACTGTTCTCATGGCCCCTGACAACCTCCTACACTGTTCTCAATGGCGATTCACAGCCTCCTACATGGTCCTCATGGCCACTCAGTCTCCAACACTGTCCTCATGGCCACGCACAGCCTCCTATACTGTCCTCATGGCCCCTGACAGGCTCCTACACTGTTCTCAATGCCCACTCACAGTCTCCTACACTGTCCTCATGGCCATTTACAGCCTCCTACACGGTCCATATGGCCATTTACAGCCTCCTACACTGTCCTCAATGGCCAATCACAGCCTCCTACATGGTCCTCATGGCCACTCACAGCCTCCTACACTGTTCTCATGGCCCTTGACAGCCTCCTACACTGTTCTCAATGGCCACTCACAGCCTCCTACAATGTCCTCATGGCCATTCACAGCCTCCTACACGGTCCTCAATGGCCACTCACAGCCTCCTACACTGTCCTCAATGGCCACTCACAGCCTTCTACACTGTTCTCAATGGGCAATCACAGCCTCCTACAATGTCTTCATGGCCATTCACAGCCTCCTACATGGTCCTCATGGCCATTCACAACCTCCTACACTGTACTCAATGGCAATTCACAGCCTCCTACATAGTCCTCATGGCCACTCACAGCCTCCTACACTGTCCTCATGGCGACTCACAGCCTCCTACACTGTCCTCATGGCCACTCACAGCCTCCTACACTGTCCTCATGGCCCCTGACAGGCTCCTACACTGTTCTCAATGGCCACTCACAGCCTCCTACATGGTCCTCATGGCCACTCACAGCCACCTACACTGTCCTCATGGCCACTCACAGCCACCTACACTGTCCTCATGGCCACTGTCCACAGGCTCCTACACTGTTCTCAGTGGCCACTCACAGTCTCCTACACGGTCCTCATGGTCATTCACAGCCTCTTACATGGTCCTCATGGTCACGCCTACACGGTCCTCATGGCCACTCACAGCCTCCTACACTGTCCTCATGGCTACTCACAGCCTCCTACATGGTCCTCATGGCCACTCACAGCCACCTACACTGTCCTCATGGCCACTCACAGCCACCTACACTGTCCTCATGGCCACTCACAGCCTCCTATACTGTCCTCATGGCCCCTGACAGGCTCCTACACTGTTCTCAATGGCCACTCACAGTCTCCTACACTGTCCTCATGGCCACTCACAGCCTTCTACACTGTACTCATGGCCACTCACAGCCTCCTACACTGTCCTCGTGGCCATTTACAGCCTCCTACATGGTCCATATGGCCATTTACAGCCTCCTACACTGTTCTCAGTGGCGAATCACAGCCTCCTACATGGTCCTCATGGCCACTCAGTCTCCTACACTGTCCTCATGGCAACTCACAGCC
Source organism: Taudactylus pleione (assembly GCA_031769625.1). Lineage (NCBI taxonomy): Eukaryota > Metazoa > Chordata > Amphibia > Anura > Myobatrachidae > Taudactylus > Taudactylus pleione. The sequence goes on along the minus strand of JAUIMM010001744.1, from coordinate 141,870 downwards.
TCCTACACTGTCCTCATGGCCACTCACAGCCTCCTATACTGTCCTCATGGCCCCTGACAGGCTCCTACACTGTTCTCAATGCACACTCACAGTCTCCTACACTGTCCTCATGGCCACTCACAGCCTTCTACACTGTACTCATGGCCACTCACAGCCTCCTACACTGTCCTCATGGCCATTTACAGCCTCCTACACGGTCCATATGGCCATTTACAGCCTCCTACACTGTCCTCAATGGCCACTCACAGCCTCCTACATGGTCCTCATGGCCACTCACAGCCTCCACTACACTGTTCTCATGGCCCTTGACAGCCTCCCACACTGTTCTCAATGGCCACTCACAGCCTCCTACAATGTCCTCATGGCCATGTACAGCCTCCTACACGGTCCTCATGGCCACTCAAAGCCTCCTACATGGTCCTCATGACCAATCACAGCCTCCTACACTATCCTCAATGGTCATTCACAGCCTCCTACATGGTCCTCATGGTCACTCCTACACGGTCCTCATGGCCACTCACAGCCTCCTACACTGTCCTCATGGCCACTCAGTCTCCTACACTGTCCTCATGGCGACTCACAGCCTCCTACACTGTCCTCATGGCCACTCACAGCCTCCTACATGGTCCTCATGACCATTCACAGCCTCCTACACTGTCCTCAATGGTCATTCACAGCCTCCTACATGGTCCTCATGGCCACTCACAGCCACCTACACTGTCCTCATGGCCACTCACAGCCACCTACACTGTCCTCATGGCCACTGTCCACAGGCTCCTACACTGTTCTCAGTGGCCACTCACAGTCTCCTACACGGTCCTCATGGTCATTCACAGCCTCTTACATGGTCCTCATGGTCACGCCTACACGGTCCTCATGGCCACTCACAGCCTCCTACACTGTCCTCATGGCTACTCACAGCCTCCTACATGGTCCTCATGGCCACTCACAGCCACCTACACTGTCCTCATGGCCACTCACAGCCACCTACACTGTCCTCATGGCCACTCACAGCCTCCTATACTGTCCTCATGGCCCCTGACAGGCTCCTACACTGTTCTCAATGGCCACTCACAGTCTCCTACACTGTCCTCATGGCCACTCACAGCCTTCTACACTGTACTCATGGCCACTCACAGCCTCCTACACTGTCCTCGTGGCCATTTACAGCCTCCTACATGGTCCATATGGCCATTTACAGCCTCCTACACTGTTCTCAGTGGCGAATCACAGCCTCCTACATGGTCCTCATGGCCACTCAGTCTCCTACACTGTCCTCATGGCAACTCACAGCCTCCTACACTGTCCTCATGGCCACTCACAGCCTCCTATACTGTCCTCATGGCCCCTGACAGGCTCCTACACTGTTCTCAGTGCACACTCACAGTCTCCTACACTGTCCTCATGGCCACTCACAGCCTTCTACACTGTACTCATGGCCACTCACAGCCTCCTACACTGTCCTCATGGCCATTTACAGCCTCCTACACGGTCCATATGGCCATTTACAGCCTCCTACACTGTCCTCAATGGCCACTCACAGCCTCCTACATGGTCCTCATGGCCACTCACAGCCTCCACTACACTGTTCTCATGGCCCTTGACAGCCTCCCACACTGTTCTCAATGGCCACTCACAGCCTCCTACAATGTCCTCATGGCCATGTACAGCCTCCTACACGGTCCTCATGGCCACTCAAAGCCTCCTACATGGTCCTCATGACCAATCACAGCCTCCTACACTATCCTCAATGGTCATTCACAGCCTCCTACATGGTCCTCATGGTCACTCCTACACGGTCCTCATGGCCACTCACAGCCTCCTACACTGTCCTCATGGCCACTCAGTCTCCTACACTGTCCTCATGGCGACTCACAGCCTCCTACACTGTCCTCATGGCCACTCACAGCCTCCTACATGGTCCTCATGACCATTCACAGCCTCCTACACTGTCCTCAATGGTCATTCACAGCCTCCTACATGGTCCTCATGGTCACTCCTACACGGTCCTCATGGCCACTCACAGCCTCCTACACTGTCCTCATGGCCACTCAGTCTCCTACACTGTCCTCAATGGTCATTCACAGCCTCCTACATGGTCCTCATGGTCCCTGACAGGCTCCTACACTGTTCTCAATGGCCACTCACAGTCTCCTACACTGTCCTCATGGCCCCTGACAGGCTCCTACACTGTTCTCAATGGCCACTCACAGTCTCCTACACTGTCCTCATGGCCACTCACAGCCTTCTACACTGTACTCATGGCCACTCACAGCCTCCTACACTGTCCTCATGGCCATGTACAGCCTCCTACACGGTCCTCATGGCCACTCAAAGCCTCCTACATGGTCCTCATGACCATTCACAGCCTCCTACACTGTCCTCAATGGTCATTCACAGCCTCCTACATGGTCCTCATGGTCACTCCTACACGGTCCTCATGGCCACTCACAGCCTCCTACACTGTCCTCATGGCCACTCAGTCTCCTACACTGTCCTCAATGGTCATTCACAGCCTCCTACATGGTCCTCATGGTCACTCCTACACGGTCCTCATGGCCACTCACAGCTTCCTACACTGTCCTTATGGCTACTCACAGCCTCCTACATGGTCCTCATGGCCACTCACAGTCTCCTACACTGTCCTCATGGCCACTCACAGCCTCCTACACTGTCCTCATGGCCACTCACAGCCTCCTATACTGTCCTCATGGCCCCTGACAGGCTCCTACACTGTTCTCAGTGGCCACTCACAGTCTCCTACACGGTCCTCATGGTCATTCACAGCCTTCTACACTGTACTCATGGCCACTCACAGCCTCCTACACTGTCCTCATGGCCAATTACAGCCTCCTACATGGTCCATATGGCCATTTACAGCCTCCTACACTGTCCTCAATGGCCACTCACAGCCTCCTACATGGTCCTCATGGCCACTCACAGCCTCCTACACTGTTCTCAATGGCATCTCAGTCTCCTACACTGTTCTCATGGCCCCTGACAGCCTCCTACACTGTTCTTAATGGCAATTCACAGCCTCCTACATGGTCCTCATGGCCACTCACAGTCTCCTACACTGTCCTCATGGCGACTCACAGCCTCCTACACTGTCCTCATGGCAACTCACAGCCTCCTACACTGTCCTCATGGCCCCTGACAGGCTCCTACACTGTTCTCAATGGCCACTCACAGTCTCCTACACTGTCCTCATGGCCACTCACAGCCTCCTACACTGTCCTCATGGCCATGTACAGCCTCCTACACGGTCCTCATGGCCACTCAAAGCCTCCTACATGGTCCTCATGACCATTCACAGCCTCCTACACTTTCCTCAATGGTCATTCACAGCCTCCTACATGGTCCTCATGGTCACTCCTACACGGTCCTCATGGCCACTCACAGCCTCCTACACTGTCCTCATGGCTACTCACAGCCTCCTACATGGTCCTCATGGCCACTGCCAGTCTCCTACACTGTCCTCATGGTCACTCTCAGCCTCCTACACTGTCTTCATGACCACTCATAGCCTCCTACACTTTCCTCATGGCCACTCCTACACTGTCCTCATGGCCACTCACAGCCTTCTATACTGTCCTCAATGGCCACTCACAGCCTCCTACTCTGTCCTCACGGCCACTCACAGTTTCCTACACTGTTCTCATGGCCATTTACAGCCTCCTACACGGTCCTCATAGCCATTCACAGCCTCCTACACTGTCCTCAATGGCCATTCACAGCCTCCTACATGGTTCTCATGGCCATTTACAGACTCCTACACTGTTCTCATGGCCACTGACAGCCTCCTACACTGTTCTCAATGGCCACTCACAGCCTCCTACACTGCCCTCATGGCCATTCACAGCCTCCTACATAGTCCTCATGGCCATTCACAACCTCCTACACTGTCCTCAATGGCCAGTCACAGCCTCCTACACAGTCCTTATGGCCACTCACAGCCTCCTACTCTGTCCTCATGGCCACTCACAACCTCCTACACTGTCCTCATGGCCATTCACAGCCTCCTACACGGTCCTCATGGCTATTCACAGCCTCCTACACGGTCCTCAATGGCCACTCATAGCCTCGTAGAAGGTCCTTGTGGCCATTCACAGCCTCCTACACTGTCCTCACTGGCCACTCGCAGCCTCCTACATTGTCTTCAATGGCAACTCAGTCTCCTACATAATTCTCATGGCCACTCACAGCCTCCTACACTGTCCGCATGGCCACTCACAGCTTCTTACACTGTCCTCAATGGCCACTCAAAGCCTCCTACATGGTCCTCATGACCATTCACAGCCTCCTACACTGTCCTAAATGGTCATTCACAGCCTCCTACATGGTCCTCATGGCCAGTCACAGCCTCCTACACTGTCCTCATGGCCACTCAAAGCCTCCTACATGGTCCTCATGACCATTCACAGCCTCTTACACTGTCCTAAATGGTCATTCACAGCCTCCTACATGGTCCTCATGGCCAGTCACAGCCTCCTACACTGTCTTCATGGCCATTCACAGCCTCCTACACTCTTCTCCCTTGCTACTCACAGCCTCCTACATGGTCCTCATGGTGACTCACAGTCACCTACACTGACCTCATGGCAACTCACAGCCTCCTACACTGTCCTCATGGCCACTCACAGCCTCCTACACTGTCTTCATGACCACTCACAGCCTCCCACACTGTCCTCATGGCCGCTCACAGCCTCCTACACTGTCCTCATGGCCGTTCACAGCCTCGTACACTGTCCTCATGGCCGTTCACAGCCTCCTACACTGTCCTCATGGCTGCTCACAGCCTCCTACACTGTCCTCATGGCCGCTCACAGCCTCCTACACTGTCCTCATGGCTACTCACAGCCTCCTACACTGTCCTCATGGCTACTCACAGCCTCCTACATTGACCTCATGGCTACTCACAGCCTTCTATGTTCCTGGGTTGCCACACTGATGCCTCTAATCCAACAGATGACAAGCTAAAAGCTATGCATGGTGCTCCGAGACCAAAGCCCAAACTGGAACTCTGGAAATTCTTTGGTTTATTAAAATTCTGTTGCATCTTCCTTGCTCATAAAGCAAAACTGACTCAGCCTCTCCATTAAATAAAGTTTTCCTTTGATGGGACTCTTCATCATTCTCAAGCTTAAAGGGATATCAAGCAAATCCTTTGTCAGATTCTGAGCACTGGCCCTTGGTAATGACAACTGATGCCTCAGCTTATTGGCTTGGTGTTCTTCTCAGTTATGGAAGGAATCTATGTTGCCTACTACTCTTGAGCCATGTCCTCTACTAAACAGAACTATGAACAGATTGATAATGAGTCTTTTGCAATCTTAGCAGGAGTAGAACAAAAATTAAACTTTTGTCTGTGGTCGTACATTTGAAATTCACACTGACCATAACCCACTCTCCGGGTTGCTGGCAAAAGACAAACCAGCACCATCTATCATGTCTCCTCAAATGTTACATTGCTTAGGGCTTACGGCTGAGTCAAGTACTTATCTCATGCTACTGTATGTGTCCAAAGCTGACGCTCTGCGATTTTCCTCTACAAGCTGACCAGATTGCAGATGTACCTTCCAAAGATCTTCTAATGGCTGTGTTCTCAACTGTATGTGGAGAGGATGGCCAATTGAAAGACTTTGGGCAGGATGCACCAACGCCAGAAATGTGGTCAAACCCCCGAAAATGCTGTTTTCGGGGGTTTGACTGCATTTCTCATATGCACCAAGCTCCGGATTGTGATACATTCCAGAGCTTGGACCCGATGGGGCGTTACCCAGGGGACCCAGGGGCGGACTGGGCCGGGGGGCAGGGTGCCATGTGCCCCCCGGGCCGCAGCGCCATCTACTGTCCCGGGCCGCCTCCTCTGCAGTAATGGCCAGAGGCTCAGAGCTGTCCAAGAACACCCAGTAACAGCGGCTGTGGGCCTGGGGCTAAAAGGAGGAGATAAGAGAAACCAGCAGGCAGATGAGCAGTGACCAGCGAACTGAAACTAAGGAGGAGCCAGCGGGCATGAGTAGCAGGTATGAGTAGGGAACAGGGTTGGTTTGGAATCGGAGTCAGCGGATGCGGAGGAACGGGAGGGGGTGTGTCTAGGTGCAGACCCTTTAGGCCGCCCTTTCCTTACCCACTCCGTTACTTTGCTGGCCCTGCTGCCGCGATCGTGCAGCATTACAGCTACTGTAATAAAGAAAAATGGCAGCCGGGGGAGCTGCTGCGCATGCCCAGCCACAGCAGCTCCTCCCATAAGCCTTTGCGGAGCCTGTCAGTCATTACTGATGGCTCCGCCTCCAGGACCTTCCACAACAAGCAGCCGCCCTGTGCACAGATGGCTGGGAACAGTACCAGCCTGCAAATTCTGACTTATGACAGTCAGTCAGTAAGTAAACGGTTTTGTCATGTTTAAAATATGTCTGCCTGCCAAATATATTATATACATTTTATATATATACACACACATCTACTGTGCTACAAATCCACTTGCTATATATATATAACTATATAACTATATATATATATACAGTATATATTAGGGGTGTGCACCGGCCACTTTTCGTGTTTTGGATCTGGATCTTTCTTCGTGTTTTGGATCTGGATTGGTTTTGCCAAAACCACCCTTCCGTGTTTTGGGTTCTGGGTTTTGTGTTTTGGATCTGTATTTTTTTTTTAAAAAGCATAAAAACAGCTAAAATCACAGAATTTGTAGGTTTTTCTGCTCCTATGCTATTATTAACCTCAATAACCTTAATTACCACTCATTTCCAGTCTATTCTGAACACCTCACACCTCACAATAGTGTTTTTATGTCCAAAAGGTTGCACCGAGGTAGCTGGATGACTATGCTAAGCGACACGAGTGGGCGGCACAAACACGTGACCCATCTAGGAGTGACACTGCAGTGGCAGACAGGATGGCAGTTAGAAAAACTAGGCCCCAAACTGTACATAATGCAAAGAAGAAAAAGAGGTGCAAGATGGAATGGTCCTTGAGCCCTCCCACCCACCCTTATGTTGTATAAACAGGACATGCACACTTTAACAAATCAATCATTTCAGCGCCAGGGTCTGCCACACAACTGTGGCTGAAATGATTGGTTCGTTTGGGCCCCCACAAAACAAGCTGGCAATTAATGTGTCCCTGCACAAACTGGCTCTACGGAGGCAAGATGTCATCCTCATCCTCCTCATCCACTGATTCCTCACCCTCTTCAGTGTGTACATCCTCATCCTCACAAAGTATTAACTCGTCCCCACTTGAATCCACCACCACAGGTCCCTCTGTACCTTCTGGAGGCTGGTCTCCCTGGAAGAGCTGATAATTCATTTTGATGAACATCATCTTCTCCACATTCTGTGGAAGCAACCTCCTACGCCTTTCGCTGACAAGGTTCCCGGCTGCACTAAACACTCTTTCGGAGTACACACTGGAGGGGGGGCAACTCAGGTAAAATAGAGCCAGTTTGTACAGGGGCCTCCAAATTGCCTCTTTTTCCTGCCAGTACAGGTATGGACTGTCTGACATGCCTACTTGGATGCTGTCACCGATGTAATCCTCCACCATTCTGTCAATGGTGACAGTATCATATGCAGTGACAGTAGACATGTCAGAAATTGTTGCCAGGTCCTTCAGTCCGGACCAGATGTCCAAACTTGGTCCTGCCTGCCCTGCATCACCGCCAGCGGGTTGCTTAGGATACCTAAGTGTTTTCCTGGCAGCCCCAGTTGCGGGAGAAAATGAAGAAGGAGCCGTTGACGTGTCACGTTCCGCTTCAGCTGACAGTGTGTTCACCAGCAGGTCTTTGCACCTCTGCAGGCTTGTGTCGGCCGGAAAGAGAGACACCACATAGGCTTTAAACCTAGGATCGAGCACGGTGGCCAAAATGTAGTGGTCTGATTTCAACAGATTGACCACCCTGGAATCCTGGCAAAGCGAATGACGGGCTTCATCCACAAGTCCCACATGCCGAGCGGAATCGCTCCGTCTTAGCTCCTCCTTCACTTTCTCCAGCTGCTTCTGCAAAAGCCTGATGAGGGGAATGACCTGACTCAAGCTGGCAGTGTCTGAACTGACTTCACGTGTGGCAAGTTCGAAGGGCTGGAGAACCTTGCACAACACGGAAATCATTCTCCACTGCGCTTGAGTCAGGTGCATACCCCCTCCTTTGCCTATGTCATAGGTGGATGTATAGGCTTGTATGGCCTTTTGCTGCTCCTCCATCCTCTGAAGCATATAGAGGGTTGAGTTCCACCGCGTCACAACCTCTTGCTTCAGGTGATGGCGGGGCAGGTTCAAGAGTGTTTGCTGGCGCTCCAGTCTTCGGCACGCAGTCGCTGAATGGCGAAAGTGGCCAGAAATTTTTCGGGCCACCCAAAGCGTCTCCTGCACGCCCGTCGCTTTTCAGAAAATTCTGCACCACCAAGTTTATTGTGTGAGCAAAACATGGGACGTGCTGGAATTTGCCCAGATGTAATGCCCGCACAATATTGGTGGCGTTGTCAGATATCACAAATCCCCAGGAGAGTCTAAGTGGGGTAAGCCACTGGGCGATGATTTCCCTCAGTTTCTCTAAGAGGTTGTCGGCGGTGTGCCTCTTACTGAAACCGGTGATACACAGCGTAGCCTGCCTTGTAACGAGCTGGCGTTTCTGAGATGCTGCTACTGGTGACGCTGCTGCTGTTGCTGCGTAAGGTGATACATCTACCCAGTGGGCTGTCACAGTCATATAGTCCTTAGTCTGCCCTGTTCCACTTGTCCACATGTCCGTGGTTAAGTGGACATTGTGTACAACGGCATTTTTCAGGACACGGAGGACACTTTTTCTGACGTTTCTGTACAGTCTCGGTATCGCCTGCCTAGTGAAGTGGAATCTAGACGGGATTTGGAACCGGGGACACACTACCTCCATCAATTGTCTAAATCCCACTGCACTAATGGCGGATACCGGACGCACGTCTAACACCAACATAGCAGTCAAGGCCTCAGTTATACGTTTTGCTTCAGGATGACTGCTGTCGTACTTCATCCTCCTCGCTAAGGACTGTTGGAGGGTCAATTGTTTAGTAAAAGTAGTGGTGTTCCTACTTCCTCTCTGGGATGATGAACGACTCCCAGCAGCAACAACAGCAGCAGCGGCAGCAGTAGGCGTAGCAATGCAGGATCCTCCGGAGGAATCCCGGATAGGAGAGTCAGTCATGCCAGTGACATGGCCTGCAGGACTACTTCCGATCCTGACTAAGGAGGAAATTGACGAGGAGGGAGTTGACGGTGTGGTTTGCAGGCGCTTGGATACAACAGGACAATGGGATTTAGGTGTCCCTGGACTGCTTACGGTCTTAGCCAAAGTTTCTGAACTTGACAGTAACTTTTTATGAACGCGCTGCAGGTGCCGTATAAGGGAGGATGTTCCTAGGTGGTTGACGTCCCTACCCCTACTTATTTCACCTTTACATATGGTACATATGGCAAGACAGTTGTTGTCCGGATTTGGATAGAAATATTGCCAGACCAAAGAGGTGGAATGTTTGGTCTTCTGCCCAGGCATGACCGTGATGGGCTTTTTCATCCCACGGACAACAACTGTCTCCCCCTCTCTTCAGCTGATTTAAATGTCTTTTTCAAGGTCATTTTCCTGAACTTTGCCATTTGGGATTGTATGTGCCCTCTACTATGACATTGGACATCGGCCTTGGCAGACGACGTTGATGGCATGTTATCGTCTATGTCATGACTAGTGGCAGCAGCTTCAGCACTAGGAGGAAGTGGTTCTTGATCTTTCTCTATTTTATTTTTATCGGAGAAAGTTTGGTCCTCCGTTTATGTTATATCGATTTGATATATACGTGCGGCTAAACACAGAAAATAATTTTTTTTTTGGTTTGGACTGGAGTGTACTTTCGGGGGTTACAGCACCCTTAACGGTCAAGCCAGCCGGCCCTTTACTTATGACACAGGCGCACGCTTGGCACTACTTTGTTGATGCACGTGCGGCTACTGCGCACACAATTCACAAACACAGAAAATAATTTTTTTTTTGGTTTGGACTGGAGTGTACTTTGGGGGCTACAGCACCCTTTAACGGTCAAGCCAGCCGGCCCTTTACTTATGACACAGGCGCACGCTTGGCACTACTTTGTTGATGCACGTGCGGCTACTGCGCACACAATTCACAAACACAGAAAATAATTTTTTTTTTGGTTTGGACTGGAGTGTACTTTGGGGGTTACAGCACCCTTTAACGGTCAAGCCAGCCGGCCCTTTACTTATGACACAGGCGCACGCTTGGCACTACTTTGTTGATGCACGTGCGGCTACTGCGCACACAATTCACAAACACAGAAAATAATTTTTTTTTTGGTTTGGACTGGAGTGTACTTTGGGGGTTACAGCACCCTTTAACGGTCAAGCCAGCCGGCCCTTTACTTATGACACAGGCGCACGCTTGGCACTACTTTGTTGATGCACGTGCGGCTACTGCGCACACAATTCACAAACACAGAAAATATTTTTTTTTTGTGTTTGGACTGGAGTGTACTTTGGGGGTTACAGCACCCTTTAAATGTCAAGCCAGCCGGCCCTTTACTTATGACACAGGCGCACGCTTGGCACTACTTTGTTGATGCACGTGCGGCTACTGCGCACACAATTCACAAACACAGAAAATATATTATTTTTTTAGCACTTGGGGGGAGCACCCCTGATGGACAGAGCACCCCCTGGACAACACTACAGCACCCCTTTAGGACTGGGACACTGCACAGGACTTTGGAGTGGATACAGCCCCTATGGAGAACTGACTGCACAACACAGTCCAGCCAGCCCCTATGGACTTTGAAGTAGTGGACACAGCCCCTATTAACAACAGCAGCACAGCACAACACAGCCAGCCCCTATGGACTTTGAAGTAGTGGACAACAGCAGCACTACACTACACTACACTACACTACACCGCCCTAACTCCCACCCTCCCTCTTCACTGTCCACAGCCGAGTGAGAAAATGGCGCCGACGCGGGTACCTTATATAGGATCCAAAACCCGCGAGACTCGGAAGGCGGGATGATGACGTTTTGCCTCGATTTCAGATCCGAGTCAGGCGGGAAAAGTCGAGCCTGACTCGGATCGGGGGGGCTCGGGGGGGTTCGGATTTCAGAAATCCGAACCCGCTCACCCCTAGTGTGTGTATATATATATATATATATATATATATATACACACACACAAACACACACACACACACACACACACACACACACACACACACACACACACACATACATATATATATATATATATGTATAGTAGGGGTGTGCACCGGCCACTTTTCGTGTTTTGTGTTTTGGTTTTGGATCTGGATCTTTCTTCGTGTTTTGGATCTGGATTGGTTTTGCCAAAACCACCCTTCCGTGTTTTGGGTTCTGGGTTTTGTGTTTTGGATCTATATTTTTTTAAAAAAAAGCATAAAAACAGCTAAAATAACAGAATTTGTAGGTTTTTCTGCTCCTATGCTATTATTAACCTCAATAACCTTAATTTCCACTCATTTCCAGTCTATTCTGAACACCTCACACCTCACAATAGTGTTTTTATGTCCAAAACGTTGCACCGAGGTAGCTGGATGACTATGCTAAGCGACACGAGTGGGCGGCACAAACACGTGACCCATCTAGGCGTGAAACTGCAGTGGCAGACAGGATGTCAGTTTGAAAAACTAGGCCCCAAACTGTACATAATGCAAAGAAAAAAAAGAGGTGCAAGATGGAATTGTCCTTGGGCCCTCCCACCCACCCTTATGTTGTATAAACAGGACATGCACACTTTAACAAACCAATCATTTCAGCGCCAGGGTCTGCCACACAACTGTGGCTGAAATGATTGGTTCGTTTGGGCCCCCACAAAACAAGCTGGCAATTAATGTGTCCCTGCACAAACTGGCTCTATGGAGGCAAGATGTCATCCTCATCCTCCTCATCCACCGATTCCTCACCCTCTTCAGTGTGTACATCCTCATCCTCACAAAGTATTAACTCGTCCCCACTTGAATCCACCACCACAGGTCCCTCTGTACCTTCTGGAGGCTGGTCTCCCTGGAAGAGCTGATAATTCATTTTGATGAACATCATCTTCTCCACATTCTGTGGAAGCAACCTCCTACGCCTTTCGCTGACAAGGTTCCCGGCTGCACTAAACACTCTTTCGGAGTACACACTGGAGGGGGGGCAACTCAGGTAAAATAGAGCCAGTTTGTACAGGGGCCTCCAAATTGCCTCTTTTTCCTGCCAGTACAGGTATGGACTGTCTGCCAAGCCTACTTGGATGCTGTCACCGATGTAATCCTCCACCATTCTGTCAATGGTGACAGTATCATATGCAGTGACAGTAGACATGTCAGAAATTGTTGCCAGGTCCTTCAGTCCGGACCAGATGTCCAAACTTGGTCCTGCCTGCCCTGCATCACCGCCAGCGGGTTGCTTAGGATACCTAAGTTTTTTCCTGGCAGCCCCAGTTGCGGGAGAAAATGAAGAAGGAGCCGTTGACGTGTCACGTTCCGCTTCAGCTGACAGTGTGTTCACCAGCAGGTCTTTGCACCTCTGCAGGCTTGTGTCGGCCGGAAAGAGAGACACCACATAGGCTTTAAACCTAGGATCGAGCACGGTGGCCAAAACGTAGTGGTCTGATTTCAACAGATTGACCACCCTGGAATCCTGGCAAAGCGAATGAAGGGCTTCATCCACAAGTCCCACATGCCGAGCGGAATCGCTCCGTCTTAGCTCCTCCTTCACTTTCTCCAGCTGCTTCTGCAAAAGCCTGATGAGGGGAATGACCTGACTCAAGCTGGCAGTGTCTGAACTGACTTCACGTGTGGCAAGTTCGAAGGGCTGGAGAACCTTGCACAACACGGAAATCATTCTCCACTGCGCTTGAGTCAGGTGCATACCCCCTCCTTTGCCTATGTCATAGGTGGATGTATAGGCTTGTATGGCCTTTTGCTGCTCCTCCATCCTCTGAAGCATATAGAGGGTTGAGTTCCACCGCGTCACAACCTCTTGCTTCAGGTGATGGCGGGGCAGGTTCAAGAGTGTTTGCTGGCACTCCAGTCTTCGGCACGCAGTCGCTGAATGGCGAAAGTGGCCAGAAATTTTTCGGGCCACCCAAAGCGTCTCCTGCACGCCCCTGTCGCTTTTCAGAAAATTCTGCACCACCAAGTTTATTGTGTGAGCAAAACATGGGACGTGCTGGAATTTGCCCAGATGTAATGCCCGCACAATATTGGTGGCGTTGTCAGATATCACAAATCCCCAGGAGAGTCTAAGTGGGGTAAGCCACTGGGCGATGATTTCCCTCAGTTTCTCTAAGAGGTTGTCGGCGGTGTGCCTCTTACTGAAACCGGTGATACACAGCGTAGCCTGCCTTGTAACGAGCTGGCGTTTCTGAGATGCTGCTACTGGTGACGCTGCTGCTGTTGCTGCGTAAGGTGATACATCTACCCAGTGGGCTGTCACAGTCATATAGTCCTTAGTCTGCCCTGTTCCACTTGTCCACATGTCCGTGGTTAAGTGGACATTGTGTACAACGGCATTTTTCAGGACACGGAGGACACTTTTTCTGACGTTTCTGTACAGTCTCGGTATCGCCTGCCTAGTGAAGTGGAATCTAGACGGGATTTGGAACCGGGGACACACTACCTCCATCAATTGTCTAAATCCCACTGCACTAATGGCGGATACCGGACGCACGTCTAACACCAACATAGCAGTCAAGGCCTCAGTTATACGTTTTGCTTCAGGATGACTGCTGTCGTACTTCATCCTCCTCGCTAAGGACTGTTGGAGGGTCAATTGTTTAGTAAAAGTAGTGGTGTTCCTACTTCCTCTCTGGGATGATGAACGACTCCCAGCAGCAACAACAGCAGCAGCGGCAGCAGTAGGCGTAGCAATGCAGGATCCTCCGGAGGAATCCCGGATAGGAGAGTCAGTCATGCCAGTGACATGGCCTGCAGGACTACTTCCGATCCTGACTAAGGAGGAAATTGACGAGGAGGGAGTTGACGGTGTGGTTTGCAGGCGCTTGGATACAACAGGACAATGGGATTTAGGTGTCCCTGGACTGCTTACGGTCTTAGCCAAAGTTTCTGAACTTGACAGTAACTTTTTATGAACGTGCTGCAGGTGCCGTATAAGGGAGGATGTTCCTAGGTGGTTCACGTCCCTACCCCTACTTATTTCACCTTTACATATGGTACATATGGCAAGACAGTTGTTGTCCGGATTTGGATAGAAATATTGCCAGACCAAAGAGGTGGAATGTTTGGTCTTCTGCCCAGGCATGACCGTGATGGGCTTTTTCATCCCACGGACAACAACTGTCTCCCCCTCTCTTCAGCTGATTTAAATGTCTTTTTCAAGGTCATTTTCCTGAACTTTGCCATTTGGGATTGTATGTGCCCTCTACTATGACATTGGACATCGGCCTTGGCAGACGACGTTGATGGCATGTTATCGTCTATGTCATGACTAGTGGCAGCAGCTTCAGCACTAGGAGGAAGTGGTTCTTGATCTTTCTCTATTTTATTTTTATCGGAGAAAGTTTGGTCCTCCGTTTATGTTATATCGATTTGATATATACGTGCGGCTAAACACAGAAAATAATTTTTTTTTTGGTTTGGACTGGAGTGTACTTTCGGGGGTTACAGCACCCTTAACGGTCAAGCCAGCCGGCCCTTTACTTATGACACAGGCGCACGCTTGGCACTACTTTGTTGATGCACGTGCGGCTACTGCGCACACAATTCACAAACACAGAAAATAATTTTTTTTTTGGTTTGGACTGGAGTGTACTTTGGGGGCTACAGCACCCTTTAACGGTCAAGCCAGCCGGCCCTTTACTTATGACACAGGCGCACGCTTGGCACTACTTTGTTGATGCACGTGCGGCTACTGCGCACACAATTCACAAACACAGAAAATAATTTTTTTTTTGGTTTGGACTGGAGTGTACTTTGGGGGTTACAGCACCCTTTAACGGTCAAGCCAGCCGGCCCTTTACTTATGACACAGGCGCACGCTTGGCACTACTTTGTTGATGCACGTGCGGCTACTGCGCACACAATTCACAAACACAGAAAATAATTTTTTTTTTGGTTTGGACTGGAGTGTACTTTGGGGGTTACAGCACCCTTTAACGGTCAAGCCAGCCGGCCCTTTACTTATGACACAGGCGCACGCTTGGCACTACTTTGTTGATGCACGTGCGGCTACTGCGCACACAATTCACAAACACAGAAAATATTTTTTTTTTGTGTTTGGACTGGAGTGTACTTTGGGGGTTACAGCACCCTTTAAATGTCAAGCCAGCCGGCCCTTTACTTATGACACAGGCGCACGCTTGGCACTACTTTGTTGATGCACGTGCGGCTACTGCGCACACAATTCACAAACACAGAAAATATATTATTTTTTTAGCACTTGGGGGGAGCACCCCTGATGGACAGAGCACCCCCTGGACAACACTACAGCACCCCTTTAGGACTGGGACACTGCACAGGACTTTGGAGTGGATACAGCCCCTATGGAGAACTGACTGCACAACACAGTCCAGCCAGCCCCTATGGACTTTGAAGTAGTGGACACAGCCCCTATTAACAACAGCAGCACAGCACAACACAGCCAGCCCCTATGGACTTTGAAGTAGTGGACAACAGCAGCACTACACTACACTACACTACACTACACAGCCCTAACTCCCACCCTCCCTCTTCACTGTCCACAGCCGAGTGAGAAAATGGCGCCGACGCGGGTACCTTATATAGGATCCAAAACCCGCGAGACTCGGAAGGCGGGATGATGACGTTTTGCCTCGATTTCAGATCCGAGTCAGGCGGGAAAAGTCGAGCCTGACTCGGATCGGGGGGGCTCGGGGGGGTTCGGATTTCAGAAATCCGAACCCGCTCACCCCTAGTGTGTATATATATATATATATATATATATATATATACACACACACAAACACACACACACACACACACACACATACATATATATATATATATATATGTATAGTAGGGGTGTGCACCGGCCACTTTTCGTGTTTTGTGTTTTGGTTTTGGATCTGGATCTTTCTTCGTGTTTTGGATCTGGATTGGTTTTGCCAAAACCACCCTTCCGTGTTTTGGGTTCTGGGTTTTGTGTTTTGGATCTGTATTTTTTTTAAAAAAAGCATAAAAACAGCTAAAATAACAGAATTTGTAGGATTTTCTGCTCCTATGCTATTATTAACCTCAATAACCTTAATTTCCACTAATTTCCAGTCTATTCTGAACACCTCACACCTCACAATAGTGTTTTTATGTCCAAAACGTTGCACCGAGGTAGCTGGATGACTATGCTAAGCGACACGAGTGGGCGGCACAAACACGTGACCCATCTAGGCGTGAAACTGCAGTGGCAGACAGGATGTCAGTTTGAAAAACTAGGCCCCAAACTGTACATAATGCAAAGAAAAAAAAGAGGTGCAAGATGGAATTGTCCTTGGGCCCTCCCACCCACCCTTATGTTGTATAAACAGGACATGCACACTTTAACAAACCAATCATTTCAGCACCAGGGTCTGCCACACAACTGTGGCTGAAATGATTGGTTCGTTTGGGCCCCCACAAAACAAGCTGGCAATTAATGTGTCCCTGCACAAACTGGCTCTATGGAGGCAAGATGTCATCCTCATCCTCCTCATCCACCGATTCCTCACCCTCTTCAGTGTGTACATCCTCATCCTCACAAAGTATTAATCCACCACCACAGGTCCCTCTGTACCTTCTGGAGGCTGGTCTCCCTGGAAGAGCTGATAATTCATTTTGATGAACATCATCTTCTCCACATTCTGTGGAAGCAACCTCCTACGCCTTTCGCTGACAAGGTTCCCGGCTGCACTAAACACTCTTTCGGAGTACACACTGGAGGGGGGGCAACTCAGGTAAAATAGAGCCAGTTTGTACAGGGGCCTCCAAATTGCCTCTTTTTCCTGCCAGTACAGGTATGGACTGTCTGCCATGCCTACTTGGATGCTGTCACCGATGTAATCCTCCACCATTCTGTCAATGGTGACAGTATCATATGCAGTGACAGTAGACATGTCAGAAATTGTTGCCAGGTCCTTCAGTCCGGACCAGATGTCCAAACTTGGTCCTGCCTGCCCTGCATCACCGCCAGCGGGTTGCTTAGGATACCTAAGTTTTTTCCTGGCAGCCCCAGTTGCGGGAGAAAATGAAGAAGGAGCCGTTGACGTGTCACGTTCCGCTTCAGCTGACAGTGTGTTCACCAGCAGGTCTTTGCACCTCTGCAGGCTTGTGTCGGCCGGAAAGAGAGACACCACATAGGCTTTAAACCTAGGATCGAGCACGGTGGCCAAAACGTAGTGGTCTGATTTCAACAGATTGACCACCCTGGAATCCTGGCAAAGCGAATGAAGGGCTTCATCCACAAGTCCCACATGCCGAGCGGAATCGCTCCGTCTTAGCTCCTCCTTCACTTTCTCCAGCTGCTTCTGCAAAAGCCTGATGAGGGGAATGACCTGACTCAAGCTGGCAGTGTCTGAACTGACTTCACGTGTGGCAAGTTCGAAGGGCTGGAGAACCTTGCACAACACGGAAATCATTCTCCACTGCGCTTGAGTCAGGTGCATACCCCCTCCTTTGCCTATGTCATAGGTGGATGTATAGGCTTGTATGGCCTTTTGCTGCTCCTCCATCCTCTGAAGCATATAGAGGGTTGAGTTCCACCGCGTCACAACCTCTTGCTTCAGGTGATGGCGGGGCAGGTTCAAGAGTGTTTGCTGGCACTCCAGTCTTCGGCACGCAGTCGCTGAATGGCGAAAGTGGCCAGAAATTTTTCGGGCCACCCAAAGCGTCTCCTGCACGCCCCTGTCGCTTTTCAGAAAATTCTGCACCACCAAGTTTATTGTGTGAGCAAAACATGGGACGTGCTGGAATTTGCCCAGATGTAATGCCCGCACAATATTGGTGGCGTTGTCAGATATCACAAATCCCCAGGAGAGTCTAAGTGGGGTAAGCCACTGGGCGATGATTTCCCTCAGTTTCTCTAAGAGGTTGTCGGCGGTGTGCCTCTTACTGAAACCGGTGATACACAGCGTAGCCTGCCTTGTAACGAGCTGGCATTTCTGAGATGCTGCTACTGGTGACGCTGCTGCTGTTGCTGCGTAAGGTGATACATCTACCCAGTGGGCTGTCACAGTCATATAGTCCTTAGTCTGCCCTGTTCCACTTGTCCACATGTCCGTGGTTAAGTGGACATTGTGTACAACGGCATTTTTCAGGACACTGAGGACACTTTTTCTGACGTTTCTGTACAGTCTCGGTATCGCCTGCCTAGTGAAGTGGAATCTAGACGGGATTTGGAACCGGGGACACACTACCTCCATCAATTGTCTAAATCCCACTGCACTAATGGCGGATACCGGACGCACGTCTAACACCAACATAGCAGTCAAGGCCTCAGTTATACGTTTTGCTTCAGGATGACTGCTGTCGTACTTCATCCTCCTCGCTAAGGACTGTTGGAGGGTCAATTGTTTAGTAAAAGTAGTGGTGTTCCTACTTCCTCTCTGGGATGATGAACGACTCCCAGCAGCAGCAGCAACAGCAGCAGCGGCAGCAGTAGGCGTAGCAATGCAGGATCCTCCGGAGGAATCCCGGATAGGAGAGTCAGTCATGCCAGTGATATGGCCTGCAGGACTACTTCCGATCCTGACTAAGGAGGAAATTGACGAGGAGGGAGTTGACGGTGTGGTTTGCAGGCGCTTGGATACAACAGGACAACGGGATTTAGGTGTCCCTGGACTGCTTACGGTCTGAGCCAAAGTTTCTGAACTTGACAGTAACTTTTTATGAACGCGCTGCAGGTGCCGTATAAGGGAGGATGTTCCTAGGTGGTTGACGTCCCTACCCCTACTTATTTCACCTTTACATATGGTACATATGGCAAGACAGTTGTTGTCCGGATTTGGATAGAAATATTGCCAGACCAAAGAGGTGGAATGTTTGGTCTTCTGCCCAGGCATGACCGTGATGGGCTTTTTCATCCCACGGACAACAACTGTCTCCCCCGGAGCCTGATTTAAACAAACCACATCACCATCAGAATCCTCCTCGCCAACTTCCTCCTCAGCGCCAGCTACACCAGTATCCTCATCCTGTTGTACTTCAACAGTGACATCTTCAATTTGCATATCAGCAAGTGGACTGTGGGTGCTCCTTTCAGCACTTGCAGGGGGCGTGCAAATGGTGGAAAGAGCCACCTCTTCCCGTCCAGTGCTGGGAAGGTCAGGCATCGCAACCACCACCACACTTGGACTCTCCTTGGGGATTTGTGATATCTTCTTAGAAAGCACAGTTCTTCGCTGTGCTTTTGCCAGCTTAACTCTTTTGATTTTTTTAGTGGGAGGAGTGCTTCCATCGTCATGTGAAGCTGAACCACTAGTCATGAACATACTAGGGATCGACCTTAGCCGTTCCTTGCCACTCCGTGTCGTAAATGGCATATTGGCAAGTTTACGTTTCTCTTCAGCTGATTTAAATGTCTTTTTCAAGGTCATTTTCCTGAACTTTGCCATTTGGGATTGTATGTGCCCTCTACTATGACATTGGGCATCGGCCTTGGCAGACGACGTTGATGGCATGTTATCGTCTATGTCATGACTAGTGGCAGCAGCTTCAGCACTAGGAGGAAGTGGTTCTTGATCTTTCTCTATTTTATTTTTATCGGAGAAAGTTTGGTCCTCCATTTATGTTATATCGATTTGATATATACGTGCGGCTAAACACAGAAAATAATTTTTTTTTTGGTTTGGACTGGAGTGTACTTTGTGGGTTACAGCACCCTTTAACGGTCAAGCCAGCCGGCCCTTTACTTATGACACAGGCGCACTCTTGGCACTACTTTGTTGATGCACGTGCGGCTACTGCGCACACAATTCACAAACACAGAAAATAATTTTTTTTTAGGTTTGGACTGGAGTGTACTTTCGGGGGTTACAGCACCCTTAACGGTCAAGCCAGCCGGCCCTTTACTTATGACACAGGCGCACGCTTGGCACTACTTTGTTGATGCACGTGCGGCTACTGCGCACACAATTCACAAACACAGAAAATAATTTTTTTTTGGTTTGGACTGGAGTGTACTTTCGGGGGTTACAGCACCCTTTAACGGTCAAGCCAGCCGGCCCTTTACTTATGACACAGGCGCACGCTTGGCACTACTTTGTTGATGCACGTGCGGCTACTGCGCACACAATTCACAAACACAGAAAATAATTTTTTTTTAGGTTTGGACTGGAGTGTACTTTCGGGGGTTACAGCACCCTTAACGGTCAAGCCAGCCGGCCCTTTACTTATGACACAGGCGCACGCTTGGCACTACTTTGTTGATGCACGTGCGGCTACTGCGCACACAATTCACAAACACAGAAAATAATTTTTTTTTTGGTTTGGACTGGAGTGTACTTTCGGGGGTTACAGCACCCTTAACGGTCAAGCCAGCCGGCCCTTTACTTATGACACAGGCGCACGCTTGGCACTACTTTGTTGATGCACGTGCGGCTACTGCGCACACAATTCACAAACACAGAAAATAATTTTTTTTTGGTTTGGACTGGAGTGTACTTTCAGGGGTTACAGCACCCTTTAACGGTCAAGCCAGCCGGCCCTTTACTTATGACACAGGCGCACGCTTGGCACTACTTTGTTGATGCACGTGCGGCTACTGCGCACACAATTCACAAACACAGAAAATAATTTTTTTTTTGGTTTGGACTGGAGTGTACTTTCGGGGGTTACAGCACCCTTAACGGTCAAGCCAGCCGGCCCTTTACTTATGACACAGACGCACGCTTGGCACTACTTTGTTGATGCACGTGCGGCTACTGCGCACACAATTCACAAACACAGAAAATAATTTTTTTTTGGTTTGGACTGGAGTGTACTTTCGGGGGTTACAGCACCCTTTAACGGTCAAGCCAGCCGGCCCTTTACTTATGACACAGGCGCACTCTTGGCACTACTTTGTTGATGCACGTGCGGCTACTGCGCACACAATTCACAAACACAGAAAATAATTTTTTTTTAGGTTTGGACTGGAGTGTACTTTCGGGGGTTACAGAACCCTTAACGGTCAAGCCAGCCGGCCCTTTACTTATGACACAGGCGCACGCTTGGCACTACTTTGTTGATGCACGTGCGGCTACTGCGCACACAATTCACAAACACAGAAAATAATTTTTTTTTGGTTTGGACTGGAGTGTACTTTCGGGGGTTACAGCACCCTTTAACGGTCAAGCCAGCCGGCCCTTTACTTATGACACAGGCGCACGCTTGGCACTACTTTGTTGATGCACGTGCGGCTACTGCGCACACAATTCACAAACACAGAAAATAATTTTTTTTTAGGTTTGGACTGGAGTGTACTTTCGGGGGTTACAGCACCCTTAACGGTCAAGCCAGCCGGCCCTTTACTTATGACACAGGCGCACGCTTGGCACTACTTTGTTGATGCACGTGCGGCTACTGCGCACACAATTCACAAACACAGAAAATAATTTTTTTTTGGGTTTGGACTGGAGTGTACTTTCGGGGGTTACAGCACCCTTAACGGTCAAGCCAGCCGGCCCTTTACTTATGACACAGGCGCACGCTTGGCACTACTTTGTTGATGCACGTGCGGCTACTGCGCACACAATTCACAAACAGAAAATAATTTTTTTTTGGTTTGGACTGGAGTGTACTTTCAGGGGTTACAGCACCCTTTAACGGTCAAGCCAGCCGGCCCTTTACTTATGACACAGGCGCACGCTTGGCACTACTTTGTTGATGCACGTGCGGCTACTGCGCACACAATTCACAAACACAGAAAATAATTTTTTTTTTGGTTTGGACTGGAGTGTACTTTCGGGGGTTACAGCACCCTTAACGGTCAAGCCAGCCGGCCCTTTACTTATGACACAGACGCACGCTTGGCACTACTTTGTTGATGCACGTGCGGCTACTGCGCACACAATTCACAAACACAGAAAATAATTTTTTTTTGGTTTGGACTGGAGTGTACTTTCGGGGGTTACAGCACCCTTTAACGGTCAAGCCAGCCGGCCCTTTACTTATGACACAGGCGCACTCTTGGCACTACTTTGTTGATGCACGTGCGGCTACTGCGCACACAATTCACAAACACAGAAAATAATTTTTTTTTAGGTTTGGACTGGAGTGTACTTTCGGGGGTTACAGCACCCTTAACGGTCAAGCCAGCCGGCCCTTTACTTATGACACAGGCGCACGCTTGGCACTACTTTGTTGATGCACGTGCGGCTACTGCGCACACAATTCACAAACACAGAAAATAATTTTTTTTTGGTTTGGACTGGAGTGTACTTTCGGGGGTTACAGCACCCTTTAACGGTCAAGCCAGCCGGCCCTTTACTTATGACACAGGCGCACGCTTGGCACTACTTTGTTGATGCACGTGCGGCTACTGCGCACACAATTCACAAACACAGAAAATAATTTTTTTTTAGGTTTGGACTGGAGTGTACTTTCGGGGGTTACAGCACCCTTAACGGTCAAGCCAGCCGGCCCTTTACTTATGACACAGGCGCACGCTTGGCACTACTTTGTTGATGCACGTGCGGCTACTGCGCACACAATTCACAAACACAGAAAATAATTTTTTTTTGGGTTTGGACTGGAGTGTACTTTCGGGGGTTACAGCACCCTTAACGGTCAAGCCAGCCGGCCCTTTACTTATGACACAGGCGCACGCTTGGCACTACTTTGTTGATGCACGTGCGGCTACTGCGCACACAATTCACAAACACAGAAAATAATTTTTTTTTTGGTTTGGACTGGAGTGTACTTTCGGGGGTTACAGCACCCTTAACGGTCAAGCCAGCCGGCCCTTTACTTATGACACAGGCGCACGTTTGGCACTACTTTGTTGATGCACGTGCGGCTACTGCGCACACAATTCACAAACACAGAAAATAATTTTTTTTTTGGTTTGGACTGGAGTGTACTTTCGGGGGTTACAGCACCCTTAACGGTCAAGCCAGCCGGCCCTTTACTTATGACACAGGCGCACGCTTGGCACTACTTTGTTGATGCACGTGCGGCTACTGCGCACACAATTCACAAACACAGAAAATAATTTTTTTTTTGGTTTGGACTGGAGTGTACTTTCGGGGGTTACAGCACCCTTAACGGTCAAGCCAGCCGGCCCTTTACTTATGACACAGGCGCACGCTTGGCACTACTTTGTTGATGCACGTGCGGCTACTGCGCACACAATTCACAAACACAGAAAATAATTTTTTTTTGGTTTGGACTGGAGTGTACTTTCGGGGGTTACAGCACCCTTTAACGGTCAAGCCAGCCGGCCCTTTACTTATGACACAGGCGCACGCTTGGCACTACTTTGTTGATGCACGTGCGGCTACTGCGCACACAATTCACAAACACAGAAAATATATTATTTTTTTAGCACTTGGGGGGAGCACCCCTGATGGACAGAGCACCCCCTGGACAACACTACAGCACCCCTTTAGGACTGGGACACTGCACAGGACTTTGGAGTGGACACAGCCCCTATGGAGAACTGACTGCACAACACAGTCCAGCCAGCCCCTATGGACTTTGAAGTAGTGGACACAGCCCCTATTAACAACAGCAGCACAGCACAACACAGCCAGCCCCTATGGACTTTGAAGTAGTGGACAACAGCAGCACTACACTACACTACACTACACAGCACTAACTCCCACCCTCCCTCTTCACTGTCCACAGCCGAGTGAGAAAATGGCGCCGACGCGGGTACCTTATATAGGATCCAAAACCCGCGAGACTCGGAAGGCGGGATGATGACGTTTTGCCTCGATGTCAGATCCGAGTCAGGCGGGAAAAGTCGAGCCTGACTCGGATCGGACTCGGATCGGGGGGGCTCGGGGGGGTTCGGATTTCAGAAATCCGAACCCGCTCACCCCTAATATATATATATATATATCTCACTGCTGTGCTCTTTGCATTTTATGCTGGTTGCTGCGTTGTCCTCTGTATTATGTGGTAGTCACTCAGCAGACCCCACCCTCTCAACAGAGCCTGCCCACATGAGGGCTACTTCCAAAAATTACCTGGGCTGGTTTTCCATCCCATCCGCCCCTGGGTGTCTGTGACAGCTGCCCCCGGGGAGAAGGGGAGGGAGAGATTACAGCCTCCCCATAAAAAGTTGCTGCAGCTCCTGGATTTAGAGGAGACTGTCAGCCCTGCATGCAGTCAGCTCTGCAGGTCACCACCAGCTACTGCACACAAAGGAGCAATTAGATAAAATGCTGAGGGGATATATATATATATATACTATCTATCTACATAAGTCCGTGACAGCGGCACTGAGCATTAGAGGCCTTTCCCACACTCACAGAGCAGCACTGAGTGTGAGCGGTTTAAGGATGTTTTTATGTGAAGTCCATAATATTCTTATTTGTTTTTAAACATGGAGAGTGACTTTACTAACTGCATTTACTGTTCATCATTTTTATGATTTGTCTTAGTTTGCGTCCGGTGCCAGCGCTCACCTTTGTATGTTTGTAAGAAGACAGTGCCTCCCTCCCAGTGATGCTGAGTTGGACAGCATTCAGGAGCTTGTACTCTTGCGCCTATGTGGCGTGCCTGCTCCCTATCTGTATGTTTAGATTGCTACTAATCTTCAGTGTGCATCAACCTACACTTGTTGCAATAGGTGTGCATATTTATACTTGCAAACAACTCTGTGGCCTCAGGGCCTGATTCAGAGCCGGACGCTCTGAACGAGCGCCCGCTCTAAATCAGGGCATGTTTTTTTTTTTAACGAAGCTGCCTTTTTAACGCTCGCATAGCTGTGGGTTACCATCCACAGCTTATGCGAGCGACCATGATGATGGTCGCGATGGTCAAGACCATCGCGACCATCGGGCTTGCGACGAGACCCTTGTGGTAGGGTCTCATCTTCCGCAAGCCCGGAGTGCTTTTGGCTCTATCAGATCCAAAAACACTCCCACTGACATCACTAGTGATGTCAGTGGGCCGGACCGAGACGGTAGGCGTTCCCATGGGAACGCCTTCGTCTGGGCAGCCACGCCCCGGCATGCCCACCGAAGGGGACGTGCTGTCACTCACCATCGACAGCACGCCCCCTTTGGTGCGAGACCCATAACGATGGCTACCCCGTCGTTATTCGGGTCTCGCGCATGCGTACGACGGGGGTGCCTCCGTCGTGCGCATGCGCATTTGGGCACCATCGACCCGCTTGCGAGTGTACAGCGCTCGCGAGCGGGTCTGAATGAGACCCTCAGTCCCGTCAACCCATTCATAGTTTTAAGCAATACCGATGTTTATGGAGTGGAGTGATTATCGGTAAATCAGGGCCACTGTCTTTTACTTGCCCCCCAGGCTAAAAGTTGCCAGCCAGCCCGTGGCTTTACCCTATAGAAGCCTATTGGCTTCTAATAGCAAAGTTATAGGGATCCCTTCCAGCACCCCCCCGCGGCGCGAGCATCATTCTGTGTATGCGCAGAATGACGCCAGTGGAATTTCTGGGTCATAAATCCAGAAGTCCCTCTACTACAAAGAACAGCTCTTATCGGGAGAGCTGTCCTTTGCGTTTTTCTACATGCATCCCGGCGTAATTAACACCGGCATGCATCACATGCACATTGTGATGCATTATGCATCCCGCCCAATATGTGGCATTCAGAACATATGCAAATTGTCACTCACAAAGGCTTCCTGTCACCATGGGGCAATAGAATGACCAATGCAGGAATAGGTTGCAGACTAATCATGTCTATTGTGACACAGTCGGGATAGGGTCCCTCTCCTGGGGTAGATGGACTCCCTCTTTACACACACCGCAGCCGGAGAAACGACACAATTCTGGGGTTCTTGTGCAAGCTGGTCGGAGCCAGTCTTTATTGTATTGGGTACATAAATAAAACAAAACACAAACAAAATCCTTCCCCGTCTGGGCTCTAACTAGACAGTAGGTTCCCTCACTATCACAACACTATAAACAAGTTCACGTCCACAGTACTTACAGGTCTGTATCAAAACAATGTCTCAGAGCGAGCTAGCCTGCTCTCACAGGGGTGAGACACTCAGCCAGAACTAAATCCAGCTTATAACAGCCATTTCCGGGTGCAAGCCCTAATGAGCCTGCAACCAGGCTGAAAGGCCCAACACCCGGAGTGGCCTGTGGATGGAGCCCTCCCTCTCCTCACATCCACACCTCCAGGACCCATTCTGGCCTTTCACCAAAGCCGACATTCCAATCTGTTCAGCAGAACAGACTTTTCCTGTGGGTTTAAAATACATATGTGAGAAATCTGGGACACACATACATGCCATCCACAACTTTTCCAGTGCTTCTATCACACTATATTATATACAGAAATTGTGTGATGAAAGCAATAGCCTGAAAGAATGTCTGATGACCCAAGACTGATGTGCACACAGATGTTGTAAGCTATTGTGGCAAATGAGAACTCCTTATAGCATCTGTATTCCAATGAGAGCTTACAGAGCTGCCATGGTACAGATGTCACATTGGGCCTGATGCTAAGTTGTACGCTGTTTGCATCACTGCCGCATATCTTTGGACGCAGCAGTGATGTGAAACTACGCTAATACCGCAGGAAGCATCTGAGGACAAAAGACAGCCACTGCCGGCATTGCAGATCCAAGACCTGCATCACCATCGGGTAGCCATTGGCCATCGAAGCTTACTTAGAATGGCTGTCCGAACTCCACACCCGAGGCAAATAAATCTGCATTGGAAGGCACAGGCACTGGCCTCGGTACGCCCAGAAAATGGGGCTGACACCCCCTGCGCCCCCCTTCCCCCCCGTTTTCTGAAGCTGCCACCCTCCCTGCCCTCAAACTACTGCAATCAGTCAATGAGGCTGCGGCTTCCCTGACACTGCGACCGGAATTGCAGCTGCATCACAGCACGTGCGCATGGCGGCTCTGGCACATGCACCCACCATTGGAGTTGTACACAAACCATTGGGATAAAAGACACAAAAGCAACAATATAATTTAGTCTGTCAGTATTGTCAATATCGCACTTTACGTAAGTAAAAGGGATGCTGCAAACATCTAAGGATGCTTTAATAAGGTGAATGAGGATGGCGGCCTGCAAATCCTGAATTCCGTAACAAAATGTTACTCCACGTCCAACTAATGAATGTCCAGCAGACTTGTAACATGGGACCTTGGCCCTCATTCAGAGCCGCTCGTTAGCGGCAGTACGCTCGTTCCGAGCGATGTTCGCACATCTGCGCACGCGTACGGTTTTTAGTACGCATGCGCGAACCAGTCAGTGCGGCCGAAAATCGTTTGTACGCTATATAGCGAGTGCCTGCTATTTTGAGTGACAGAATGAGCCGTATGTGGGTGGTAACAGGGGAAGGTGCTTGAAAATGGGGGAGTGGAATTCGAACGCAGGCGTGCTTAAAGGTCAAAACGGGCGTTTTAAGGGTGTGCATAATTAATCCAGCAGCGTCATTGACCACGTCACTTGTTTTTTTTTAACTCAGAACTGCTCGCAAAATAGCGGTTGAAAAAACCAACCACAAGAATAGCGAGCAGTTCATACGCTGTACGATGTACTTGATTAATCTAATAAATAGCGGACATGACGTATGGTGCGAGCGGCCAGGGGGCGTTTTTATCAAATAAACGAGTGTATGTTTTGCTCGCTCGTTCAGACTTAGAGGTGTGAACAGACTGCAATGTGCGAACGGATCATTTGAATAGCCACCCCTTGTTTTTGAACGAACGACCGCAAATAGCGAACGGCTCTGAATGAGGGCCCTTGTCTGAAGACTTGCCAGGAGAGCTTCAAGCCAGACCTGGCAATGGGTTTGCAACAGAAAGAACAGATGATTTACTCATCCTAATCCTGGGTGTGCTACAATAAATCGACAACAGAATGGTGAGAGGTCAAAAGTCAGAATGCCTACATCGACTTTAGGACGACAACCAATATGTCGACATTCAAAATATCGACATGGTTAAAATGTCAACCTATTTATAATGCCGACCTCAAGTTCTGGCTGTGGACATTCAGAATCTGCCGACATTCTGATGTCTACATTTGGAATGCCAACATTCTGAACCGATCCCCCTTATCCTCTTCCTCACTGTGATCACTTATATCTCTTGTACATGGAGAAAAAAAAGAACTATGGGACAGGTCTAAATAGGGACTATGAATGCAGGATCACCAATGGTCCCGAGAGAGAAGAGCATCGGGAACGGTGGGTAAGCATGGCAGGAGAAGAGGGGGCGGGGACAGGGGGAGCTGCTGAGGGGGCGGGGACAGGGGGAGCTGCTGATGGGGTGGGGACAGGGGGAGCTGCTGAGGGAGTAGGGACAGGGGGAGCTGCTGAGGGGGCGGGGCAGCTGAGGTGACCCAGCAGATGCCGGGTCCTTTAATTTACTAGCAGTTAAATATAATAGAACACTGAACTGAAATTTCAAAGCACAGTTGCTAATGATTCTTTCAAGTATGTACTGGTATTTATTTTCCTGTAATGCCGTTATATAAATGGAGATTATTTCGATTTTATCTTCATGTTATTGTACCCGGTGCCATAGCACAAAACAGAACCAGGCCCCTCTTTAGCATTATTTAGGAAAACAAAATCAACACCGTGATGTTCTCTGACAAATGTGCAGCTGGAGGGGAAACTGGGAAGTGTCTTACTGGTAAGCGCCAGTAGAGTTCATCTGCTGCTGCTAATGGGTGGTGTCACACAAAGGGAGAACGTTATATTTTGCCTTGCAATACACACATGTAGTAACTCTATGCAAGTATCCAGACCACACCGTCCAGGTCCAGGCTTCAGTAACCACATGGTGTGTCTATTCTATATATCCTCTATTTATTCCTCCAACCAACTACAGCTACAGTGAGTATATGCTTTCACTTAGCGGGTCTTGAGCCCTCTCACAATCCTGCCATCAGGGGCGTTGAGATAAATGATGAATCCAGATACTGAAGGGGACGTGGCCAATTCCAGCTGGCGTGGTCACGGCCCCTCCTAAAAAAATAATAATGGAAAACACCATGCGTTTCATTGCTCGTTGCTAAGGGGGCATTTGTCCCCCTCGGCAGCTGGCCTGGAATCCTGTGGGGCCCCTCTAAAAGGTACAGGTAATCAGTACCAGCCGTCCCCTCTCGGTACCCCTGCTTGCCACTTTCACCTTCGTAATATTTCCAGGATCATGCCGCTACTCACCCTGGAAGCCACTAAAACCATCATTCATGCTTTCATAACCTCTCATCCAGGGCCAGCACAATGCGGTAAGCCGGCCCTGTGCAGCAAGGAGGTGCCGGGCTGGAGAGGCGCCATGTAATGAAAGCTCAAATGAGAAACATAGAGTGGAAACACAAGTGATAATCCAAACAAGGAGCGCTACACATAGAAATATAAAAATCAATTTAATAAATAAAACATCATCATACACATAAACACACATATAATAAACATCAAACTGATGAAGAATATAGCTAGTTCAGAAAATATGTATATTTATCCCCTAGAGGAGATCACCTCTGCAGTAGGTTTCTCCCAATGAACATAACAGAATAAAAAATTATGTACATAAATCATGGAGTAGAGTTATAATGGTAAATTGAGTCGGGGTTTAGTAAGTGCTGGAGCTGATTTAAAGAAGTATTTACTTTAAGTCATTCCTTTTCCGATATTAAGTTCCACAAGATGAAATGTCTACAGACCTCACAGTCCAAGCATATGGTCTAATAGTGCATAAGTCAGATGCTAAATACTCCAGATCTTACTGGGTTGATTCCATACGAATGTGTGGAGCAGCAGACGAATTGCAAATATCAGCTGAGCAGAAAGTACCTTAGCACCGGCTGGCTCGAAGGGAACAGACAGACATCTGTGAAGCCCAAACAAGCACATGGCTTGCCTGCGTTGGAGGGTAAAGGCTGAATGCTGGAAGCCGCTGATGTTTCTAAAAGCTCCCAACTTCAGAAAGTGTATAGCAGCAATATCCTCCACACTTCCGACTCATCAGTTTGGTAAGTGTTAAGACCCTTACGCGTTTCTCCGCTCCATGTACCAGCGATTTCACCACAGGGTATGTTACACCACTATATGCTATGGAAGCCTTATGGCATGAAATAAATAAAAGATAATAACAATTGTGCAGGCCATGGCGCTTTGCGGGGAACCAAGGTCAGACTAGGCAATTTGTGGCTCACCAGTTTTTGTGATACTACAAATCCCAGCAAGACCTCCACTGTCCAAGTCCTGCCCATTATTACTTTTACAGTAGAGCTCAAAAGTTTTTTGACAAATAGTTTTCTATTTTACAAACTTAGTACAAAATAAAACAAAATTGGTAACTGGATCATACGCATGTATGATGATAAAGAAAATAACGGGAAACAGTCGGGGAGCCGATGGACGGAATCCCGACCACCGGCTTCCTGACTGCATAATCCCGGCAAGGGTTAAATGACAGGCGTCGAAATCCAGACGCCTGTCATTTTCCCTATGCCGGGAGCCCGACACCGGGCTTACCGATCGAAAGTAAGCTGGGCGACGGGCGCAGACAGCCACGGGGGTGGGAGGGTTAGGTTTAGGGTTCTTGGGGGGGACTTAGGGTTAGGCACCCCCCCCAGGGAGGTTAGGTTTAGGCTAGGGGAAGGGGGGGTTAGGCACCAATGGGGGGAGGTTAGTGTTAGGCACCCCCCCGGGGGACTTAGGTTTAGGCAGCGGGGAAGGGGGGATTAGGTTTAGGCACTTAGAGTTTGACTGGAGAGTTTGACTGGGGCGGTACACCTTTCAAACCGTAATGCAGGTATCCTAAGGCGAGCTCAGGGAGTACAGAAACCTCCCGTGGAGCAGCAGGGATTAGGGTTAGGCACTTAGGGGGGAGGTTAGGGTTAGGCACCTCTAAGGGAGGGTTAGGGGGAGGGAATTAGGTTAGTTTATAAGTACCTGAGGACGATCGGGATTTCCCCCTCTGCCGGCGGTAATTCATACAGAATCCAAAATAAGATATTCTGATGCTCATACGTGTTTATACAGTACAAAAGCTTTCATTAAATTCATATCCTGCAGCAAAATAGCACGAAACTGCACTCAGCTCGACACCACCCCTCCGCCCTTAGTGTATAGTAGTCATCCCCAGAATACATGGATACAGCCGTCAAGATTGTAAAGACTGAAATGTATGTAGGGTGAGCGCAAAACCCATGTTTAGTCCAGTTACATTAAGGTGCCCACTGCATTTATTTTGTGGTTCTGTGGCAAGAATGTAGTGTGCATGCTCCACTGTCTCAAGACTCAAAGGTAAGTATTGTTGCTTGTAATGAATCATACTGACTGCTGACATGCCATACAGAGAGCATTGCAGTGACTGCCATATAATACAGAGAGCATCAGTGACTGCCATATAATGCAGAGAGCATCAGTGACTGCCATATAATACAGAAAGCATTGCAGTAACTGCCATAAAATATAGAGTATCAGTGACTGCCATATAATAGAGAGCATGGGGGTGACCACCATATAATACAGAGAGCATCAGTGACTGCCATATAATAGAGAGCATTGCAGTAAATGCCATAAAATACAGAGAGCATCAGTGACTGCTATGTAATACAGAGTGTATCAGTGACTGCCATATAATACAGAGAGCATCAGTAACTGCCATAAAATACAGAAAGCATCGGTGACTGCTATATAATATAGGGTGCATCAGTGACCATCACAGTGACCGCCATATGCTGATCCTTGTAGTTGCCATTTTGGAGGATCCTAGGGTGCCTCCAGGAAAGTTAGCTCTGAATTAAAAAACACATGAGTATATGACCCAAAGTTAGGCTATTATTATGTGGTGTAGGACCACCTGAGCAAAGGCGCCTTGACGAAGTGGATGGTTTATCATTTATTTGCAAATGGTGTTACTGAGTTTTTTGCATTTTATCATTATGTAGGATGCATGTCTTATGTTGACCCATTGCTAAGTGCTGGGGGAATTTGGGTTTTGTTTTTTCTTGTCTAGATTAACCCCTTTATTACACGCACATGTGATGGGCCAACAAATTGATTATGAGCAACTTCCATTTTGTGTATCAAAAACCACTCTTACCAATATCTTGTGAAGTCCTTGTGCTGCGGTGAATGCTACGTACTTCCGATATGCTTTTGTGTGTTGCCAATTCTTAGTCTTTTTGACAGATCGGTTTTTGCACTATCTGTTATAAGGGGCCACATCTTCTATTGCTTCTCAACTAAATCTTGTGATCAGTATAAAGAGTCATCTCTTTAACCATATCCCCCCTCAGAACTAGTGTTTCGTTTGAAGTAAATATGAAACAAATTTAGTTTACCTCAACTGTCCAAAGGGCCTAATAAATACGTTGCATCATTGCAAACAGTCCCTAGATTTTAAAGACTTGCCCATGAACAGTCCCTATTTTTAGCACTGGCCAAATAAAGTATACTAGTAAATGGACCGGGTCCCCTCAGCCTTGCTGTAGCCCGAGTTCAGGGGTATCAGGCAAGCTGTGGCTTCCTTTCCCTCCTTATGATGTATGTAAATTAGTATATATATATATATAAAATATAAAATATATATTTCGCTATTGGGTGTGCGGTCGCGCTGAGATATATGCACGCCTTGGTGTGCATTCAACCAACCAAGGATTGCTTATATAAGAGCACAACCACGTACCTAAGAGTGGTATTTCTATCTTATAAAATGGCCCCTGTTGGGACAAAATACTGTCACTGTAAGAGTGGTTCATTTTGGAAAGAAGATATGCGTTGCACAGAGAATTGTACTGACGGATTGTTACACACTAGATGCAGCCATTTTGTGGAGTCATGACAGTGGCTAATGATTCACAAGGAAATGGTGGCATCATTTGGTGCCTCATGCTTTAGTGATGTCACCAATCCCCTACTGCACTTATCAGCTGAATACTCGGTCTGCCCATAATACGTGTTTATGTAATGGGTCCACCTTTAAATGTGTATGTATCTTCATAGCGACAGCTTGGTGGTAAAAATGACCATTTAAATCCGCCTACCACTTAGCGGCAGATGGGGCCAAACACCACGCCCCTAGATAAGGCATCGCCTAACATCTCTTGTAATAATTTTTATAGGGGTCTCTAGAAATTTCTGAAAGGCAGTTGTGGTCACCTATTATTTATTAGCTCAACAATCATATAGTTAAGGAGCCTATTTATCATCAGAGACAGTGGAGTCCTAGAAAATCATCATTCCTTATTGCCGCTAATCGCAGCGCTACAACACGATCTTCCAGAGATATTAATAAATGTATTTATGCCAGGACAGGAGCAATGATAATGATAAAACATGTACTTTCGCCATGGTGACAGTTTGCATGGCAGGGTTCTGTCCTGGCAGTGCTCCTGCGTAACCTGGAGTTGCAGATGTGCACGTAAAGGCAGATGTGCACGTAAAGGCAGAGCCTTCTGAAGAAATCCCTCCTCTCTTGCAAAATAGCCATTTCTGAAGATGGCGTCAGCTATCGGCGATAAGCTTAGCTTTTTGGATTGTTAAATTGTAGAAGACCTGCAGTTCCTATACAGAACCATGGGGATGGTGGTTTTCCTCAGCACATGGGTGGAATACCAGAAATATCTGCACCATGCAAATGTAAGACACTCATGTGGAAATAGTTATTTCCACATTAATAACAGGGGGGGGGATAACATTTAATAAGTCCAAAATTTACTATTGAGAACTATCCACTTAGAAGTCTGGTCTCTTACACAAAGCTGTAAGAGAATACTATAATAATCATAATCTTCATCATTTATCTGCCAGTAATACATAACAATGTGACTCGTATACTGTGAATATCGCCTGATGGCATTGTGTGAATACCTGTATCAAGGTTAAATGGATTTACGTCAGCATATCATAGTCAGCTGAGGCAAGAGGCACTACTGAGAGAACTATAAGCTGACAGAATATATCTAAGCGTCCATATCTCCCTCAGGGGGAAATGTATGAAACCTTTTAAAAAATGGAAGTTGCAGACAGCAACCAATCAGCTTCTACCTACCATTTTATAGAATGTGCTTGATAGATGATAGCTAAGAGCTGACTGGATGCCATGGGGAACTTGTCTTTAGTAGGTTTGACGCATTTCTCTGAGATTTCTCTAACCAGTTAACAATTTGTTCTAAAAACCGCTCAGAAATTTTTTTTTTTTAAATAATTGAATTAGGTCAAGAACATCTATATATAACCTTGTCTAACAAGATTTTATTTAAAAAAAAAAAAAGTTTTACTGAAACACAGTACGTCAAAAAAATAGCAAGTTTTATGGTATACGGAGCTTAAACTTATTATATTTTGCGACAGCTGTCCAGTGGGCGCTTTTGACTGGTTGCAACCGTGTCGGGGAGAGCCCAGCCTGGCTGCAACCACGCCAGGCAAGTGGTTAGCGTAAAGGTGTGTATCCACTAGGCGAGAGTGGAACGACTGTACGATTACAACACTGTAATCATGCAATCGTTCTCCATCCCGTGCAGTGGATAATGTGCCCACGCTGACCGATATGCCGTTCAGTGTAGGCAACCTCCCTCATCCCCGAACATGCACAACTTGTCGTTATCGGCAGATTGACCAGCATGTTCAGGCGATGATTGATGTCGAAAACGACCAGCGGTAGTGCGCATCACTGGTCGTTTTCGACATTATACTGCACCCTTGCTGAATGATTAATGAGCGATTGAATAACGATGTCGTAATCGTTCAATTTAATTGTCTAGTGGATGCACACCTTCACAATAGGAAGTTACTGAATTTGTTTACAGTGCGATTTATACAGGTGTTTTGTAGTAAGTGTTAATCAGCGCAATAATTACAATGGGAACTATTTTTTTTCCTATCTGCATTTTACCATGTGAAAAAAGGCTCAGACGAGACGAACCCAAAACGAGACAATGGACCCGATTCTGCAGCAGCCATTTTGGTGCCCTACCAGACAGCCTGCTAGCCAGATGCAGGGGCCGTGGGTGAGTGGCGGTGCCTCCCTGAGTACTGCGTTGTGCGCTGGCACACCCCCAGTTACGGCAATGCGTGCACCAGCCCTAAGGCAGTGGTGGTGTCTCTGACTATGACCCTCCTATGTCTGCATTCACACTCCCATAACACACCCACTAAAAAGCGCTGTAATTGGGAGCAAACCATGCTCAAGGCAAATGGCTACGGGCCACTCCAGGCATGAGAAGTTCTGTTTATGCTGATTATTTCATTAAATTGTATTTAGGTGGAAATTAGCAGTAAATAATAGCAGACACCTATACGTTTGCTTTTATGGTCTCACGAGCTGTAGCCAGAAAAAAAGCAAATTGGTGACCAGCTGCTACAGTTTGATGCATATTCAAGGAAAAATATATTAGCATTTAAGAAACGCTGTATATTAAATCAAATATTAAACTTAGCAGAGAAGTCATCATACAATTCCACTAATGTGTCGTATGGTAACTTCAGCCCCACTTTTGTCTCCGACGGGTGCCCTGAACATTCAATGCGTTCATTTATAACTGGCTGACTTAGGGTCCAGATTCAGAGACGTATGTCCTCCTGATTGACAGACTGCAGCATTTGGGAGGCGGAGCGGGGGCATTCCGCCCCAGTTTTCCCCGAAAGGGATGTGGCCAGGCTCTGCGTCGGTGGACGCAGATTTCCTGGCCTAGCATGCTGCCAGGACCCTGCCAGGCTGCGGTAAGCTTCAGCCTGGCCAATGGGGCAACCAGCGCAACCCTGTGTTCTTCCCAGAATTTTTTTCCAGCCGGGTGGCATCCAAAAGTAGCCGGGCGGGGGCCTTCGCAATTATGCGCGCGCCGGGAAAAGGGGTATCTCCCTTACCAATCCAGCCCGACAGGTTTCAGGCTGCTTCCCCACTGGCTCTCAGTCAAAAGTGCCCATTATGCATTGTCCCCTGTAGTTTAACTTTGCCCTTATGCATTGCCCCCTGGCTGAAGTAGTGCCCCCAGGCTTAAATAGTGTCCCTTGTGCAGTGCCCCAGGATGGCCCCTTATGCAGTGCTCCCAGGTTTAATAGTTTCCTTTATGCAGTTCCCCCAGGTTTAATAGTGTCAATTATGCAGTGCACCCAGACGTAAATAGTGACCCCCAGACTGGTCCTGGCCCCAGCCCAGCACTTACCTTTACTTGCTGGCCGCTCTCGCTCCCGCTGCCTCGTGCTGACTGGATCTAACTAGATCCAGCGGGCGCCGGGGCAGGCTCCTCACCTCGCAGTGGGAACACTGGCCTCTGAAGCAATCGGAGGCTTCTTTAGCCTCCGGCCACTTCAGAGGCCAGCGTTCCACAGCGGGGGGGACAGCCGTGGTCAGCGGGGAAAAGTGCTGGGCGGCAGGCTGTGTCTGCTGGGCGATGCGCCTGCAGAACACAGCCTGGTGAGAACACTGGCAACTGATGGCGATACTAGGCTGGGATCTCAGTTTCCTAGACACCTGCTACACTGGCATTTTAGATGGACGAAAGTGCACAGTCGCCTGTGTGCCGCTCTGCAATTCCGTCCATCTCTGAATCAGGCCTTTGGTCACCTGAACTAGGAGACCTGCTTCTGTTAATGGAACCGATGTGATGTGTTATAGGGCTACAGCGATTATGCAGATGCAAAGTTCTGTGCAAGATGAAACTTGACTAACCTTTGTATTGTAACTTGAAAAGAGCAGCTATATTTTGCATATTTCTATTAAACATCCTGCAATGGTTAATGCGGCTATGAATGAAGACATTTTGGACATGACTAATGCTGCACATCCACTAGACGAGCTGAAAATTACTGCCCGCAGTCGTTTGTCAGTCTGTGATGAGCCTGCACTGAACGAGCAGTCGTTCAGTGCAGGCTCATCAATCATGCTGAGCCTGACGTTAGCGTTAGGTTGACCAGCATGTTTGCCTGATGATAGATGTCTAAACGACCCGCGGGAGCGCGCATCGCTGGTCGTTTCCGACATAACTGCGCAAGATCTGCAAGCGATTGCACGATAACGACTTTGGTATCGTGCAATCGCTTGCAAATATTGGTATGTAGATGGGCACCTTAACTCTCTCCCACGGCCGCTTGCTGCAGAGAACATCGTGTATTAAACCAGAAACACAATCATAAAAAACTATATAAAACGCACAAACATAAATTACATTATTTGAGGCCTATAAAGGATTTTGTAATATTTATGCACCACCAATAAAACCGCCCC
The DNA here is from genome assembly GCA_031769625.1 of Taudactylus pleione. NCBI lineage: Eukaryota > Metazoa > Chordata > Amphibia > Anura > Myobatrachidae > Taudactylus > Taudactylus pleione. Next base: position 104,533 of record JAUIMM010001744.1, on the reverse strand, counting down.
TCCGGCTCTGGAAAGTGCCAGCGCCATCCATTGATGCAATGTCCTGCCTTTCCACTTAATGCTTTTGTCATACTTGCTACAGAGGAATCCAGAAAGAAAGGAGAAAAAAAGAAAATTTGATAGCTACAGATTTTTTTTTTTAGACCATTAATAGGGAGCGGGAAATGAATTATTTATAGACATTGCTTTATGAAATAACATCGCATGGCAACACTCTGCAATTTACTGCCCACGCTGACCAGATCTCAATGCAAAACATCAATAAAAGGTACAGCTGGCAGCAATCCATCTGTACATTAGAATAACAAAAACTAGGTCAGCAATGCTGGGTGTAATAATGTGAGGCTGGAATGTACTATTGACAATCATGTCTCTCACTTCTCCCTCCCATTATACAAGAACCATGCACAGTATAAAATTAATTATATATATATGTGTTTACACTAGGGCAGGGAGGGCATGTCAGACAAGGGCACTTTAGCGCGTGCCCTAAAAAGCAGCATGATCACTCAGAAAAGTGGGTGTGGCCTTGAGACCCAACCCCTTTTCATCACTGTAGGGGGCATGGCCAGCACTCACAGATGCAGGGCTGCCCCCATGCTCGCCCCACAGTATGAATAGATGCCGTGCGCATGGTATCTACTCACTCATCGGCGATTTTACCGGACGGCAGATAGGGACGGCTGTCTCAGGGGGTCGCCCCCATAAGGGCAGGGTGTGGTACTCCACTGAAACAGCCTAGCGGGAACACACACACACACACACATTATATATATATATATATTACACACACACACACACACACTGGTTAATGGTAATGGACACGTGTCTTCTATACGGATATAATTAGAAATGTAGTTCTGCACTGCTGGATACCAACAATGCAGGCTGAGCAGAGTATGTAGGAAATGACAGCTACTCCAGTAACATAAGGAATGAAGTAGTATGAAGTATTAAGAGTACTTTCCCTGTAACATAATGGACTATGGGCCTGATTAGGCAGAGGATGGAATTGTAAAGGCGCACATAAGCAGCTGTGCAATTCTGTCCTTGCTAAAAATGCAAATGCAACAGGTGTCTGACAACATCTGCAGTCGCAGCCTGGGATCACCATCGGTGCCATGTTGGACAGCACCGCACTTACGCAGGCTGGCTGTCTTGCGAGGCCAGGAATCTGCATCCATGGACGCAGGTCCGTTTCTGGGAATGCAGGCCTTCCCCGACCCTTAAACGCCTCTGCCTCTCCATCAGGGTCTGCGTGCAATCATGCAGAACGAGTCCTGCATTCAGCATTGCACTTACATGCACTGCTGAATCAGGCCCTATGTGCTTAATGAATGCTCCCATAGATTACAGCTGTAGTTACAAGCATTAAACACAAAACAAATGCTGATAGGATGCGTGCAGGAGAAGGGCTCACTCCTTCAGGTCAACCTGCTATCCAGATACTGCATCAGTTTCAAACTTCCTACACACCCACACACTAAAGCCCCCACTTCTGACCATCATGTGCATACACACTTCTGCTAAACAGACACACATTGCATCACAGCACTGGGGTCATGGATTCAATCCCTACCAGGGCTCTATTTGTGTGGAGTTTATATGTTCAAACCATGGTTTACAGGAGCTCTGGTTTCCTCCCACACTGCAAAGGACACAGAGTAATGGTGCACACACACGGAACGATCAGTCAGCGATAACAATATCGCTGACTGATCGTCCTGCACCTTCCCGGAGTGCTGGACGATCGATCTCACCACCGACGGCCAACAACCCGCGATCAATGATTGCGGGTCCCTATAGTAACCTGGTCAATATCGATCATCCAGCACACCACCACCGACAGCCAACGATCGCGGGTCCCTATAGTAACCTGGTCAATATCGATCATCCAGCACACCATCACCAACAGTCAACGACCCGCGATCGATTGTGGGTCCCTATAGTAACCTGGTCGATATCGAACAGGTTGGCCTGCATGCACGAGCGATCGTCCATACATGTCCGCGCATTGCAGGTCGTTGGTGGGTTAGAAGGGACCAAAAAAATGCACGATATGATAGTTATCGTTCATATTGTGCATTTTAATCGTCCCGTGTGTACGCACCATAACTGGTCTCTGACACAATTAGGCTCATAGGCAGGGTGTGTGTTGTGTGGTGAGCTGGGACTGATGTGAGCGATTACATGGTAAAATAATGCACTCCCAAACACATATACTGTCACCAACACTGCTCAGTCACTCTCCAACAATCCAGTCATCTGCCATGGCCTGGCAAATCAGCTGGCGGTCAGGCTGATATCACACATGCACCTTAGATTGGCGTCCCACTGATGCCTTTAAAATGACAACTCCTAATCGCTCCAAAGTGACACCGCCACTTCTGGACAAGACATTTTTCGACAGCTGCAATAAAATCACATTATTAATATTAGGCATGAGTGCTACTTTTGAAAGCGGACAAGCGTAATAGAGAAAAAGGAATACACAGTTTGCAATTCATACGCTTTATGTGAGGATCTTGCATATTTTTTTTAATGTCAAAAGCTTCCTTTCCATAATATATCAATTAGAATATTACATACAGTTTCGTACAATTACTTTCATCCATTAAATTAGATAACAATGCACAAAGAAACTCCAGCACAAAAGACAAAATAATAGTCTCAAATATAAGTTAATGGAAACATGTCTTTTATTAATGTTTAATATCGAAAAAATAAAACTCTTATAATTCTCTTTACAGCAAATATATAATATCAGTGCTTTGGCCATAATAAGTTAAAGGCCCTTTATCATAAAATATATGGTTTTTAACCTTTACTCAAACTGAATTTATAATCCCTATTACTTCCCTACATATACATAACAAAAGTGTAGTAAAATTAGCAAATACTAAACTATATTAATAGATTTCATACTAACATTTGAAGTTATTATAAATGGTACACGCATCTAATGTATAGGTTACCTCCTTGGCTTGTTAGTTGCCGTGTACAATGCAATATTAATATATAAAATACATGCTTGGCGAATGTTCGTGCGAACTTGCTAAGACGGCAGCTAAAATGTTCAATACTGACTTAAACTATTCTACAAGCTATTAGCATTGAAGTTTGCAATACATTATATTATGCCATCAAGGCAAATTTTATACTGAAAAGGAGCAAAAAAAAAAAAAAAAAAAAAAAAAAAAATCTAAAATTAACAAAGAACCCCAGTATTTTGTAAACGTTTTTTCTTTATTATTTATACGAAATGTAACTTTCAAGTGGAAATAAAAAATAAAAGATTTATATTTACCAGTCAGTAAACAGATTTTACAGCTGCAGTTGTGTTTTTTTTTTTGTGAAAAAAAAATCTATAGAACTCTGAGAAATTTGTTTTCAAAAATATTAGAAATTCTTAGGGAGATTATTGGTTTTTTTTCTGCATATTTTTTTGATGTTGTAACCTTTCCATGACGGAATCCACCGACTGTAATGCGAAAAAAAATAAAATAAATTTAGATGTAATTAAAACTTTACACTCCCTTCGATGATCTAAAATATAGCGCTGAAAAACAATAGACTGACAGTTCCCAATCAACGCATACTTTGTGTGAGTACAGTGAAAGTCCCAGCCAATCCCCTTGGTTAAGTAAAGCTAAAATTCAAGTCACGGCTGGCTCATAAAAAAGTATTCACATTTACAATATATTTTCTCTAAAATAATAGATTAATAATAACTTGATCAGACTAATAGACGGAATGGAGCATCCCCTATTAGCTGGTTTGTGCATTATAAAGCTTTTAATGAAATCCAGAGACGTATCTTTGTAAAAGCAGCAGACAGGCTGATGCGTGGACAGTTCCTACCCGCAATCCGGCAATCTTTGTGGTAGTGTTTCCCCTAGAATCCGGAGCAGTGGTCTACAGCGAGACCAAAGCCCTAAACCAATTCTAAAATCTATTTCCAAATACTGTAGTATCTGATGTACAATGCCAGACACTTATTTCATCGCTCTGTGTGACTATCCATAGAACTGAATATAAATATATTTTTATATATATTTTTTTTTTTATAAAGGCAGTGGAACATCAGAACTGAAAAAGATGTTTGAATTTCGACCTATGTAAACATAATTTTAGTAAATGTAAACCAACGGTAAATCATAATTTACTGTGTATACCACATCAACATTAGACCAACTTTTTAATGCCAATTAACTGGATGCCACCAAAGTCAAACTGGGCATGCAGATACTTTAGATGAGGTGGCAGCAGTAGAGTTTTTCCTTAAGCCCGACTCTTGCCTTATTTTTCCCCATATATGCAAAAATATATATGTTAGAGGAAGATTGCTATAGAGTATTTAGAAGATGTCCGCGATACATTTAAGAATGTATTTGTATTGCCTGGTTGACTGGGGCCTGGCAGACGGGGCAGAGCGGCATCTCCTTCTGGCAGATCTTTTTAGCACACTCCATGCAGAAGAAGTTGTGGCCACAAGGGACGAGAGCTGCAACGACGTCATTATCGAAACAGATGACGCAGTCGTGCTTCCGCCGGGTCTCGGGCGGGGAGCTGGATGCAGAGCCACCGCTGGAAGAAGAGTAACTGTTGGTACCGTTAGAGAATGCGGGGATGTAGATGGGAAGCCCAACCTCGTTTGTGCTTGAAAGGTCACTTCTAATACTCCTCGTGAGGGGATATTCCAAACCTTCGGGAAAGGTAGGGGACACGCTCCCTCTACGCTGAGCCTTTGCAGCGACTTCATTTCCATAGCTGGAAAGTGAACTTCCTGGGTCATAAGGTGGCCAGATAGTGTCTGAAGGAGATGGTATTGGATCAAAGGCAGACGCATCTGTAAGATCTTCTGAGGCCACAGGTGGCATGGCGTCACCAAACCAGAAATTTGTTGCACTGAAGGGGCTCGTCGGGCTAAAGTCGGCCAACCTATTACTTCCGAAAAATGAATCTGTGGAGCCGCTTCCCAAGGAACTGGAGCTATCATTCCGGTAGTTAGACACCATTTTGTTCCGGCTGGGAGCAGTTGGATTGGCGTTTAACCAAGTGGACGCAAGGCCACTCGCTTCAAAACTAACATCTGTACCATTGTAATGGAAATCATTTTCTTCGTTCAGCTCAATGTAATTTCCAGTGCGCATGGCTATGTGCATCTCGATCTCCTCGCGTGCCCGGTCCACATTTTCCGGCATCCCGGTGACTTCGAAAACTGGCTCCTTATCTCGACTTGGAGTGACTATATAGGTGTGGGTTTGCTGCTGTATACGTTTTATTGTGGCTCCCTTTGGACCCACTACAAGGCCGACCACTCGATAAGGGACCCTCACTTGAACGGTGGTTTGGCCCGGAAGGTTAGGGGTACACTGCACACTGTTCACGGGGGGGCCACTTTTGTTGCGAGATGCTCGAATCATAGAAAAGTGTTCAGCTGCGGAAAGGATTTCCCTTTTGGCCATAGCGACGTCCTCTTTCCTTCCAGTGACAACAAATATTGGTTCTTCGCCCCGGACTGGAGTTTTGATGTAAGTGTTGGTCTTCGCCCTTAGAGCTTTGATCTTGCAGCCTAAAAGGAGAACATTTAGGATGTTTACTTAACATGTTCTGAATCACATGACAAAACAAATCATAATTTTCATCTGCTGGAGTTTCCCCACTCTCAAGGACCCCAGGAAGCCAGCCACACACAAAGCCAATTTAAACTACTAATTCACCGGTCCAGGTGCAGCTACATTGGCCCATGTATGACCATTAACTTCAACTGGAAGTAACCAGTTTAAATTGGTTTAATGTCAAAACTGAATAACCAAATAGCTCTCATTTGCCCTATGGCAGAATTTACCACTGCATCTTGGGGCAAACATGACTATAAATTAAGCCATATGGTCTCAAACCGAGAATTTGTCCAAGCTTGATGGTGGCACTTGACAAGATAAAATCGGGATAGTAGGGTCTGCATGCCACACCAAACCAGAGCCAATAACAAATCAAAGAGAGTCGAAAGAACAATCAAGTCTTTTATAAAATGAACTTACCCATCACCTCTCACCAAAATGGTGGGGGCTTTTACCAGGGTGACCCTCATAAAATTAGGCCTACATAAGGTATGACTTGCTGAACTGGCCTTAATAGGGTGAGAGGTCATGTCCACCTATCCTACCACCACTTCAACCGGCTGATGTACTAACAATTTAAGAGCCCATGCAGTGTCCATTGCCACTGGGACTTCAGAATATTACATCTGCATATACAGAAGATGCGACAGGCTCGAAATTCTACCCTGGCACATTGGGTCCTTCTTTATGCTGGCCCAAATTTATCATAAGTTCTCAAGCACAAACTAAAGCGGTCAGAGGGTAGGTCAAGGCGTATGCCTTTTCAGAGAGACTTTATCAAAAGAGAAACGGTTATACCCCTTTTATAAGAATGTTCAGGGTCAGACCCGGGATTTGGAACACATTTCCAACCCGAATCAGACCCCCTTTTAAACTGCACCGTTCACACTGACCCGGCTCCCCGGCGAAGGTTGGGCAGCGCTTCTTACCCTCCCCCTCACTCCAAATCGGTCCGGAGGCAGAGAGGGCGGGTGGTTAGCACTGCTCCGTTCTGGTCGGCCCAGCAGTGGATGCTTGGAGATGATGCGCCGCTGAAGCCAGACAGTCGAGCGGCATGCGGCGCGACCCGGGTCATTGTGACCTCGGTCGTGCCATTTACACTGCAGGGTGACATGGGAATGACCCGTGCTCAACCCTGCAAGCCAGCTGGGTCGGATCCCCGAGTCACTGAACCCGGATTGATCCGTTTACACCGACAAAAATCCAGGTTGATGCGCGTTCACGTGCAACAACCCGAGATTTAGAAGTCTGTGTAAAAGGGGTATTACACATTCAGGGTTTATCTATTAAGCAGTGAATAGTGTGGAGAAGTTGAGCAATGGAGAAGTTGCCCATAGCAACCAATCAGCTTTAAAGTAGCATTTATCAAGTACAGTCTATAAAATAAAAGGTAGGAGCTGATTGGTTGCTGTGGGCAACTTCTCCACACTTTCCACTGCTTGATAAATAGACCCCTCTCAGTGCCATTTTAAAGACTAACTAAGGGGGCCCATCTAACTTGTATAGAAGGAAATTTCCTGTTCTGGTGATGCGGTGGGATCGGAGAAATCGAACATGTTGGACAATCTCAATTCCTAGATTCCAACCTCAAAGTAGTTAGAATTGGCGAGTTGGGGATTTTTAACATGTTGTATTTCCCAGAACGTTTTTGATCGCCGATCGTTATCGATGTCGGCAGAATGGGGAAATCGGGCTGTAGTTGTCTGGCCTGCATAAGACTGATGGTGTAGGGCAGGATTAGGCAAAACACAGTTCCTCAATAGATGGGAGAGTCACAAGTCCCAAAAGCTGTCCAGGTGTGCTGGGACTTGTGGTTTTTCAGCAGTTGTGAGAGCCACAGGCTTCCTACTTTTGGTGTGCAGAGTAATAAACACAGACCTGGGTAAAAGCAGATTTATTCATGACATGTCTTCAGCAGATCTGTCATCTCCCTACCCACATCAGCTACAGGATATGGTGTTATTCCTGGAAAACACGAGCAGGCCTGGCTTTCTTACTCAGACGTGTAAAAGCACCTCCGCAAACTGATACTAGACCATGGATTCTGGGCAATGGGATGAGGTCATTATATAAAAATAAGAATGCATCCTCACCTCTGGGAAGTTAGCTAATGATGCCGGTCAGGGTAAGTACTGCTCACTTGAAAGTCAATAATGTCTATTATTGCTAAGGACAGGGTTACACAGTGCAGGGGGAGGGGAAATTCCATCAATTCTGGTTGTGAGCAAAACAAACCCCCCTCCCCTCAGTCCAACCACCGACAATTTAGACCTGTATGGAAAACAGACATTCTTTGTCGTTTCAGATTGGCTTAATGGCCGTGAGCTCGTTACTATTTCCTAACTGTTACATCATATGTTTAAGATAATCGGATATTTTATTCATTTTCATGGATTCTCGCAAAAAGCTCTTTTCTCCGTGAAGTCCCCATTGTCCCTTCACTGATCCCTCCTATTAGTCCCCATTGTCCCTTTAGTGATCCCTCCTTTTAGTCCCCATTGTCCCCCCAGTGATCCTTCCTTTTAGCCTCCATTGTCCCCCCAGTGATCCTTCCTTTTAGCCCCCATTGCCCCTGTAGGGAATACTCAGTTTAGTCCCCATTGTCCCTTTAGAGATTCCTCCTTTTAATCCCCATTGTCCCTTAAGTGATCCTCCTTTTAGTCCTCATTGTCCCTATATCGATCCCTCCTTATAGTCCCCATTGTTCTTCAGTGATCCCTACTTTTAGCCCCCATTGTCCCTTTAGTGATATCTTTTAGCCCCCATTCTCCCTCTATCGATCCCTCCTTTTAGTCCCCATTGTCCTTCAGTGCTTTTTGCCCCCACTTTTAGCCCCCATTGTCCCATATGGAATACTCCTTTTAGCCCCCACTGTCCCTTCAGTGATCCCACCTTTTAGCCCCCTTTGTCCCTTAAGTGATCCCACCTTTTAGCCCCCATTGTCCCTTCAGTGATCCCACCTTTTAGCCCCCTTTGTCCCTTAAGTGATCCCACCTTTTAGCCCCCATTGTCCCTTCAGTGATCCCACCTTTTAGCCCCCATTGTCCCTTCAGTGATCCCATTTTAGTCCCCATTGTCCCTCTATGGATCCCTCCTTTTAGTCCCCATTGTCCCTTTATCGATCCCTCCTTTTAGTCCCCATTGTCCTTCAGTGATCCCTACTTTTAGCCCCCATTGTCCCATCAGGAATACTCCTTTTAGCCCCCATTGTCCCTTCAGTGCTCCCTACTTTTAGCCCCCATTGTCCCATATGGAATACTCCTTTTAGCCCCCACTGTCCCTTCAGTGATCCCCTCCCTTTCAGCCCCCATTGTCCCTCTATCGATCCCACCTTTTAGCCCCCATTGTCCCTTCAGTGATCCCACCTTTTAGCCCCCATTGTCCCTTCAGTGATCCCACCTTTTAGCCCCCATTGTCCCTTCAGTGATCCCACCTTTTAGCCCCCATTGTCCCTTCAGTGATCCCACCTTTTAGCCCCCATTGTCCCTTCAGTGATCCCACCTTTTAGCCCCCATTGTCCCTTCAGTGATCCCTCCTTTTAGCCCCCATTGTCCCTTCAGTGATCCCTCCTTTTAGCCCCCATTGTCCCTTCAGTGATCCCTTCTTTTAGTCCCCATTGTCCCTTCAGTGATCCCTCCTTTTAGTCCCCATTGTCCCTACACTGATCATTTTAGTCCCAATAGTCACTTTAGTGACCCCTCCTTTTTGGCCCCATTCTCCCTCCAGTGATCCCTCTTTTTAGTTCTCATTGTCCATTTCAGAGATCCCTCCTTTTAGTTCCACTGTCCCTTCGGTGATCCTTCCCATTCCCATCCCCCCCCCCGTGCATCTGTCCAGCGCCCGCAGAGCCCCGGGACACTCACCCTGCCTCCCCACAATCTCGGCGACGTGCTCGGAGCTGGGCACCGGGACTAGCTCGTTGGTGTTGACGCTCTTCCTGCGCACGGAGAGTGCGGCCGGGCCCCCCAGCAGCAGCACATCCTCCTCCCCGGGCCTCTCTTCCTCCTCCTCCTCAGCCTCCATCGGGCCCAGCGCGGCCAGCCTCGCCCGGATCTCCTCCAGCTCGGGGGCCCAGGAGGCCGCGGTCACCCCACCACCCGGCATGGCGCTCGCAGCTCGGGATCAGCAGCAGAGAAACCCTGTCAGCATCGCCCCGGCCGCGGCAGGATCCCGGCACTCAGCCCCGGCCGCTAGTCCCGCTTTTCCCTTTATCCCCGCTCCCTCTTTTTTCTTCTCTTTGTTTCCCGACCCGGCGGGACACGCCCCTAGTCCCCGCCCTGCATAGGGAGCCGGTCGCGGATTGGGCAGGTGACGCGCGAGAACGGCGGTCCCTCTGCTCTGATTGGCCACATCCAGGTGACAATCACAGGTAAAGGGACGGGCTAAGGCTGGGCGGGGTAGGAAAAGGAAGTGTGAGATTTAGTGGGTGGGGTCAGTCACTGTGACGTCAGATGCCAATCTGCTCCTGCTGTACAAGTGCTGCTGCTGGGTTCAGTCAGGTCACAGACTCATCAGCAGTAACAATATGGCTGCTGGGAATGAGCATAGGACCAGCAATGTGTAGTGTGTGGTCTCAGCCATGGCTGCATGGAGCACAGGGGCAGTATGTGGTCTCATCCATGGCTGCAGGGAGCACAGAGACAGTGTGTGGTCTCATCCATGGCTGCAGGGAGCACAGAGACAGTGTGTGGTGTAATCCATGGCTGCACTTTTTCCACATTTTATGTTACAGCCTTATTCCAAAATGGAATAAATTCATTTTTGTCCTCAAAATTCTACACACAATACCCCATAATGACAACGTGTAAACAGTTTTTTTGAGATTTTTGCAAATTTAATTAAAAAAAAAAAACTAAGAAATCAAATGTACATAAGTATTCACAGCCTTTGCCATGAAGCTCAAAATTGAGCTCAGGTGCATCCTGTTTCCACTGATCATCCTTGAGATGTTGCTACAGCCTAATTAGAGTCCACCTGTGGTAAATTCAGTTGATTGAACATGATTTTGAAAAGTATACACCTGTCTTTATAAGGTCCCACACTTGACAGTGCATGTTAGAGCACAAACCAAGCATGAAGTCCAAGGAATTGTCTGTAGACCTCCGACACAGGATTGTCTTGAGGCACAAATCTGGGGAAGGGTACAGAAAAATATTTGCTGCTTTGAAGGTCCCAATGAGCACAGTGGCCTCCATCATCCATAAATGGAAGAAGTTCGGAGCCACCAGGACTCTTCCTAGAGTTGGCCAGCCGTCTAAACTGAGAAATTGGGGGAAAAGGGCCCTAGTCAGGGAGGTGACCAAGAACCCGATAGTCACTCTGTCAGAGCTACAGCATTCCTCTGTGGAAAGAGGGAGACCTTCCAGAAGGACAACAATCTCTGCTGCAATCCACCAATCAGGCCTGTATGGTAGAGTGGCCAGACGGAAGCCACTCCTTAGTAAAAAGCACATGGCAGCCCGCCTGGAGTTTGCCAAAATGCACCTGAAGGACTCTCAGACCATGATGAGACAAAGATTGAACTCTTTGGCGTGAATGCCAGGCGTTATATTTGGAGGAAACCAGGCACTGCTCATCACAATAGAATTGTTCAAAGAGTATGACGTGTGATAGGCTAGCCCACTCCCACCTTTAGGGAGCTATACATATACTTGAAACATATTTTTGTCTGTTTTAATGTTTATTGCATGTTGAAAAATTAAAATTCTTCTTATAAAACATCACTGGATATCTCCTTTTGGATCCACCAAAGATACCTTTACAGGATTCAACGTATGTTTATGACTGTGAGTATTGGTACGCAAAATCATTCTACTCACACAAAGATACCACTACAAGCTTCACAACACTGTACTTTACTGTAAGTGAGGTACGATACCTCCACCTTCTTGTGTTAGAATTTGGGACCACTATACATATAATGAACCTATATATGTTAAAAGAAAATTGGTATAAAGAAACCTTTATAGGAGTCATCTCCCTTGCTTAATAGTGATTGGGGGTACGCTCTGTTCCTTTATAGTTAACATCAAATTTTGTGTATAATATAAGGATTTATCTCTGATACATGTCCATTTATTTTTTATGTACTGTTGTGATCACATTACCACCGAAAATACACCACACATCAACAGATAAAAGAAATCTCCAATCGAAGCTAAGTATACATTTTTTGGCTCTGATCCTTAAAGTTACTCTAGATGACATAGGTATTAAGCGCTATCATACACGTCATACTCCTTGAACAATTCTATATTTATTCTCTGGATCATTGGGATAGATCCATTTGATGTGAAGTAAGCTGCATTATACCTTAAGTGGAGTGCCACAAATTATATACATTCTTTTAGAAACTGCTCATCACCAGTTCAATACCATCCCTACAATGAAGCATGGTAGTGGCAGCATCATGCTGTGGGAATGTTTTTGAGCGGCAGGAAATGGGACACTAGTCAGGATAGAGGGAAAGATGAATGCAGCAATGTACAAAGACATCCTGGATGAAAACCTGCTCCCAGAGTGCTCTTGATCTCAGACTGGGGTGACGGTTCATCTTTCAGCAGGACAACGACCCTAAGCACACAGCCAAGATATCAAAGGAGTGGCTTCAGGACAACTCTGTGAATGTCCTTGAGTGGCCCAGCCAGAGCCCAGACTTGAATCCAATTGAACATCTCTAGAGAGATCTGAAAATGGCTATGCACCGATGCTTCCTATCCAACCTCATGGAGCTGGAGAGGTGCTGCGAAGAGGAATGGGCGAAACTGCCCAAAGATAGGTGTTCCAAGCTTGTGGCATCATATTCAAAAAGACTTGAGGCTGTAATTGCTGCCAAAGGTGCATCAACAAAGTATTGAGCAAAGACTGTGAATACTTATGTACATGTGATTTCTTAGTTTTTTATTTTTAATTATATTTGCAAAAATTGCAAAAAAACTTTTTACATGTTGCCATTATGGGGTATTGTGTGTACAATTTTGAGGACAAAAATGAATTTATTCCATTTTGGAATAAGGCTGTAACATAATAAAATGTGGAAAAAGTGAAGCATTGTGAATACTTTCCGGATGTACTGTATATACACATACACAGAAAATGCTCTTATTTTGCGCTACAAATGCTCAGCTGCTCCTCTTAGTAGATCCCGTTAGCCGGAATCAAATATTATAGACACAAATAGAAATATACCAGAGGGCGCTAGATAAACAATTTTATAGAACATCTAAATAGTGTTCTATAGAATGTTCTCCTGTAAGTAATTAGTCAAAAACTTGGTCTTTCTTTTCTTATCTCAAAACTTCAGATTAATTATATTTCTTTGTGTAGAAACTCCAACATGTAAACTTCAAATATGACCAATAGATATTTGGAAGATATTTTCCTTCGACATTCAATACCACTGTACAGGGAGATGGTAAGTACTCCTGCCTTCACCCTTTCGGGAGTGATCTCACACGACGGCCCTTTGGAGAGGATACATCTATTTGTGCTGCAGGATTTGGATGTTATACACCATTTTCTGTTATTGTCAATCAGCCATCTGGGAAATTATTACCCCTGACTAAGTCCACTCTAATGATGAAACGCATAGGATTTAAGTTCTTTATCCATTACCGCAAAGGGACCATGTCGTGTGAGCTCACTCCTGAAAGGGTAAAGGCAGGAGTACTTACCATCTCCCTGTACAGAGGTATTGGATGTCGACAGCATTGTAAGCTGTATGCACAGTTTTTTCGAATTCTTATGTATAAAGACTTTTATAAAATTGTGAAAATTGTATTACTGATTGGCCCTTGGCTTCTTTGGGTGATTTGTTGAAATGGAATATCTTCCAGATATCTATTGGTCATATTTGACGATTACATATTGGAGATTTTACACAAAGAAGAAGAATTCATCTGAAGTTTTGAGATAAGAAAAGAAATACCAAGTCTTGGACTAATCACTTATAGTATTACATTCTAAAGGAGAACACTATTTAGATTATCCATAAAATTGTTTATCTAGCTCCCCCTAGTATATTTATTTATATATATATATATATATATATATATATATATATAATTTGAAGTGCTTATTTGACAGAAACTAGGATGTCAGTATCCCGTTTAAGGATTTATTATAAAAGTAAGCATGACAAAAACATTTATAAAATATGAAATTGTACATAGGAAATCTGCAGTCAAGAATCGTAATAAATCTTTATTTAAAAAAAATATAATGATATAAACAGCTGGTAGACCTAAGAGATTATGCAATGTTATATGGGCAATCTAGCTGGTGTGTGTTTGTGTGTGACCCCCTCAGCCCGGCACAAAGCCAGGGGGGGGGCGCGATCAGTGTGATCCTCCCCCCCACAGGCATAGGAGACTGCTGCGGCTCAGCAGCTGTGTGCAGTCTCCCACTGCAGCCCAGCATACAGCAGTGTGTGCTGGGCTACTGTGAGGTAAAAGGGAGGGGGAGGCAGCACCAGCAAGCCCAAGCTCGCTTAATTAGTACCCGCTCCTCTTTCCCTCTCGGCACCCCTGTATATATGTGTGAATATGCAGGGCCGGCCCAAGACAAATTTTTTAGGTAAGCAAAAAAATGTAAGCGCCCCAAGGGGTACCAATGTACGGGCCCAGAAAAAAAATAAAGGAGCATGGTCTAGTGGGAAATATAATACACCCCCACCCCATATAATAATACACCCAACACCTCTCAAATAATATTAATAACCCCCATCCCACATGATACATCCCCACCAACATAATACACAGCACACTCCTGTAATAACAATATACCACCACACCACATAATAAAAAACACCACTCCTCAGATCACATTAATATATCTCCACCTCTCAAATAATATTAATAACCCCCATCCAACATGATACAGCACACCCCTCAAACAACATTAATAAACCACCACCACACATAATAATACACCCCACACATCGCAAATAACGATAATATACCAGGGCCACATCACATAATACACCACCACCCCTCAGATCACATTAATATACCCACCACCCAATATAATACACAGCACATCCCTCAAGTAACATTAACCCCCACCCCACATAATATACAACACACCCCTCAAATAACATTAATAAACCCCCACCCAACATAACACACCACATCAGTGACAGTGCACACATACGGTCAGTCAGTGACAGCGCACACATACCTTTTTATAGAGGCACTGCACTAAGCAGGCTGCAGGACACGGCACCCCGCCCATCCACGATTAGCAGCAGCAGCAGCAGCCAGCAGGTCGCCCCCTGAAGATAGCACTCAGGACAGCCCTGGATGCAGGTACAGTTGGTCGTGGTGGTGTGGTGGCGCTTGTGTGACGTCACACGCCACGACCTCATACAGTGCCGAGGGGGAGTTCTGAACGGTGCAGAGAGGGTTTGTTAAGCCTTCTACTGCGCCTTAATTTATTACTGTACTATGCACACATAGGATCCGGAGACACTGGCGGCGGAGCTGGAAAGTTCTCTCTACTCCAGTGTCTGTGGCTGCTCCGCGTTCCCGGCGGCTATTCACGGTGCCCTCTGCCGGCTGGCGCTCTACGCACCTGCGTAGTCGGCGTAATGGGCGGGCCGGCCCTGTGTATATGGGCTGAAGATTTCTAAGTGCCAGGGAAGCTTAGTTCCATCCACCTGATGACATCTGAGGAAGTGCTGCAAAGTAAGCACCTGCATGGTAAGTGAAGAGGAGCCCTGGATGTTGTTGGGAGAGCACTGCATGGGAATATGTAGTTACAACTGACTGGTTGTTATTAGCTGATTAGCAAACACTGGAGTATGGTTGCTGTGATTTTAGCAAATTCCTATGATAGAGACACTTATTTAGGTGATTGCAGATGACGCGTTTCACCATATCAGCAGCATAGAGGAACAAAGTGTAGCATTGCACATAGGACAGTAACATCACACTGAAGGTGAGAGACAAGAGAGAGGTGGTGCACAAGGTGATAAAATGACAAGTGCAATTACAAGTACGCATGACAACAAAAATGAATGGATGTGGTTTCAATAAAATCACATGACAGACTGAAGAATTCGCCATAAGATATGGACGGCCAGACAGACATGAATGTAACAGTAATGCAGAATTAGATTGAGTTACGCAGTTTGAGCAAAATCATGCAGAACCAATTTAGCATAAGACATGGCAGAAACGTGGGGAAGACGGAGAGTGGACAGGCAGTAGACACACTGAAAGCTTATATTCTAGGTAATGAGGTATTCAGTGACAATAAGAGACAGTGGGATGAAAGACCTACTGTAGGGACGACAGGGCAGCCACCTTGGAACCAAAGCTTAAGAAAGGTGAAGCCGTGAAGTATTGAAAATTACAGGCCAGCGAGTGCTTTGGTGATGTCCTTGGTTTGTAATGAACAGGCTGTGGATCCATTTGGCTGGGATGGGAGGACAGATCGTAAGGTGGGACGAGTGGCAGCTCAGGGTCTCAGTGGAGGGAGGTCAGTCCGAGCCAGAGGAATATTGTGTCCCACTGATTGAATGAGACACAGTTGGTGAGGTAGCCATTTTGGGTGTGATGCTCAGGACCAGAATATAACATTCTAAAGATGCCAAAGGTTTCCCAAATAAAAATACGCTGGAAAAACTCACTCAGGAGTTCCAAAAATTATACATCAACAAGAGAAGTGTTTTATTTTATAATTGACAGTTGTCTTTTGAAGGAATGACAATCATGATATTTAAACACTTGTTGATTTAAAGCAGCAATCCCACATAGATTTTTTTTTTCACTTTAAATAGCAATTTAAATACATTTTAGACATGCATCATTATTATTAGCTATCCTACAAATCATTATCTAGGTCCTTATATAAAACTCGGTATGAAAAACATTTATAGCTGCCAGACATAGTTGGTTCAGGCCTTCTGCTCTCAGAATCGAATAGGGCAGAGGCTCCCAATTGCGGCTCCAACAGTTTAGATTTTAGAGATATCCATGGTTGAGCACAGCTGATTTAATTCGTTTCTCAGTCAGGATGGGTACAGGATGCCGACGGTCAAAATCCCAACGCCAGCATCCCAACAGGGTTAGGATACTGACACCTGTCGATAGGTATACTAACCCTCTCCCTAACCCTCCCTCCCCGGTGCCTGAACTTAAACTCTCCCTAGTGCCTAACCCTACCCCTAGTGCCTAACGCTCCCACCATCACCGCTACTTACCTTTGGGATGCCGGCGGCGGGATTCTGACAGGTTTTGCGATTCCCCTGCGCTGGGATATTGAACGTACCCCCCTCAGTCAATTTGATTTAACTACCTGTGCTCAACCATGGATATCTGTAAAACCTGCACTTTTGTGGTGCCTAGAGAACTGCGTTTGGGAACCTCTGGCATAGGGGAAAAGAAAGGGTGTAGATGTAACAGTACAGACAGATCAAAGGGGTTTTCCAAAGCCTCTCTGCTCACTACATCATATAACTCTAGTTGCCATGGTAGCCTGTAATCAATAGCAGCTTGAAGAAGCACGTTAAAGAGTAAATGGTAATTGCTACTTTATAGACTTTATAGACTACCACAGTGATTTATGTTAAAAAAATATAATAAAACACCTTATTTTTTATGAAATTGCTTATTTAAACAACCATCATTACAGCTTAACTTATACAGATTCAGATAGTGGGGGAAGGAACCCTCTAATTTGAAACATGGATAGATCAAATGAAAAGAGTTAGTCCAAAAATGAACAACAACTGTAAACAAAATATAATATCCAGAGGAGTATATCCAATATATTAGGACAAGAAGAAGTTAATGTGCAAGTGGTCATGATAAATTAAATCTGAAAGAATGTTGCCTGCTATTGGAACCATTGTATCTTCTGTGAGTGCTAATAAATAATGCAAAAAAAATAAAATAATCCAAAAGACATATTGCATAAGTATTGGAGGCATTTGCCAATTACATTTATTTTTGTAGTAACATTGCCAGACTTAAATAAAAATATGTTGTAAGAAAAAAAAATTACCACATGTACTGTAGCATAGCATTTATTGTATGGAGAAAGAGGGATTTCTGGCCTCATGGCTGATGAAAACCCACTTGTCTCTACTGTAGCATCTTCATATTTGTCCATCATGTTTTCCAGGTCCACTTTTTGAGGTTGTAAATCTGGTTACACGCCAGGACGCAGTGGCGGATTTACCGCTAGGCAACACAAGCAGGTCTTAGGGGGCCCGCCAACAGGGCTGTATAATGGAGGGCCCCGGCAGGCTGTCAGTGCATTGATTCGACAGCTGCCGGGTGCTGGCTCCAGCTCACGCTGCTCTGTGGAATTCCCCGCTGCTCAGTCACCACTGCCTTCAGACGGGGGGCGTGATGTGGGCGGAGCCACCCACGATGATGGGGAGTTGGGGGCGGGTGCAGTGATGATTTGTGCCCATCACCTATAACCTCGCCCCCAGCATGGAGTTACAGTGGAAGATGGCAAGGTCCAAGGATGGCCCCTCCATTCAAGAATCACATCTGTGGCCACACTACAGTAACCTGTGCTCCTCCTCCCCTCTGTGCTTCCTGTCTCAGCATCTCTGTCCTTGTTCTGCTCTCCATACTTGTTTTATTATATGCCTGTCTGTCTCTTCCAGTTTGTGTGTATGTCTCCATGTCCCCCTCCCCGCACCAGCAGTGTGTATGTCTCCATGTCCCCCTCCCCCCACCAGCAGTGTGTCTCCATGTCTCCCCTCCCCCCACCAGCAGTGTGTATATCTCCATGTCCCTCTTCCCCCCTACCAGCAGTGTGTGTGTCTCCATGTCCCCCTTCCCCCACCAGCAGTGTGTATGTCTCCATGTCCCCCCTCCCTCCACCAGCAGTGTGTGTGTCTCCATGCCCCCCATCCCCCAACAGAAGTGTGTGTCTCCATGTCCCCCTTCCCCCACCAGCAGTGTGTGTCTCCATGTCCCCATCCCCCACCAGCAGTGTGTGTCTCCATGTCCCCCTTCCCCCACCAGCAGTGTGTGTCTCCATGTCCCCATCCCCTACCAGCAGTGTGTCTCCATGTCCCTCTCTCCCCCCCACCAGCAGTGTGTGTCTCCATGTCCCTCTCTCCCCACCAGCAGTGTCTCCATGTCCCCCTCCCCCCACCAGCAGTGTGTGTCTCCATGTCCCTCTTCCCCCCACCAGCAGTGTGTGTCTCCATGTCCCCCCCCCACCAGCAGTGTGTGTCTCCATGTCCCTCTTCCCCCCCATCAGCAGTGTGTATGTCTCTATGTCCCCCTCCCCCCACCAGCAGTGTGTCTCCATGTCTCCCCTCTCCCCACCAGCAGTGTGTATATCTCCATGTCCCTCTTCCCCCCCACCAGCAGTGTGTGTGTCTCCATGTCCCCCTTCCCCCACCAGCAGTGTGTCCCCATCCCCCAACAGCAATGTGTGTCTCCATGTCCCCCTTCCCCCACCAGCAGTGTGTGTCTCCATGTCCCCCTTCCCCCACCAGCAGTGTGTGTCTCCATGTCCCCCTTCCCCCACCAGCAGTGTGTGTCTCCATGTCCCCATCCCCCACCAGCAGTGTGTGTCTCCATGTCCCCCTTCCCCCACCAGCAGTGTGTGTCTCCATGTCCCCATCCCCTACCAGCAGTGTGTCTCCATGTCCCTCTCTCCCCCCCACCAGCAGTGTGTGTCTCCATGTCCCTCTCTCCCCACCAGCAGTGTCTCCATGTCCCCCTCCCCCCACCAGCAGTGTGTATGTCTCCATGTCCCTCTTCCCCCCCACCAGCAGTGTGTGTCTCCATGTCCCTCTTCCCCCCCATCAGCAGTGTGTGTCTACATGTCCCCCTCCCCCCCCACCAGCAGTGTGTGTCTCCGTGTCCCTCTCCCCCCGCCAGCAGTGTGTGTCTCCATGTCCCTCTCCCCCCGCCAGCAGTGTGTGTGTCTCCATGTCCCTCTCCCCCCCCACCAGCAGTGTGTATGTCTCCATGTCCCTCCCACCCCCCACCAGCAGTGTGTGTGTCTCCATGTCCCTCTCCCCCGCCAGCAGTGTGTGTGTCTCCATGTCCCTCTCCCCCGCCAGCAGTGTGTGTGTCTCCATGTCCCTCTCCCCCGCCAGCAGTATGTGTGTCTCCATGTCCCTCTCCCCCCCCACCAGCAGTGTGTATGTCTCCATGTCCCCCTTCCCCCTCCAGCAGTGTCTCCATGTCCCCCTTCCCCCACCAGCAGTGTGTGTCTCCATGTCCCCCCCACCAGCAGTGTGTCCCCATCCCCCACCAGCAGTGTGTGTCTCCATGTCCCCCTTCCCCCACCAGCAGTGTGTGTCTCCATGTCCCCATCCCCCACCAGCAGTGTGTGTCTCCATGTCCCCCTTCCCCCACCAGCAGTGTGTGTCTCCATGTCCCCATCCCCCACCAGCAGTGTGTGTCTCCATGTCCCTCTCTCCCCCCCACCAGCAGTGTGTGTCTCCATGTCCCTCTCTCCCCACCAGCAGTGTGTCTCCATGTCCCCCTCCCCCCACCAGCAGTGTGTATGTCTCCATGTCCCCCTCCCCCCACCAGCAGTGTGTGTCTCCATGTCCCTCTTCCCCCCCACCAGCAGTGTGTGTCTCCATGTCCCCCTCCCCCCCCCACCAGCAGTGTGTGTCTCCATGTCCCTCTCCCCCCCAGCAGTGTGTGTGTCTCCATGTCCCTCTCCCCCCACCAGCAGTGTGTGTCTCCATGTCCCTCTTCCCCCCCACCAGCAGTGTGTATGTCTCCATGTCCCTCTCCCCCCCCAGCAGTGTGTGTCTCCATGTCCCTCTCCCCCCGCCAGCAGTGTGTGTGTCTCTGTGTCTCCATGTCCCTCTCCCCCCCACCAGCAGTGTGTATGTCTCCATGTCCCCTACCCCCACCAGCAGTGTGTGTCCCCAGTTCCCCCCACACCCCACCAGCAGTGTGTATGTCTCCATGTCCCCTACCCCCACCAGCAGTGTGTGTGTTTCCATGTGCTTCTCCATCCTAGTCCTATGTGTATAGCTACATGTTCCCCTTTCCCGGTGTGTATGTCAAGGGCCGGTTCTCCCGTTACGCATGGTATGCAGCTGAGTAGGGCGCCGCATAGTGCAGGGCGCCTCAGCTGCGTACCATGCGGGCCGCGGGCAGACTATGTCTCTGTGACACAGGCTGCACCGCGTGTGTAGCGCTGACCGGATGGAGTTCGGTCAGCGCTACACAGCACAAACACACAGCCGCCAGCGCCGTATGTTGGCTTTAGCAGCTGATGAGAGTCAGACAGACTCTCATTGGCTGCTGCTCCCACTGCCAGAGCCGGACATCTGACGGCTCCCACAGTGGGTAATGGGAGTGACGCGTCACTCCCATAATGCAAAGTGGCAGATGGAGGAGCTGATATCGGCGGCGGGGCCAGGAGCAGGAGCGGGTTTCAGGTGGTTTTTTTTGTATTTTTTTTTATTACGTCTCTACTGCGGGCGGGAGGAGGTGGATTACTGCTGGGGGCACTACAAGGGGGCGGGGGACTAGTACTGGGGGCACTACAAGGGGGGGCTACTACTGGGAGCACTACAGGGGGGGCTACTACTGGGGGGATTACTACTGGGGGCACTACAAGGTGGGGAATACTACTGGGGGCACTACAAGGGGGGGGGAATATTACCGGGGGCACTACAAGGGGGAGAATACTACTGGGGGCACTACAAGGGGGGGAATACTACTGGGTCCACTACAAGGAGGGGGAATACTACTGGGGGCACTACAAGGGGGGGAATACTACTGGGGGCACTACAAGTTGGGGGCACTACAAGGGGGGCTACTACTGTGGGCACTGCATAGGGGGTACTACTACTGGGGGCACTGCATAGGGGGGAGTACTACTGGGGCACTATATAAGGGGCTTACTACTGGGGGCACAAGGGGCACTGCACAGGGGGACTACTACTGGGGCACTATAAGGGGAATAGTACTGGGGGTACAAGGGGCACTGCACAGGGGGATCACTACTGGTGGCACTGTAAAAGGGGCACTGCTTGGGGGGTACCACTACTGGGGGCACTGCATAGGGGGACTACTACTGGGGGCACTATATAAGGGGAATATTACTAGGGGCACTGCACAGGGGGGACCACTACTGGGGACACTGCATAGGGGGACAACTACTGGGGGCACTATATAAGGGGAATATTACTAGGGGCACTGCACAGGGGGGACCACTACTGGTGGCACTGTAAAAGGGGCACTGCATAGGGGGGCGCCAAAAAAATACTCGCTTACCAAAAAATTTGGGCTAGGGCTGGCCCTGTGTATGTCTACATATCCAACCCCCCTCCCCCGTCAGTCACCAGTGTGTATTTTTTCATGTCCCACCCCCCAGTCACGTGTGTATGTCTCCATGTCGTGCCCCCCCAGTCATGATGCGTATGTATCCATGTCTCCCCAGGCCCCAGCGTGTCTCTGTAACATCTTTGTGTCTGTGTATCTGGTCTTTGTTTTTTTCTCATTCCTTTACCTGTGTCTTCCATTACTCCTTTTAAGTCTGTACCCCCACCTAATTCTATTATTTATCACCCATCTTTTCCTGTACCCCCACGAACCACCTTTCCATTTTGCCCTACCACTGTTCCTCTTACCCTGCTCCTCATTCCGCCACCCCCTTTCTATTGTCCCTCCTTCACCTCTTACCTTCCTCCTCCTTTTCTACTGAAGGTGATGGAGTCCTGCTGGGCAACGATCAGAAGTGGCGAGGAGAAACCGGAGGATGCCAGGTGAGCACCATCTTCTGTTTTTAAATAATTTTTCTTCTTTATAATGCTGCTGTCACTGGTGAAAACCCTGACGGCAGTAAATTATGCCAGTTTTCACCAGTAAAGCTTCCCCATATGAACAGCACAAGTATTTTGGCGGTACTTTTATCGCCACAATACCTGTTCTTTCAGCAGATTAAAATTCTTTAAAAAATGCTTTATTCCTTGCAAAATCAGCCTCTGCCAGGACGTTCCGCCGTCCTATCTGACGATTGGGAAGTGCATACAGTACACACTTACCCATCATCGGCCTGATGTGTCGTGACTGATGTTACAATTGGGCGGGCATTTCCATGTGCCCGCCTAGTTGAGCTGTCAGTCACTGGCGGATCTGCAGCAAGTGTGTGGGCGATCGGCCTGTACACACAGCAAGATACACCAATATATCTGCAGATATATTGGGTGTTGGCTGTGCTGCACAGTCGACGTGATATGCTTGTCAACACTAGTTTAAGTTAACAGGCCATTCATCATTAGGGGTCCGGTGGCTGTGTGCATGCGTGACTTCGGGTCACGCATTCATAGCTGCGCTGATGGGGGGTAGGTAGTAAAGCAGCTACTTCTGTACCTGTGATACTAACCGAGGGGACAGCTGCTTTTCGGAGCAGCTGTCCCCGCACGGGAGCAATGATGAATTGCTCCAGTGTCAAGCTTTCCCCACTGTGAGTTGGATACTTAAGTATCCCTCGCAGTGAGATGATAACATAATAATCATCGGGGGGGGGGGGGCACATGGCCCCCGATGATGAATAGGCCCCATGGTGAGAGACAGACATCTCTTACTTAGCTCATAAGAGACTAGGTTATTACCTGCATAAAAGGCTGTTCCAGTATTGTGTACAGCTACCTGTAAGTGTCCTACACTCAACAGCTGGTGAGCTGTATAAAACCCTGCTCTGCTCTATTACCAGTATGTATGTAACAGTAAGTACTGCTATACCTGCTATATATTAATAAACCAACACCACTAATACCCCTTTCAGACATACGGGTATTTGGTCAAGACCCCCCTTTCACACTACAACGTCTACCCGGGAAATTCCCGGGTAGACCCCTTTCAGACAAGAGCAGGGTTTTTCAGAGTTTTACACAGAAAATCACAGTTTTGTCATTTTAAGTGGATGTTATGCTGGCACACATTAATGAGGTCATGCAAAGGTGGGGGTTTGGTATAAGGGGACTGGGAGGGGCACCTATAAGGCATGGCTGTATTTCCAAGCATCTGTGTAGCATGGAGACCTTCTATTGTCTGGTGGATTTGGTGTGCTACACAGCAACTGAGGCATGGCTGAAGCTGCTCACACTGGGCCTGATTCAGAGCCGCTCGTAAGCGGCCGCTCGTTCGTAGTCATTCGATGTTGTACAACCACGCATGCGTCGTTGTAACAGTGCGCATGTGCGTACGTCTGATTGCGGTCAGTTTTCAGTCGATCGTAGACACAGCGAACAGGAAGTGACATGTCAAATGTGATTGACAGAATTTTCCGTTTTGGGGTGGTGACAGGGGTGGAGATGGAAAAACACAGGCGTGTCGAGGCATTTTTTGGGCGTACATAAATTATCTTATGCGAGCGCCAAATGTGAACGGAACAAGTGATACGTCACGGTCTTATCCAATTTCCATTAAGACTGCTCGCTCAGCTTGTGGTCTGGTATAGTCTACCACAATGATGATGGTCTCTTCGTACTTCCCTGGGCTCATCGATGGTGATTCGATTTATGAATTGTGGCCACAAAAACAATCATCTTTTAATTGCAAATCTGCTTGTAAGGTGTTTAGGAAATAGACCTTTTTTAGTAGCTAAAATCCGAACGCAGGTGAACTACTCAGCTGCTAATTTCGGGGTCATACAATCAATTAGCTATCAATTTTTATTGTTTTTGGGACTTTTAAAATATTTGTAAGTGTTTCTTTTTTAGGGAAACAATATTGTACGCATATTTGTTTATTTGCTTATTTTTTTGGAGGACAAGAAACCAATCGTCCTTTTGTTTTTTGCTAAGTGTTAATTCAAACTCATAAATTCTTTTTAACCCTTGTTTTGTTTGACAAAATTAAATGTTTCTATTTCCGTTGTATTGTTTCTAAGTTTGTTTTAGGGATTACCTTTTAACCAGTTTTGGAATAAATCATCAATAGAATTGTGCCGTTTTTTTCATATTTTTATTAAATGATTGTGTAAATTTTTTTTTGGTTTTATTTTTGTTTGCCATAAACATATTTTTTATAAGGATAAAAAAATGAAAATTGATTTGGCCCACACACACAAAAAATAAGTGGCATTTGAACTTTAACAAATCAAAACAACACAATTCACAAGAAAGGAGAGGGAGGTTGTTGTCATGAAGGAATATGGGACAAACACAGAGATGGATTGTGGGGTAATTAGCCAGTGCTGTCATCGTCTTTTAGGCCTTTTGGCCGGGGGTTGGAGGGAGCCGGAACGGGCCGGGAGCTCCTTCGGCTGGCCTGGCAGGAAGGGAGGCCGGCTCCAACATGTGCTGGCGAACGAGCTGCTCCAGGGCTTTTGCAATTCTTACATTTGCCCCAGTATTTTCCGCCAGGGCATTTGCAATTTTCACGTTGGCTGCAGTATTTTGATCAAGGGCGTCCGCCACCCGTAGCAGATTGGCGTCCATCCTCAGCAGAATCTCGGTGTGCTGATCCGTTTTAACATTGAGATCAGTGAGGAGGCCCACTGCCTGCGAGGGGGAATGCCCTGGACTGTCTGCCACAGGGTCCCCAGCCGGATCTACTGCTTCCTCCCCTGCAGAACCAGAAGAAATTCTGCGGCCAAAGCTCTCCTCTGGAGCAGACTCATCCGCCTGTGTCTCTGTGTGAAAAAAGAGAAAAGATTAAAAATCAAAATGAGGTATTGTTCAAAACACATTTCTGAGTTGTTAACATTACAACATTTACCTGGGGCAACATGAGGAGCCGCAAAGTCTGGCATGTCGGTATCCATGTTCGACACGCCAAACAACTCCTCATCCTGCACACACCCCTGGGCCAGCTCCTCCAAATCCGTGAGCTCAAGTGACACAGGGGTGGGACCCCCACCTGTTCCCCCTGCATGCCTAGCCCTATCAGCCATTTTTTGTTTAAGCCGATATTTGAAGTCGCTCCATCTGTTGGTTAAAAAGTTGGCATTATTACTGCAGTATTTGGCCCTGTAACCATTTTTTATTCAAATGTAGTTTTTACGTACCGGCGTTTGACCTCTCGGGTTGAACGTTCAAACTCACCCACCCCATTGACAGCACTGGCTATGTCGTCCCACAGTTTCCATCTCTGGGTTGCACCCATATTCCTTGGTGCCTATGCCAGGTTGTCGTTGCACATTTGCACCAAAACCTCCATCTCCTTCCTTGTGAATTGTGGCTGTCTTTTTTTTTTGGCCCTAGTTTGCCTACTAGGCCCAGCAGCCTCTTCCAAGGCATCCTCCAAATCATCATAGACACTCTCTCATTAATAGAGAGTGATCTTGAACGGCAAATTGACAGTCCTACAGCAATACCACCACTTATGCAATTAATGTCGGTGTTACATTTTTGTGCCTAAGGATCCTTTCAAACCACCGTTGGAATAGTGGCAGGAATATCCCAATCCTCCTTTTCAAGGATCCTGAGGGCAGTGATGGAGGCACTTTTTAAACACCTCCATCATTTTATTAAAATGCCATTAGATATGGGTTCCCTTAATGTGGTGAAGGCTAATTTTTAAAAATTGCTGGCTTCCCACACATCATAGGGGTTGTGGATGGCACTCACATACCACTTCAGCCTCCAGCAAGGCTGGAGGCTATATTTAGGAACCAAAAGCACTTTCACTCGATGAATGTAATGGTGGTATGTGATTTCTCCCTCCAAATCCTGTCCCTGAATGCCAAATTCCCAGGCAGTGCACATGATTCCTTCGTCATCCGGCAATCAGGGATTTGGCACAAATTAAACAACCTACAAGCTGGTGATGCGTGGCTTCTGGGTAAGTTGACACCTTCTCTTGAAAGCAATGCAAAGCTTGGTACACAATGGTCCTGATGTTGTTTTTTATATTTTCACAGGAGACAGTGGTTACCCTTGCACGCTCTGGCTGCTCACTCCTTATTTGGTTCCCACACCAGGGCCACAAAGTCAGTATAATTCCGCACTTACAGCCACCAGGCAGGTGGTGGAGCGCTGTATCGGCCCTTTAAAAGGCCGATTCAGATGCCTCCACCGCTCTGGTGGCGACCTCATGTATTTGCCGGCTATGGTTTCGAAAATTGTGGTCCTGTGTGGGATTTTTCACAACATCGCCATAAGGAGTGGTGTCCCAATGCAGCCAGAGGATGCCTTGCCTGAAGGCGGCCCCCCCAAGGTTGGTCGGAGGTCAGTATGTGGGGGGGCCATACGCGATGAAGTTGTTGCAAGATTTTTTAAATTATTTCAACAAATTTATTTAATTGACACAATGTAGACATGTAATATTTTTTTTTGTTTTATTCCCTAAAATGACCATACAAATCCATGCATACTACCTGATCAACAAAAATGACTTTATGTGGACACATTGGATATAACTTTGGGAAAACTGATTTCTTCTCCTCATTTGTGGATTCATGTTGGCATGCTACTTCTTCAAACAGTTCCTGATTGTTTTTTTTGTGGGTTTTGGCGATTTTTGGACTTTTGTGTGTGTGTTTTCAATGTTTGAATTTATTGTGTCAATTCACTTGGTGTTTATTATTTGTGTGCATTACATTTATTTTTTACGTTACCCAACCATTTCCATCGTCAATTACAACCAAGTGTAACCTGTTTCAAAAAATGCAAAGTTGCTTAATGCCTAATACTGTAATTTCTTAATTTGTAATCTTTAGTACCCTGCTTTGTTGCTCAAAACAAACCCCAAAGATATTATGCTGAATCAGTAGGTTGTACATTCTAGGCCTAAGCAGGTAGCTTTAATTTTGACATTACCCCCCCCCAAAAAATAATCTCTTTTGAAGGTTAATTCTACAAACCTATTGGTATTGTTATGTGTTTAATGTGCAAGCTTACATACTTACTTGAGCTTTCTACAAACAAATGTACATTACTTAAAAACTCAGGGACAAATAGTAGACTTATGTAAGGTTCAACAATCTTAGATTTACAGACAAGGAATGAGACTTAAATAAATCAAAATAAACTTTTTTTTTTTTTTTTGGGGCATTGTAAACATATTAGTGGCGCAGGATCGCCAACAGATGGTCCAATGCCACCAGCATGGCAATTACATGGCCCCGTATCTCCACTAATCCAGCCGCAATTGCCTCATTACGCCTCTGGTCCTCTGTGGATTTAAAAAATGTGAGGATTACTAAAATGACACCTTCATTTAGATTTTAACAACCAAGCACAAAATCAGACAATACCAAAAAAAATACATCAGTTAACAAAACATGTCCAAAACAAAAGCAATGCAAAAAGATAAGATTTAAATCAAATAAGTGCCCAGAAAGAAGAACAAAAAACGACATTTGTTGGTAGCGTAAACAAGAAAGACACAAGTGTGAGTTTTTGGACATGTGTCATATGTGTAAGGGGAAAACATCCTTGACATTCTTTCACAATGATATTTTTAAAAAACATTTGAACTACGTTACTATTTTGAAATGCACAGGCAAAAGCACAACATCAACCAAAATAAAAGAAACATAACAAAAAACCATAGTTTAAAATGTAAACATACCGAGAAGATTGCTGACTGGGCCTGGAGCCCCGAATTCCTCATCTTCCGAGGTGGGCCAGTGGCTCAGGGAAGGAGGAGGGGTTATGTGGGATGAAGTGGAGGGTGAGGAAAAGAGAGGGGGGGTTTGAGTGGAGGGGGAAGTTGGAGGGATGTTAATGTGAGGAGAGGGAGGGGACTGACGGGCGGCAAGGTCTGGTGTGGAGGGGGAATTTGGGGAAGAGTGGGCTGAGGATGTTTGGGTGGGAGAGGGGAATAGTGGTCGAGACACACGTCTGCGACGTGTGAGTCTACGCTGTGCCCCTAAATGATGGAGAAAAACATTTGTAATTACAAATTGGCTTTTAGTATTTGGAATTCCTACAAAAAATAATTAACAAAATCAGGGCTATACTGTAAACATGCATACGCAGGTATGTTAAAAATAAACAAACAGGGCTATACTGTAAACATGCACATGCAGGTATGTTAAAAATAAACAAACGGCTATACTGTAAACATGCACACGCAGGTATGAGAAAAAAAAAGCGAACAAAATAAAAAAAACATAAACAGAAACACTTACTTTCCACTATCTGGACACGCAAACGGGCCAGCAGGCGTGGGGATCTGCGCCTCAGATCCGACCACCTGCGTTCCAGCTGGCCGATATTTCGGCGATAGCCGATGGAACGCAAGCAGCGACGCACCTCCGCGTAGGCCAGCCGCTTGCGGAGGTTGGTGATGGGGTGCGGAAAATCAGTGATTCTCCGGTCCATCACCTCAGTGAGGACCAGGAGCTCACGGCGACAAAAAGCTGCGGCTCTCATGATGGCAATGATTTTTTTTACACAAAACTGTTTTAATAAGGGGCCTAGAAAAAATTTGATTGGCTAATGGACTTTGTAAATTAACAGGAACAATTTTATTGGTTATTGTATGAGTCATGTGACCTACACCCTCACAAATATAATGTGAGTTATGATAGGCTTGATGCAGTGACATGCGTAAGCTAATTTAAATATCCAAATTAAAGTATTAAAATCTGCCTCTAAAAATAAAAAGCCAAACAATAGCAGCATTCTAAAAATCTATTAATTTAGAAAAACCATCCCCTTGGTCAAACCGTACATATTCTGCGGATGAAATGACACACACTAACAAGAATAAAGTTTATTGACATTGAAAAAAAAACCAGGATTGCAAACATGTGAATAACAATTAAGGTAATTAATATAGTGATTGCCATTAATCGATTCAAGTATGTTTGCAGAATGAAATTGCAGGCAATCGAAAAATGACAGGGCCACTTCCGGAATTGACTTGTGCGAGCGCTCAATGCAACCAAAGAGGAGACAGACGCTCGCCATTTTGAACGCTCGCTAGCTAGAGGAGGGGTTGGGAGAATATGGGGCGGAAGGTTAGCTACGAGCGAACATACGAGCGAGCGCTTAAATTGAAATTTTTTCGCTCGTACGGCGGACGAGCGAACGGCCACTTGCGTCCGGGTCTGAATCAGGCCCCCTGTTCATAATCGTACAGTATGAGATCCTGAGGAGAAGGGAGCATTTTGTGGTGGAGAGGGCAACCCAAGCGCCGACATTACATACGCCGGAGGAGAGCCTTGGTAATGTCCAGCATCTCATCCATATTGAGAGTGACCGGAGGGTCATCTCGCAAAATATGGTCTCGAGATCGACAACATGGAGAGGCTTTCTGGGCTACGGTTCAGGGGTTTACAGAGAACCAATGGATTGCAAATTTTAGGATGTCACAAGGCACCTTTAATTACCTCCTGGAACTCCTGACCCCGTCACTTACCAGGCACACTACTCGATGGAGATAGCCCATTACCCCGAGCAGGAGACTTGCGATTGTCTTGTGGTGGTATGCTACCCCTGGTGAGTACCGCACAATATCCTGCTTGTTTGGTGTAGGCATCTCCACGGTTTGTGTTTTGGTATGTGAAGTGACCCAGACCATCCTGGATACCTTGTACCACCAGTTTATTGCCCTACCCCATGGGCAGCGACTGGATGAGACACTGTCCGGGTTTCTGCGCCGCGGTTACCGACAGTGTGCTGGGGCAATTGATGGCACCCACATCCCCATAATTGCTCCCACAGACAGCCCAGCATACTACTATAACAGAAAGGGATGGCATTCCATCATTCTGCAAGCCGTCGTTAACCATCGGTATTGGTAAGCCACATTTATTACTTTTAATTAGATATATATTGTGACCTGCATGCAAATTAAAGTATCTAAAATGTTGTATGTTTAAAAAGTTTATATGTATAGTTGTAACCGGATCTTATATACGCTTTCTATCAGAAATAAATAAATGTATATATTGTAGTGTATTTAAAAGTTATATTTAATAAAGTGAGGGTTATTTGAATTGGAGATGTTGGGCCTAGCAACCAATCAGATTCTACTTCACATGGTCTATATGTATAGTTTTAACTGGATATTATCTTGCTCCCACAGCTTCACTGATGTTTTCATTGGCTGGCCTGGTCGTGCTCATGACGCTCGTGTTCTGGCCAATTCTGATCTCTACAAGATTGCGGAGGAGAGGCAGAATGGTTGGCTGTTTCCTCGTGAGGTAACTATACACACATTTATGTCATGCTTTTTATTGCAAAACCGATATGTATTATCTTCCATACCGAACCACAACATGATTTTTGGGATGTCACCTGCAATTTGCTCTGATATACCGTATCTGCATACAACACTGTTACCTGTAAAGCTTTTAATAATAACTGTAATATTTGTTTCCATTTGCAGAAGTCCAAGCTTGTGGATGGAGTGGAGATACCAGTCCACATCATTGGGGATGCTGCGTATCCACTACGGAGGTGGTTGATGAAAGGGTACAGCCAACAGGTTGTGCTTTCGAACAAGCAGATCGTCTACACCCATACCCTCAGTTCAGCTAGAATGGTTGTTGAAAATGCATTCGGGAGACTGAAGGGACGTTGGCGCTGCTTGTTAAAAAGAAACGATGTGGACATTCGGCTGATTACTGATGTTGTAGCGGCATGCTGTATCTTGCATAACATCTGTGAGATACAGCGAGAAGAATACCTGCCAGTGTGGGACATCGGGGAGGAGCCTGTTGGGAGTGATCCTTCTACCCTTTCATCAACCTCACTTGCTTATCGAACCAATGACATTGAATTGATTAGAACCACCATTTCAAAAACCATTAATTCTATGTTATTGTAATAAATACAAAAACTTAATTTTTGAATTGTTCAAAAAATCTTTTATTTTAATAAAGGCCTTTTGTTTAAGTTGCATACGAAGTTTGAAAGCATTTCCATATTTCTTACATAGGAAATAATGTTGCACTAATACAACACAATTCAAAACCAAACAATAGTATAAAAATAAATAAAAGTGCACATTTAGGCCCTGATTCAGAGCCGGACGCTCTGACCAGAGCGCTCGCTCTGAATCAGGGCCCACCTCCATTAAAATGGAGCGTCCTCCTGGACGCTCATATAGCTGTGGGTCACCATCGGAACTGCGAGTGAAAGCCTGCGGTTGGGTTTCCCAAACACAAGGCCAGGAGTGATTTTGGCTCTATCAGAGCCAAAATCACTCCCACTGACATCACTAGTGATGTCAGTGGGGCCGGCTTCAGACGGTAGGTTTTCCCTTGGGAACGCCTCCGTCTGGCAGGCACGCCCCCGGCACGCCCACCAAAGGGGGCGTGCTGTCAGTCACCATCGACAGCATGCCCCCTTTGGTGAGACACTCCGAGCGAAGGAAAGTCCTTCGCTCGCCGGGTCTCGCGCATGCGCACGACGGAGCTCCCTCCGTCGTGCGCATGCGCAGTGGGGAACATCGACCCACTTGCGAGCGTACTGCCGCTCGCGAGTGGGTCTGAATGACCCCCTTACTTCAGAACCCAAAGTACTTCATCTGTATGTATGGATTGATATTGTCGAAGCGTAGACAATGAGAACAATGTTAAGTGCGCATATAGCTGTGAGGCATTAAAACAAAAAAACGACAAGCAGTAACCATAACATTTTCAACATCATGATACGGATATGTCTAGTTAACATCACTAAATACTGTATATTTAATTACCAGAGTTAAATATTTCGGTAAACTGTAAACTCTGGGTTTTTGACAGAAGTAAGTTCCTGTGACAGAGTATTAGCTGGCAAAGTATCTTTAAATTGACCTTCGAGTACATTATCTAATGTATTATCTGTAAATGTTGAGGATGACTGAGGTGTTTGCGGATGCTTGGATATATGGGATGTAGTTTGCCCAAATGTAGTGGGGGACTTTAGTTGTTGCGCATACTGGGATGTTTTGCCAAATGCTGTTTACTTTACTTGTTGCGCATACTGGGATGTGTACCCAAATGCTGGGGGGGGGGCTTTGCTTGTTGTTGAGCATACTTGTATGTAGTTTGCCCAAATGCTGTGGGGAAATTAGCGTGCTGGTCATACTGCGATGTATGCTCAAATGAGGTGGGAGACTGAGGTTGTTCCACATACTGGGATGGTTCCCCAAATGAGTTTGGATAATTAGCTTGGTGCCCAAAATGGGTGGGTGGTGGAACATGTGTTGTTTTGTAGTGGATTGTGCTCAAGATTTGAGTAAAAAATTTGCGGTTATCGCGACTAAGCCTTTCCTGCATAGCCATCATTTCCTTTAGCAAATGACTCTGCATTTCTCTCTCATTGGCCATAAACCGCTGCAGTCTGGCATCCTCTTGTGTCTGCCATTCCGAATCTAGGTCGCGTAGTTGTTCACAAAGAATATGGCTTTGGTAGCAACATCAATTTTGCTCTTCTTCTTTTTACGCGTTGGCACTGTGAAAACTGAAAGTAAAAGAGAGAAAACATTGAGCAACACATGTTAAAAATATTTGAAATACAAAACAATAAATGGTCCCAATTCAAAAAGCAGCACGTCTCTTTGCATGCGGTGCCCATCCTCCACTACAAGATAAACGCAGAAACAATATGGTTTCTACTATATACTAGAAATTGAACTACAACATTACATAGATTAATGCAGCAGAACATAAGTTATTTGAATTAAACTTACTGTTACCGCGTAGGGTGGGCTTGTCTCCCTGTGTCTGTGGCTCGGACTCAGATTCTTGCCTTTGCGTTGGAGAGATCACATCTGTGCCAGTGCTTGGTTCAGTGATGATGGTATTAGATGAGTCCTCATCTGCGTCATCAAATAGGACCTGCGATAATGCCGGGCTCGGCTGGCTGCTCTCAGGAGTTGTTGAAGGCGTGCATGTCGTTGTTGCAGACAGTGTGCCAGCATCACTTGAAGAAGATAGAGCAATGGGGGGTTGCATAGTGCTGTATGCCCAAAAGAGGAAGTGCATAACTCGTATAAGGCCCACTCCATCCTTCCCACACCACTGCGATTACGATTGTGGTCATGGACCTTTGTGTATTGTTTCTTTAGGTTCTTTAGCTTATTAAGGACTTGCTGCTGTGTCTTCACAATACCCCGGTTGGCCAGGATTTTGGCAATGTTGCAATAGATCATGGCATCCTTAACAGTGCCTGTGATTTGAGCTTTTATTTCCTCCTCTCCCCTCACATGTAAGAGCTCACGGACCTCCTCGTCCTTCCAATGTGCCATGATCAGCAACCACCAGTACACAGAAAAAAGAAAGATTACCGCGCTAAAGAAAACCCAGAAAATTTAGATAATAAATAAATAAATAAATAAATAAATAAGCAAATGAATAAAAAATAAATCTCTTGTATGGTGTATTAATAATGTATTTCAGTATTTTAAAATATATGCCATATATAATAATAGAAACAAGCTCTTTTAATAAGGTAATAAAACAGTAATTTTACACACCTGGCAGCACTCTCCAACCACCTGGTACTGCACTCTCTCCTCTGTCACCTCGTAGTGTTGCGGGTCTCTCTGCAGCTGTTGTGGGACCTAAATCCGCCTTGTAGCACTGCACTGCCTTTTTAGTGCTATGTGTGCGTCTGTGGCGTCTGCCCTCCACTGTCCGGCTGCTGCTGATGATCTCATCAACAGGCAGCCGCGTCCTGGCCAATCTTTTGGTGAAGCCCGGGAGTAAATTCCCGGGTAGCACCATTCACACAAGAGCAGGGCGATTGCAGGGGCGGCTACCTGGGACCGCGTTCCCGGGTAGGTACCTTTCAGACAGACGCGGCTACCCGGGAATTTGGCTGAGGCAGGCCAAATTCCCGGGAATCTCGAGATGTCTGAAAGGGGTATAAGTAACTGGGCTGTTCATGGTTTGAGTCATCTGCTGGTGTGTGCCTAAGTACTCTGCAGTAACAATAACTGCACACACACATAATTTCCAACATTAATAAATAAACCTCAGTTTTTTTTGCCTACCGTATGGGAAGAAGTTACGCATGTTACACATAAAACATTTGTAACCTCTTTTCTGGATTTCATTGATTTCCTTTGAGATCACTTTTGGATTTGAATATACACAGAATGGTTTACTTGTAACACTGTATGTAATACTTCACTCAGTAGATAGGACATGGCAGCTTACTGGATTTCTCGGGGCACCCCTTAGATTTCATTTAGTCATTTTCATATCCTTATCTTTTTCATATATCCAAACATTATCTGTATTTCAGAAGGCTACTCTTGATCTCGGAATTTATTATACAGCATTAAAAATTGATGCTTGCGTTCGGTATCCTCGCAACAAATATTTTTTACACTCGACAACTGTCAGAGAGAAATACTGTGCCCCAGATATTGAAGATTAAAAAAAAAAAAGTAATTTCACAAAATGGTGTTCCAAACCGCTGGCTTTAGTGAAAAAGGTAGTCTGTAATTTCTGATATAAACTAATCTGTGAATGAAATCTTGATGATATCTTAAAATGCAATAATAAAAAATAATAAGATGACAAAAAAAAAATAATATTGAAAAATGTTAAGGTATTTATATATTATGTGTTTTTACTGTTGAAAAATTCAAGTCTGGCAATAATCAGCAAATGCACTGACAGTCATTACACAAGTTAAATGACTGAGAACAAAAACTCTAGGGTTATATTTACTAAAGGTCGATTTTAATCGATTAACATCGATGTTGTGTTTCTGTGGCTAAATCACACAATTTTTGATTTGTTTTATTGGTAAATGTGTGATTTAGCCCCAGAAACACAACATCGATGTTAATCGATTTTGAATGATTTAAAATCGACCTTTAGTAAATATACCCCTAGTAATCAGTAATGGATGCTCACATTACTGTGCTAACCAGAGCATGCACTACTCCAGTGGTTTTAGGTTGTTAATCCCATATTTGGAATTTCTACCACTGCTTCTTTTATTGTTGTGTCAGAGTCTACTGTGCATGTGCGGCCATTTTCCCGGTGATTTCTGTACAGCGCATGCACAGATCTTCAGGAAAATGTCGCAGATACCATTATCCAAGTGTTTTTTTCTGCACTTACTGAGGTAAGTATCGTGAATGGTTTTAGACTGTGCGGTGTGAGCCAATCTACACCCATTACAAATATACCTATGGATCACTGAATACACATAGCTTGGAATAAGACGCAACTGTGCACAAGGCCCACCACAAATTCTACTCGCAAATGCCCCCTGATTTGCCCCTTTGCCCGTCCCAGTAACGCCCATCCAGCTTCAAGCGAGAAGCAACCATGATGGGTATAACGATACTGCCTTTGAACCTTATAAATACCCCTGCCTATACCTTCTAATATCCTTCCTATAAACCTCTAAGGATGACGCTGATTTGTGTACGCAGTCATACAGTAAATAAAGACTCCAGACCTAGAACCTGTGGTTCCAAAGCACAAAGTATTATTCAAGTAAAAGTACAGCAGTTATATGCTATGATCCTCATATAATCTTAGCGCAAAGAGATTATACAGACCCAAGTACAATTATACATACGCAACGCTCTCTGGTCCAGATGTAGGCATCAGCAAGAAACCCCCGTCAATCAGCATTCAGCACGAAGACTAGGAACCCAGGGTCAGAGCACACATATTTATACCTCCCAGGAATAAACAACACAATAGAGAAGTTTGTTGCTAATACCATTGGTCCTAAAGGAGAGGGCATATGTTACAAGGCATTTAACAGGTTGGTTCAAATAGACACAGCCCAGCCTCTAACAACTGGTGGTCTCTGGTTTCCCGCCTCATGCAAATCCTAACAGTTGTTCATATAATGTACATTTTGTTGCTTGAAGTCGCTGCGGTCCATAAGTTGAAAATGCATGTTGCGATCTCTCCATCGATATTACCGGAATACTGTTGAGACAGTACGCATCGGTACAATACCAAACATGGCTTACTTATCATGTATAAAACCTTAGTTACAAAATAATCTTTATTTCCTAACAATTATTATAAATGTGCATACTCAAATCTTTTACCTTAAAGCTTATGGAACCTTGTATGTGAATATGTAATGTGTGAGTATGTGGGGTTTGATGTAAAGACGTTAGTTAACTTGGGGTAGATGCGTGTGCATGAAGCTAATATTCAGCATTTTCATACAGGATCTTATGCATTCGCTAATATGCGACTAGTTAACAGCGCAATTATCCATATTAATGTGTATATGAGAAATGGTGAAAGATGCAATCGCATGATGCTAATAGTAATATCGCCACATGTACTAAAGTGTGAGTTTAATTAAATGGCACTTAGGCGGCCATTCGCAAAATGGCGTCTTGCGATCTTATTTCCAAGATGGCGTCTTGCGGCCAGTCGCAAGATGGCATCACTGCGATTCAATTTTAAACTGATCTTGTCTCAGCCAATTATCCAGCTTCGACAGTCCACCCTTTGATAGCGAACAACATGCTATCACAGACTGATTTTAAAATATAATTTAGGCTTACATTTATATACAATTTAGTGTTATTATGGGATGACACAAGGTGGTTCTTAATCCATCAATAATGTGTCTCTGAGTGGGGACATAAAACTACTATTATACGCACACCGCAGATCTTGGAAGATCATGTGAAAGGTGTGGGGATACACCAGTCCTATAAAGGTAGTCTTGAAGGGGAAATTTGAGACTTTACATTATCTGAAGTGTTTTAAAATAACATTTCAATAATACATTCTATGCATGTCTAAATATAATACATTAAATGATGGTATTTCCTAGTTTAGGGTTGTAATGCAGTTCTGTATTTACCTCAGTATTCATACTGGCCACCATATAATTTTGTTCTTTTGTTTTACTCTATTTTTACATTTTCCACACTTCCACACAATAGGAACACACCGGACACATATACCAATTATTATGATGACCATCAGTATAAGGATTAAGAATTTGCCTTTGCTGGTGATCACTTCCTGAACCCATTCCCCTAGACCTGAGAACCATTTCACTGGGTTCAGCCATGAAACCCATCCTTCTATCTTCTCCCCTACTTCAGCCACTGAAGCATTATGGTTCTTACAAAATTCCCATTTTAGCTGCAGAATTTCATCCATCTTTCGGTCTATCACCTCCTTGGGGTCGCTGGTATCATTGGTGACATAGGTGCAACACTTTACTCCAAATTGGGTGGCCAACGTTACGCAATACCCTCCAGTAACAGCAGTTAAATAATTTAACACTAGCCTGTGTTGCACCAGTTCTTTCTTGTACGCTTGCAATTCTCTCCCTGTATACCTGAATGTGTCATCGTACATCTCTGTGATATTATCTATCAATTTAGCAAGTTCCTGAATATATCTAAAGTTTAATGTATCCCGAGTGATCCTGGTGGGGTCCAATGCGACTAAAACTTGAAAGCCAGTTGTCTCACTAATTAACTGAGTGGCTTTGTGCACGTCACCAGGTATCATATTTAATTTGCCTCTGTGTTCATATTGTGTGTGAAGATATGGTGACGGTGTGTTTTTATGTATACTAAGCATTTCAACATGTGTGAGGGTCATAACTTCTGGGACTACTCTTCCCAGGTAACACAAACCTTCGGAACTCGGGGAGAGCCACTTATACGCTTTTCTTCCACATATAAAATATACATTATCAGGGAGAACATAAGGAATGGTATGCATCATTATCATTAAGCACATTTCCCTTGCAAACAATCCTATTTCTGGGTCTTCCATCTGGTACATGCAAGTTTCTGGCTGTATTATTTTAGCACAATAACCATCTGGCACCTTACCAGTAATTTCTTTGGTGGAACTCATTATCAGCTCTTTGTGAGAAGGTCATCGTCTGATTATTCCCTGTCACTTCCCAACTCCCGGGTTTATTAGGGTTGGTTATGTTTAAACACAAAAGTGATCTATCTACTTGGAATTGATAGAGTTTGAAATGAGGTGGTTTGGATGAGAGGAATTTTCCATCCAATGTTTTCCTTTTCTGTAATTCTAAAATTTCCGTGATATTCAGCGGAAATGGCACCAACACTACATTGTGCTGTCCCTGTGGCACATGTGAACACACTCAGCAATCAGTTTGATTTAACACTTTGCCTACCATGCTATGATAATCCTCTAAAGGATACCCACCCCAGTACGGGTTATATTTAGGCTGGCACCGTTGGATACAATTCTCATCAACTAGGGACCCACAAAGCTCACAAATACAGGAATCTTCAGATGATAAACCTCCACACCGTCCCCGAGTATCTGGAATAACAGCTCTCTTAACAATAACAGTACTAAGATTGGTCATACACTCCCCTGATTGGCATTGCACTCCTTCTGACTACACTCCATCATCACTGCCATCAACTCCCCTCTCCACAATCGGTCCCCCTTCACAGAAACCGGACATTCCCGAACCGACCAGGATGGTGAACACTCTAAAAGAGAATATGAAAATTAACACAGCAGGCCCGTCCATTGCCACAACAAGACCTGCAGATTTCCTTTAGTTCAGGTATCTCACTACGACCTTTTCCATCCTCCCGGAACAAGCTCACGAGCGACAGGTTCACGCTGTCAGCCTTGTCTCCAACTCGTTTCTCCACCGGTTGGTTGACCTTTTTGCAGTGAGTGGAATGGACCCAGGTATCTCTCTCAGCCACCTTCAGAGATGTAGTACTTGTCAGCAGCACCTGGTATGGACCTTCCCACCGTTCAGTCAAACAACCTGAACGCAAGAAATTTCTGATCATAACATATTCTCCTGGTTCAACATCATGACAGTTAGTTTCAGGCATATCATTGGACAACAATTTCAGTTTCTGCTGCTGTTGTTTTAACTGCTTACTCATTGATATAAGATACTTTACAGTTACCTCGTTGTTACTTTTCAAGTCTTCCTGTGGACTTATAATCAAATGAGGTTGTCTACCAAACAGTATTTCAAAGGGAGGCAGATTTAAAGGGAGTCTGGGAGTGGTCCTTATACTATGCAGGACCAATGGTAATGCTTCTGGCCAACCTAGTCCAGTCTCTCCCATGATTTTACTTAACTTATTTTTAATAGTCCCGTTCATCCTCTCTACCTTGGCACTGGCTTGCGGTCGGTAGGGGGTATGAAGTAGACTATTAATACCCATCAGCTTACACATATTTTGAAAAACATCACCTGTGAAATGAGTACCCCTGTCACTCTCAATGATTTTAGGGATACCGTACCTGCATACAAATTCCTGAACTATTTTCTTGGCAGTAAATGCAGCAGTATTAGTGGCCGCTGGGTAGGCCTCAACCCAATTAGAAAATACATCAGTGCACACTAATACATACTTAAGATTCCTGCAGGGTGGTAATTGGATTAAATCAATTTGTATCACCTGGAAAGGTCCATCAGTCGGTGGAATGTGGGACGGTTCGGTAAGGATCGCTTTCCCTATGTTGTTCCTCAAGCAGGTCAGACAGGACATTGCTATCTTTTCTGCTTGTGAAGAAAAACCTGGTGCGC
The DNA here is from genome assembly GCA_031769625.1 of Taudactylus pleione. NCBI lineage: Eukaryota > Metazoa > Chordata > Amphibia > Anura > Myobatrachidae > Taudactylus > Taudactylus pleione. Next base: position 64,558 of record JAUIMM010001744.1, on the reverse strand, counting down.
ACCAGTATGCTCTCACCAACTTGCACATACCTTGCTTTCCCAGATGAGTCAGACCGTGTGCTGCCTCTGCCAGGCTGGGGTAATATGCCTTGGGGGCTACTGGCTTACCTTGTCCGTCCCTCCAGAGCCCGGAGGACTCTTGGCCACATCCCTTGGACTTCCAAATGGACTTTTCCTGAATTGAACACAAATTTTGCATCTCAATTAATTTCAGCATATCAATAGTTTGGAAAGACATAATTTTTTCAGTGGGAGAAAACATTTTTAACCCTGCTGCCCATTTTGCAGCTTCATCGGCTCTGTTGTTGCCCAGTGACACCGGGTCATCCTCACATGTATGGGCTTTACACTTGATTACTGCCACTGCTTTGGGCAGTTGGATTGCTTCTAAAAGATGTTTTTTTGTGTCGGGAATGTGCAATTGGTGTGCCTGCTGCTGTCATAAAATTTCTCAGACGCCATAGAGCCCCGAAATCGTGCACCACCCCGAACGCGTACCTCGAGTCAGTGTAAATGTTAGCAGATTTACCTGCTGCCAGTTCACATGCTCTAGTTAGTGCTACTAACTCTGCCACCTGGGCTGAGTGAGGAGGACCAAGAGGTTTGGCTTCTATGATGTCTGTGTATTATTTACAACAGTAAAACCTGTACATAATTCACCTGTGTCTGTTTGTCTATGACAACTCCAATCCATGTAAAAAGTCACATCTACATTCTCTAAAGGTGTGTAGTGTATGTCAGGTCTAGGAGTAAAGGTATGATTCAGATATTCCATACAATCGTGTGTATCATTATGTCCGCTGAACTCACCCTCCACCAGCAACTCGTCTTCCTCCACCCTTTGTACATCATGTTGTACATATGGTAAATACGTTGCTGGATTCAGCGTGCTGCAACATTTAACAGTGATGTTTGCAGGTGCGATTAGAGCTAGTTCCCATTTGGTAAACCTAGCTGAAGAGACATGTCTGGTTTGAGCAGAGTTCAGCCGAGCAGATACAGCATGGGGAGTATAGACAATGATATCATGACCCAATACTACGTCCTCACTTTTACTCACCAATAGAGCGTTAGCTGCTACACTTCTCAAACAGGTGGGGAGTGATCTCGCCACAGTGTCCAATTGGGCACTGTTGTATGCTACGGGCCTACTGGCATCACCATGTTTTTGTGTAAGGACACCTGCAGCACAACCATCGGCTTCCGTACAATACAAATCAAATGGTTTTTCATAATCAGGTATTCCCAATGCAGGTGCTTTGGTTAGACTATCCTTAAGATTAAGGAAAGCCTGCTCTGATTCCTCTGTGTGTATGACATGATCAGGCTTTGAGGAAGAGATTAAGTTCTGTAAAGGCTAGACCAAAATAGAAAAACCTGGGATCCACATTCTACAGTATCCACACATTCCCAAGATTGTACGAATTTGCTGTTGATTCTGCGGCAGTGTCATGTTCTGTATGGCCTGGATTCTATCATTTGTGACATGTCTTAACCCCTGGGGCAGTGTCCCAAATATTTTACTCTGGATTGGCACAGCTGTAGTTTGTCCTTAGCCACCTTGTGTCCTGTATGCGAGAGATGAAGCAACAAAAGTTTAGTATCATTCAAACATGACATAAACAAATCAGAACACAGCAATAAATCGTCCACATATTGAATTAGAACTCTTCCATTTGCAGGTTGAAAAGATTATAAACAGTCGTGCAATGCCTGGGAGAAGATACTGGGGCTGTCTATGAAACCTTGGGGCAACCGTGTCCATGTATATTGCACACCTCTGTATATAAATGCGAATAGATACTGACAGTCAGGGTGGAGAGGCACAGAGAAGAAAGCAGAACAGAGGTCAATGATAGTGAAATGTGTTGCATTTGGTGGGATCTGCATCAGGATGACAGCTGGATTTGGCACTACGGGGAATTGGCTCTCTATGACCTTATTAACAACTCTAAGGTCCTGTACCAGCCTATAACCCCTCCCACCACTCTTCTTCACTGGAAAGATGGGACTGTTGGCTACACTAGCTGTACGAACTAAAATTCCCTGTTGCAATAATCGCTCAATTATTGGAAAAAACCCTAATTCTACCTCCTGTTTTAGTGGGTACTGGGGAATTTTTGGAGCTTGCCTACCGCCTTTTAAATTTACCATTACGGGCTTACGTTTGCCATTAATCCAGTGTCCTGTCCATCCTTAGTCCAAAGGGAATCTGGAATTTGGGACAACATTTGATCTACCTGAGATGGATTTTCATTTAAACTGGTAGAGTGATACATTAGCCTTTGGGGAGTGTCCAACATATCCCGCACCTCGTGCGCAACTCTCTCTGGGATATCTAAAAATACACCATCAGGGGTGCAATATATGCAACATCCCATCTTACATAACAGATCTCTTCCCAGTAGGTTAATAGGAGCCACAGCAGCCAGAAGGAAAGAAAGCCTGGTATGCAACGGCCCAATAGTAACCTCTGTGGACTTTGTTAAAGGATAATGTTGCACTTTACCTGTTACACCCATTGTTGGTACTGTCTCGTTGGTCACCTGTAAATTAACGGGAGATTTTATCACTGACCTGGTCGCCCCTGTGTCTACAAGAAAAGGATATTCAGTACCAGCTACATCAAACCTCATGACCGGTTCTTCCCTAGTACTTCCCGTTAACATGACTATCTGTAGACTACAGGTATGACCTGACCCCTAGCGTTGGCTACCATTCTCCAATAAAGCATTAACGGCCACAATTGGAGCTGGTGCTGGATATTTGCTGGTCTCTGTGCATATCCCTTATGAGGATATCCAGGTACTCTCTGGTTTGGGGGTCCTACCCTTTTTACTCTGCAGGTTCTACTTAAATGTCCTGGCTGGTTACAATTAAAACATATTCGTGGATCGGATGAAGACACGGGTTGTTGTGAGGTTTGAGCAGGGGGAAAAGGTGGTGGATATGGGTAGGGATATGGAGGATAAGGGTATTGTGGGGGATACCAAGTTTGTGAGTAGTGTGGGACCTGTGGTTGTGTAGGGTTAGTAGAATAGAGCTGTGTTTGTTGTTGCGTGGGATTAGTGAGGGCATATAACTGTTCAGGTGTAGGTGTGTGTGTGTCACACGCCGGCCTGGAGACCCCAGAATCAGACCCCGTCGCTTACCAGTGCGGGCGCTGACCCGCGCTGTCTTCCGGCTCCCGCGCTGTACGCTCCTTCCTCTTCTCCCAAGGCAGTCTCCGCTGTTGTCCTCTGGAGGGTCCCGCTGCTGTGCTGCTCCCACGCCGGCTCCTGCTGACCGCTGGTCCCCGCTGACTACCTCCAGGAAGCGCTGTCCTCCGGTCCATGGGCGCGGCCATCTTGGATTGCCCATGTGAACCCACTACCACCAATGAGGAGCCTTCTCCTTCTCTCTCAGCCTGTCAGCTCCCAGTGTCCACTATAAAAGGATCCCCAATGCTCACACAAGTTGCCAGTGCAACTAGTTTCTTAGTTTAGCTAAGCAAGCCTTCCCACTGCGCTCCAGCCGCTCCACGTAGCCGCTCAGCTACCAACGTCTACCCATGGCTATCCAGCCGCTCCACGTAGCCACTCAGCTACCAACATCTACCCACGGCTAACCAGCCGCTCCACGTAGCCGCTCAGCTACCAACGTCTACCCACGGCTAACCAGCCGCTCCACGTAGCCACTCAGCTACCAACGTCTACCCACTGCTATCCAGCCGCTCCACGTAGCCACTCAGCTACCAACGTCTACCCACGGCTATCCAGCCGCTCCACGTAGCCACTCAGCTACCAACGTCTACCCACGGCTATCCATCCGCTCCACGTAGCCACTCAGCTACCAACATCTACCCACGGCTATCCAGCCACTCCACGTAGCCACTCAGCTACCAACGTCTACCCACGGCTATCCAGCCGCTCCACGTAGCCACTCAGCTACCAACATCTACCCTCGGCTATCCAGCTGCTCCACGTAGCTTCCTAGCTACCTCGTTACTGCCGCATTCCTCAAACTCCTGTCAGTTCGCTGCATCCTCTCATACGCAGAAACTTCATTAAGCCATGTCTCCTCCAGCGAGCATCTGCGCCAAGTAATACAGATCCAAGGCCCAGTCCGGGAACACAGCTCCTAAATTCCACGTTTGTGACAGTTTGCACTGGCCAGATGGACTCGGCAAGTGGTCAAGGATCTGGGATAGAAGCCTCGCAGGATGTACTATCCCGTCTGGAAAGACAGGAGACCTCTCAGGCTCAGCTGATACAATTTATCCAAGATATGTTTTCACGCCTGGACAACATTCAGTCCTTACTGGCTCATCCCGCTCCCGCTGGCTCCCAAGCCGCCTCTCCTCCTGTGGTGTCACCTGCTCCTCCAGTTCTACCTCCTGCTCGTCTTCAGCTCTCCCCTCCGAGCAAGTTCGATGGCAACCCCAAATTATGCAGGGGTTTTTTAAACCAATGCGAAATCCAATTCGAGCTACAATCCGCCAACTTTCCGACGGCCAGAACCAGGGTGGCATATATCATCTCTCTACTCTCTGGCCAAGCACTCGATTGGGTCTCGCCCCTTTGGGAGAAGTCGGATCCCCTGCTCTCCAACTACCCCGAATTTGTTGCTACATTTCGCAAAATCTTTGATGAACCCGGAAGAACCACTTCCGCATCAGCTGATATTCTACGCCTCCGTCAGGGCAGCAGGACCGTCGGCCAATACGTAGTCCTGTTCCAGACTCTGGCTTCAGAACTCAATTGGAACGAGGATGCCCTCATCGCTGCCTTCTGGAGTGGCCTTTCTGAAAGGCTCAAAGACGACCTAGCTTCCCGTGACCTTCCAACCAGTTTGGATGGGTTAATCTCTCTCTGCAACAAGGTGGATCTCCGTCACAGGGAGCGTGCCTTGGAAAGAGGCAGATTTGATCGTGGAAGGCCACGTCCAGTTTCCCGCTTACCCTCTCCTCCTCTGGGCGAAGAACCCATGCAGGTCAACTGCTCTCATTTAACGGCTGAGGAGCGGCAGAAAAGGCAGAGGCAGAACCTCTGTATGTACTGCGGATCTCCTCAACATTTAGTTAAAACTTGTCCCATTCGTCTGGGAAACGCCTCCTAACTTATGAAAGAGACGTTAAGTTAGGAGTTGCCATTGAATCACAAAGGAAGTCTGATTCCACCATCCAGGCTCATTTAAAGTGTCCTCGAGGTTCCAAAGCTGTATTAGCTCTCCTGGATTCCGGAGCGGCAGAGAACTTTGTCACTACTGAATTTGTCCAGAAGCATCAAATCCCCATGGAAGCGTTGCCTCGAGTCATCACTTTAACCGCCATCGATGGTAGTCGCATTTCTAGTGGAACCATCACCCATCGTACAACACCACTTAAACTTATCATTGGGGTGCTCCATTCCGAACAACTATCCTTCCTAGTGATTCCCAAAGCCTCTCATTCTTTAGTCCTCGGATTACCCTGGCTACAGAGACATTCACCTCAAATCGATTGGACCACCATGCAAATAATCTCCTGGGGTTCCAATTGCTTCAAAGGTTGCCTTCAGCGGGTAATACCTATCAGATCTTCCGTTGTACGGGATTCTACAGACCTGCCCAAAGCCTACGATGGGTTTCAGGACGTCTTTAGCAAACAGAGCGCAGACCTGTTACCTCCCCATCGTGATTGGGACTGTCCCATAGATCTGATTCCCGGGAAGAATCCTCCTAGAGGCCGAACCTATCCTCTATCTCTCCCTGAGACTCAGGCCATGTCGGAGTACATTACGGAAAACTTAAATAAAGGCTTCATTCGACCTTCCACGTCTCCAGCAGGGGCTGGATTTTTCTTCGTAAAAAAGAAAGATGGTGGCTTGCGCCCGTGTATTGACTACCGGGGTCTTAATGAAATAACTATTAAGAATCGCTACCCTCTTCCTCTCATTACAGAGTTATTTGATAGAGTCAAGGGAGCCACAGTTTTTTCCAAACTCGACCTAAGAGGAGCCTATAATTTAATTCGTATCCGTCCAGGCGATGAATGGAAAACGGCCTTCAACACCAGGGAAGGGCACTATGAGTATCTCGTTATGCCCTTCGGGCCTCTGTAATGCTCCGGCCGTCTTCCAGTTTTTCGTCAATGAAATCTTCCGGGACCTCTTGTACAAGTGTGTGGTCGTTTACTTAGACAACATTTTGATTTTTTCTCAAGACCTCCAAACTCATCGAGACCAGGTCAAACAAGTCCTTCTGAGGTTGCGGTCCAATCAACTGTTTTGCAAATTAGAGAAGTGTCTGTTTGAGGTCTCAAGTGTACCATTCCTGGGATACATTATCTCCGGAACAGGCCTTCAAATGGATTCGTCAAAACTACAAGCCATTCTTGATTGGTCTCTTCCTTCTTCCTTAAAATCCATACAAAGATTCCTAGGATTTGCCAATTACTATCGCAAGTTTGTAAAAGGTTTCTCGACTCTGGTAGCTCCGATTACAGCCCTCACCCGCAAGGGAGCAGATCCAACTATATGGCCCGTCGAAGCTACCTCTGCATTTCAACTTCTTAAGCAAGCCTTCATCTCCGCTCCCATCTTAAAGCAACCAGACTCCACCCGGCCCTTTATCCTGGAGGTGGACGCATCCTCTGAAGGTGTCGGTGCAGTGCTCTCCCAGCGATTTAAAGATGAAAAACTTCATCCCTGTGGTTTCTTTTCCCGGAAGTTTTTGCCTGCAGAGAAGAACTACACCATTGGAGATCAAGAGTTACTCGCCATGAAACTAGCCCTCGAAGAATGGCGATATCTTCTAGAAGGAGCTCATTACCCCATTACCATACTACTCGCCCAGAGCTTTATAAAAGAGATCTTCAAGCTCCTCGGCCTTCCTCAAGAGATCATCTCCGACAGGGGAGTACAGTTCGTAGCGAAGTTCTGGAGGTCACTCTGCTCAGCCCTTCAGGTAAAACTCAAATTTTCTACTGCTTATCATCCCCAGACCAACGGTCAGACCGAAAGGGTCAATCAAGACCTGGAACAGTTCCTGCGCACTTTTGTCTCCTCCTCCCAAGATGACTGGATTGAACTTCTTCCTTGGGCTGAATTTGCCCACAATAATCATTATCACACGTCCACCAGCTCAACTCCTTTTTTTACAGTTTTTGGTCAACATCCTCGAGTGCCAGATTTCCCTCTTCTTCCCACATTAGATGTGCCTGCGGCCAAAATGTCCCTTCAACGGTTCTCCAACATCTGGGAAAAGGTTCGTTCCTCTCTGACTAAAACGTCAGCCCGGTACAAGAGATTTGCTGACCGCCAAAGACGAGCGGTTCCAAATTTCCGACCTGGGGATATGGTCTGGCTCTCTACCCGAAACCTAAGACTCCGAGTACCCTCGATTAAATTTGCTCCGCGATTCATTGGTCCATTCCCAATCATCAAAGTCTTGAATCCTGTGGCTTACAAGTTAAAGCTTCCTCCATTTCTTCGCATTCCAAGTTCTTTCCATATTTCTCTTTTAAAACCACTAGTCTTAAACCGATTTCAGAAGGTCCTGCCTAAAGCTTCTAGTGTTCAAACACAGCAGGGAGAGGAGTTCGAAGTTGACAGAATCTTAGATTCCCATTGTTGATACAACCATCTTCAATACCTCATCGACTGGAAGAATTATGGTCCGGAGGAACGAATCTGGATAAATGCCTCCGATGTCCATGCACCCCGTCTGGTCAAAGCGTTCCATGTGAAATTTCCTCATAAACCAAGGAAGTGTCCGGTGGCCACTCTTGAAGAAGGGGGTACTGTCACACGCCGGCCTGGAGACCCCAGAATCAGACCCCGTCGCTTACCTGTGCGGGCGCTGACCCGCGCTGTCTTCCGGCTCCCGCGCTGTACGCTCCTTCCTCTTCTCCCAAGGCAGTCTCCGCTGTTGTCCTCTGGAGGGTCCCGCTGCTGTGCTGCTCCCACGCCGGCTCCTGCTGACCGCTGGTCCCCGCTGACTACCTCCAGGAAGCGCTGTCCTCCGGTCCATGGGCGCGGCCATCTTGGATTGCCCATGTGACCCCACTACCACCAATGAGGAGCCTTCTCCTTCTCTCTCAGCCTGTCAGCTCCCAGTGTCCACTATAAAAGGATCCCCAATGCTCACACAAGTTGCCAGTGCAACTAGTTTCTTAGTTTAGCTAAGCAAGCCTTCCCACTGCGCTCCAGCCGCTCCACGTAGCCGCTCAGCTACCAACGTCTACCCACGGCTATCCAGCCGCTCCACGTAGCCACTCAGCTACCAACGTCTACCCACGGCTAACCAGCCGCTCCACGTAGCCGCTCAGCTACCAACGTCTACCCATGGCTAACCAGCCGCTCCACGTAGCCGCTCAGCTACCAACGTCTACCCACGGCTATCCAGAAGCTCCACGTAGCCACTCAGCTACCAACGTCTACCCACGGCTATCCAGCCGCTCCACGTAGCCACTCAGCTACCAACGTCTACCCACGGCTAACCAGCCGCTCCACGTAGCCGCTCAGCTACCAACGTCTACCCACGGCTAACCAGCCGCTCCACGTAGCCACTCAGCTACCAACGTCTACCCACTACTATCCAGCCGCTCCACGTAGCCACTCAGCTACCAACGTCTACCCACGGCTATCCAGCCGCTCCACGTAGCCACTCAGCTACCAACGTCTACCCACGGCTATCCAGCCGCTCCACGTAGCCACTCAGCTACCAACGTCTACCCACGGCTATCCAGCCGCTCCACGTAGCCACTCAGCTACCAACGTCTACCCACGGCTATCCAGCCGCTCCACGTAGCCACTCAGCTACCAACGTCTACCCTCGGCTATCCAGCCGCTCCACGTAGCTTCCTAGCTACCTCGTTACTGCCGCATTCCTCAAACTCCTGTCAGTTCGCTGCACCCTCTCATGCGGAGAAACTTCATTAAGCCAAGTCTCCTCCAGCGAGCGTCTGCGCCAAGTAATACAGATCCAAGGCCCAGTCCGGGAACACAGCTCCTAAATTCCACGTTTGTGACAGTGTGTAGATGTAAGTATGTCTGTTGGCTGTGATGTTACCATCATTCCTTCCTGAGCTTGAATACTGACAGCCATTAGTTTTTCGCTCTGGGTCTCTCTCTTCTTTGAGATGTTTTTAACATGTTCTATGGCAGATTCCATGAGTGTATCTATCGTGACTCCCCTGCAGCCAGGTTGTGAGGTCTGAACCCGAGTCTTTAAGTTTTACTTAAGACCATCCATGAGTACCGTGACTGTCATAACCCTGTGGTGAGTGCTATCTTTAATATCTTCTATCCCAGTGTACTGGGTGATAGCCTGCAGAGCCCGGTCGCAATAGTCTTCTGCAGTTTCACTCTCCTTTTGCTTTATGGTGAAAATTTTGTTCCAGTTAACTACTACCGGAAAATATATACCCAATTGAGTTACAATGCGGGAAATGTTACCTTGGTTTACTTGGTCTGTTAAGGGAACGTCACCATCCACTACACAATCCGTGATAAATTTTGTCATGTCGGTAGACAGGCCCTTAACACCATTCGCCAATCTTTATTAGTTGGCTCATGAGAACTACCCAAATTTCTCAAAAATATCTGACATTTGGCTAGTTCCTTTTTGGGATCGGGGAAATCATTTATAATGGAATTTAGTTCTGCTCTTGTCCAAGGACAATGCATTACCACTTCCCTCGTGGGCACTACACTGTTCACATCTGCATTTCCATTCGGAAAAGTTATTGTCCGAATGGGATGCAGACCGGTAGCGCTGCTACCTTTGACCTGGTTACCTGGCTGGGGGTTTAGTCTGCTGCTGCTATGTATGGTATTAACAACTTCCTCTACGGGTGCAGAGGGTGTTAGCACTTCCCTTGCTGTTACCGATGGAGATGGTGGCACCACTCATGATTGTCGTGGCGTAGCATCTACCATTTGTACAGCATGGAAAATGGCAGACATTTCAATAGGCTCATCATCCACATCATGAACATTTTCTTTATAGTTGCTTAAGAGAGGGTACAAATTGCTCGTTACATTTTTATGGGTATTTTTGGTAACTGTACTTGCACCTCCATCCACATAAGGTGGGGGTGGTGCGCGTGAACTGCTGGCCATTCCTTCCGTAACGCTACCTTGCTGCACTTGCGGGCCATTTTGCGGTTCGCCCGCACTGCAATTCAGCGTCGTGGATGTATTCTCTGGCAATGCGCTCGCAACGCTAGTTTGCGTCGCTTGCGCTTTTTTAAGCCACGCATCCCCTTCATGCTGCCACAACTTTAAACATTCATAATATTTGACCTTTTTCTCTCGGGAGCGCATCAGACTGATGTGATCCCGGACATTTTCTAATACATCTTTATCAAAACTACCAATTCTGGGAAACGGTCTAACACTCTTCATCGTCATTTTAAACCATACATCACAATACCTTATTGCATAAGTACCGTACTTACAGCCTGATTCAGAGCCGGACGCTCTGACAAGAGCGCTCTCGCTCTGAATCAGGGCCCTCCTACCTAAAATTGGAGCGGCCTCCTGGCCGCTCGCATTGCTGTGGGTGACCACCCACAGCTTATGCGAGCGGCCATGAAGATGGTCGCGATGGTCTAGACCATCGAGACCATCGGGCTTGCGTCGAGACCCTGTGGTAGGGTCTCACTGCCACAAGCCCAGGAGTGCTTTTGGCTCTATCAGACGGTAGACGTTCCCATGGGAACACCTCTGTCTGAGCAGCAACGCCCCCAGCATGCCCACCAAAGGGGGCGTGCTGTCACTCACCATCGACAGCATGCCCCCTTTGGTGCGAGACCCATAGCGACGGCTTGGCGCATGTGCACGACAGAGCTCTCTCCGTCGTGCGCATGCGCACTAGGGCACCATCGACCCGCTTGCGAGCGCTCAACGCTCACGAGCGGGTCTAAATCAGGCCCTTAGTATGCATAATACGACGGGCCGATCCAAACGGCGCTTCCATTAGCAGCACATCATTGTCTAACATCTCTATTGTTTGCATGGCTCCCATTCTGAGACAACTCCTACATTTTTCAATAAAGATTTAAACTGGTGAAAGACAGTCAAGATACTTTCACTTACCTGTGGACGATTTAAACGGCAGCGCCCACACACCTGTGAAGATTTGAAGAAGGCTACTCCACACACCCGGATAAGATTTAAGAAGGCAACTTCCACACCTATGGAAGTTTAAGTCGGCTACTTCCATGCACCTCTCTACAACAAAGACAACATGTACACCTGCTACTGTGTATAGAACGGTAAGCTGCTTACTGAGCGGCTAGCACTTAGCCCTTAAAGGTCATACGGTACCTCTAACTTTAGGGAACAAGTTACTCCTACTAAGAAATACTCACTGTTACAAACTTTTTTCCTGCGCAGAAAAATACACGTTAACCCAGATATTGGCAACAATTGAAAAGAATGTAAACCTCAACGGCTTTGTTTAAACACGTGGCAGCACGACCGGAAGTATGTATACGCTATTGTGCGACCAGTCGCATACACAATAATGCGACTAACACACAACCGTATGACAACCTTTAGCTGCGTACACAAAAGTGCATCTTTACTGTGCGCAAAACTGCGACTCAGCCGCGTGTTCAATACTGCGGCACCCCTTTAAATGTTAGGTTCTATCAACAAAAGAAAACAAACTTTTTCCTCTCTTGTCCCTGGATTCTAGTCAGCGTCCCTGGCTCACATGAAAACGGGTAGCGATCTCTCAGCACCGAGCGGTTGCAGGTAAACCCTGCATGTGGCCACTCCACCCTTTGGTGAGAAATCGATAACCATAAGAGCCGTGTGAGTGGGTAAGTGACTTCACTACGAGCCCCCAACTAACGATACTGCCTTTGAACCTTATAAATACCCCTGCCTATACCTTGTAATATCCTTCCTATAAACCTCTAAGGATGACGCTGATTTGCGTACGCAGTCATACAGTAAATAAAGACTCCAGACCAAGAACCTGTGGTTCCAAAGCACAAAGTATTATTCATGTAAAAGTACAGCAGTTACACGCTATGATCCTCATATAATCTTAGCGCAAAGAGATTATACAGACCCAAGTACAATTATACATACGCAGCGCTGTCTGGTCCAGATGTAGGCATCAGCAAGAAACCCCCGTCAATCAGCATTCAGCACGAAGACTAGGAACCCAGGGTCAGAGCACACATATTTATACCCCCCCTGGAATAAACAACACAATAGAGAAGTTTGTTGCTAATACCATTGGTCCTAAAGGAGAGGGCATATGTTACAAGACATTTAACAGGTTGGTTCAATTAGACACAGCCCAGCCTCTAACAACTGGTGGTCTCTGGTTTCCCGCCTCATGCAAATCCTAACAGTTGTTCATATAATGTACATTTTGTTGCTTGAAGTCTCTGCAGTCCATAAGTTGAGAATGCATGTTGCGATCTCTCCATCGATATTACCGGAATACTGTTGAGAGAGTATGCATCTGTACAATACCAAACATGGCTTACTTATCATGTATAAAACCTTAGTTACGAAATAATCTTTATTTCCTAACAATTATTATAAATGTGCATACTTGAATCTTATACCTTAAAGCTTATGGAACCTTGTATGTGAATATGTAATGTGTGAGTATGTGGGGTTTGATGTAAAGTTGCTAGTTAACTTGGGGTAGATGCGTGTGCATGAAGCTAATATTCAGCGTTTTCATACAGGATCTTATGCATTCGCTAATATGCGACTAGTTAGCGCAATTGTGCGTATTAATGTGTATATGAGAAATGGTGAAAGATGCAATCGCATGATGCTAATAGTAATATCGCCACATGTACTAAAGTGTGAGTTTATCTAAAATGGCGCTTAGGCGGCCATTCGCAAAATGGCGTCTTGCGATCTCATTTCCAAGATGGCGTCTTGCGGCCAGTCGCAAGATGGCGTCGCTTCCATTCAATTTTAAACTGATCTTGTCAGCCAATTATCCAGCTTCGACAGGTACAACTCAGAATCGCTTGTAAGGAAGATGTGACGTAAGCGCATTTTGCAAAACATTGGTCATTCTGTCTGCATTCGGAATTGCGTATGCAGAATCAGGTCTTAAGGGGTTTATTTACTAATGTGCGGCTTTATAGAAGTGGAGATGTTGCCCATAGCAACCAATCAGAGTCTAGCTATTATATTCTAAAAGGTGCTAGATAAATAAGTAGAATCTGATTGGTTGCTATGGGCAACATCTCCACTTCTATAAACCCGCACTTTAGTAAATATACCCCTTAGTCAGGGTTGTATCTATAATGGGTGCAGGGTGTGCGGGACACACAGGCGCCTGGGTCCAGGGGGGCCCCGCACCGCACACCCTGCACCCATAGGATTACTTACCTCTCCGGAGTCCTACATCAGCACGGGGGTCCAGCGCTGTAAAAATGACTGGAAAATGGCCACCACGGCCATTTTCCCGTCGTTTGTGCATGCGCAGTGCAGGGAAAATGGCCGCCGCTGCTGCGCATACTGTATGGACTCTGGGCGCACTCTAGCGCTCAGAGTCTATAACTCCGGCGCTGGCCACGCACAGATCAGTGTGCTGCCGGCCGCCGGCCAGAGAGGAGGGGGCCTGTGTTGGAGATTGCACACGGGCCCCCTCATCTCTAGAAACGCCCCTGCCCGTAGTCCTCTATTTTGCCCATAGCTGGAATTGTGCACCCTATTACCTTATTTCACGTTTAGTTCATTTCTCTGTCAAATTTCCTTTTTTGTTTCCACAGAATTCCACAATTTCTGTTTCCACCTCAGATAATTGATCAGTAATATGCTCATTAGATGTTTGATCTTTTAATCCGATCTGTTATTTCATGGTTCACTAAACAGAGCTGAACTTTCCCTTCATCATTTACCAGTAGCATAAGGTTAAGTTGGTTTTGATTATGCCTTGCGTTTGTTTCGGTAGAAGCTGAGATTATTAAGGCCGATACAGTTGACTGCGCAATTGAAAACCTTTTGGGATACGCTATACTCAGTGGTTGCTTTTTCTTACAGAATTTCTTTGTGTTCTTCAACTTTTACCATCGCCATCAGCCTATTTATATATATTAAAAGAAATAAAAGATATTACGTACAAGACAAATCCTGTAAAAGAAAGTATTAAAGGGAAAACGTAACATCCCACAAGAAAGACTGTTATAAATGTCTAGAACTAAGATATGTAACACTATTGTACCAGAGTATTTTGTCATTTGTATAATTGCAACACACACTATTGTGTGTATTTAATAGAAATTGCCTTGTTAAAAAATATGTTATTAAAACTAGTATCACATTTAGGGCTCTATTTACTACAATCCGCATTTTGAATGCAGATTGTAGTGTGATATTACCGACTTAATTCGCATTGCGAATTCAGCCAATATCACAGGGATTTACTAAAAATCCTTTGCAGGGACAGAGCTTGCGATAAAGCTCTGTCCTTGCAAATCCCCTCCGCAAACTTATCAATATTTTCGCAAAAAATACTGTGAGAAGTGCCCGCGCATGCGCCGACTTTCCACCGTTAAGCCCCACCCCTGCGAATGTGACCCCCCTCACTTAATTGCACTTGCCTGCAGTGATTGGGGCTCCGGTGATGACCTCCAGGGCTCCGGTCAGCTGACATCCCATTCTGCACTGGGACCCGGTCACCTGATGACCAAGTCCCAGTGCAGGATGGGAGACCAGCTGACTGGAGGGAGGACATCACCGGAGCACCGATCTCCGGTCCCTGGACTCAGGTAAGTTATTTTTTTAATTTACTATTTTTTTTTTTTTTTTTAGCAGTGATCAGCATGTGGTCTATTTAGACCACACAGCTGATCACTGGGGCCGGCTCCGGGCTCTGCTCTGCCTGTTAGAGCGTAACAAGAGTCCAGTAACCGGGGGAGAACCTGGCTAACGCCACCTACAGGTGGCGTTATTATCACAGGGCTTCCCCCAGTATTTTTTTTCACAAATTATTTTTAGTAACTACCAGGCAGATCGCATTTCCCATTACAATGATCTGATTACTAAAAATAAGTGATAATTAGGGCTTGGAGTAGAATTTTACGAATTCTACTCCAATTGCCCTTTAGTAACTTTAGGTGAAACTAAAATAATGTTAAAACGTTGTGAAAACACCCCTTTTCACTTTATTTTAGTAAAAATAATAATAAATAGGGGCCCTGATTCAGAGCCGGACGCTCTGACAGAGCGCTCGCTCTGAATCAGGGCCGTCCTTCCTGATTTTAGAGCGGCCTCCTGGCCACTCGCATAGCTGTGGGTGACCACCCACAGCTATAGCGAGCGGCCAAAAAGATGGTCACGATGGTCAAGACCACCCTTGTGGTAGGGTCTCGTCTGACCTGGAGTGCTTTTGGCTCTATCAGAGCCAAAAGCACTCCCACTGACATCACTTGTGATGTCAGTGGGGCCGGCCCCAGACGGTAGGCGTTCCCATGGGAACGCCTCCGTCTGGCCAGCCACGCCCCCGGCACGCCTACCAAAGGGGGCGTGCTGTCACTCACCATCGACAGCATGCCCCCTTTGTAGCGAGACCCATAGCGACGGCTTGCCCGTCGCTATCCAGGTCTCGCGCATGTGCACGACGGAGCCGGGTCCGTCGTGCGCATGCGCACTGGCCCAACATTGACCCGCTTGTTAGCGCTCAGCGCTCGTGAGCGGCTCTGAATGAGGCCCAGAGCCCTTAAAACCACTTTGGAGCTATTACAGCTCATGTGCTGTTGTCTCCGGGAATTACACACAGTGGCATAATTCCCAGAGACAATAGAGGCATTTGCCTCCGAGGGCCAGGTGTGAGGGGTGACGCCAGTGGGAGGGCCAAGAATGGGAGGAGAGTAGTCTAGGGAGCCGGGTCTGAGCGGCACGCTGCCTGTAATGTTGGAGAGACAGACGTGGCCGTCTTATCTGTGTCTTTTGCCGCAGCCAGGTCTGGCAGGATGTGATAGGCTGGGGGTTAGCATTGCAGGGGGGCGCCAGCCTGGAGAGGCGCCGTTCCATCCTGAAACTGCACGCTGCCTGGAAAGCGGGTTTCAATTTAGCGCCTACCACAAGCCAAATACGGGTTGCTGACCGGCGGCTAATAGGCAGCAGAGAGCATTTGGACTTGTTGCCGGCTCGCGGACAGGTAGCCAATTAGAAGCAGCCACAGCAAGTCGATCATGGCTCGCTTCATCATAGCTCCACCCGCTCGTGGCGTCTGACGACAGATGCCACCAAATGGACCCTTCAGTATGGTGGCTGCGGTCAGTAGAAGAGGATGTCACTTGAATAGGTCCGGCGGCCGCAGAATAGGCCAGAAGACGCAGTTGCACTGCTCCGGTGGCCCTGGTAAGTTGAACATTCTGCACCTGCCACAGACAGGCGCAATGTCCGATGGTGTGCTGATAGTGCGTCTTTGTATGCGCATTGATGGAATCTCGCTGTGGCCGGTGGATGCCCCTTGGTCACGGATGCAGTAGCGGCTGTCACCCTACCATCTGTGTTGCCCTGCATTACTGATTGTCTGTCTGACAACACAAGACTACTTACACAACACTACCTATCTTACAGGGGTGTTTCTAGAGAGGAGGGGGCCCGTGTGCAGTCTCCGTCACGGGCCCCCTCCTCTCCATCTGGCTGCCGGCAGCACTCTGAGCGGGGTGCAACCAGCGCCGCACTAATAGACTCTGGGCACTAGAGTGTGCTCAGAGTCTATAGCACATGCTCAGGTCACCGGAAAAATGGCCCCGTTGGCCATTTTCTGTGTACTGCGCATGCGCAAACGACGGGGAAATGGCTGTGGTGGCCATTTTCCAGCCATTTCTTTTCAGCGCAGACACCTGCGCCGACGTGAGACTTCAGAGAGGTAAGTATAATATGGGCGCAGGGTGTGGGGTGCAGGCCCCCCTGGACCCAGCGACCCTGCGCCCATTATAAAATCGTCCCTGCTACCTTACATCTCTAATTCTGTTGAACATATGGCAAGGAATGAACCTTACCAGGGGAGGATTGGGATTGAAAACCAGCCCGGGAAATTTTTGGAAGCAGTCCTGATGGGGGCGGGTTTGTTGAGAGGGTGGGGTCTGCTGAGGGAATGGGATACTCCCTCTTTATAGGGCCTGATTCTAAATTGGACGCAGTTGCGGCTACTACTAGTCCCTTGCATGGTCACAGATGTGCGTCCGAATGTGCAAGGACTGAGACACATACTCTTATGGCCGGTACACACTAAACGATATGTTGTCCGACCAGACGGTGGGCACATTGTCTAGTGTGTATCCTCAATGTCACTGACGATGCGCGCTCTGGCGCATCGTCAGCGACATCGCCCTTCGGACTTGCATGCAAGTCCGACATGTGACATCATTAGCCAAATGCAGTATGGCCCCCCGCCATTGCAATGTCGCTCCCGACACCACCGCTGGTCCCATCACTAATGAGATTGATACCCAGCATTAGTGCTTGGTGCACCTTTAGACACCACCAATGGTTACGCTATCAAAACTTGCACCAGCCATATGCAAGTTGCATTTCATCAGAATATGGCCTCCAACGTGATCGATTCAGCATCTCTGTACGCAACCATATATATATGTACATGCACACACATACACAGTATATAGCAAGTAGATGGGCGGCACTTTAGTTGTGTGTACATAACTATATATATATATATATATATATATATATATATTAAATATATATATAACCATACGGAGGTATTGGTTTTCTGTAAGGTGTCAATATACCACCAATATAATGGATCACAAGCCCTGAGAGTGCCACTACATTGGAGTTGACTGTTTGGATTTTTTTTGAGGCACCCAGGCTGAATTGAGTGCCAGCATATTAGGGGGGTTTGTGTGTATATACATGTATATACGAATATTATATCTGTATATATATATATATATATATATATATACATACACACGCTGACGGGCAGACATATATTAGATACAAATACTATAGTTTATTTACTGACTGTCACACACTGTGACAGTCAGTATTTGTAGGCTGTCGGTACCTGTACCTGTGTGCTGGCTGCTGCTGTACGTGTACGCATGCAGTGCAGGGCCGGTGTGTACAAAATCATCCTGGAAGCGCCGAGGTGGACCGCATTCAACCTGGAGGCGCAGCCATCAGTAGTGACTGACAGGCTCCGCAAAGGCTTATGGGGGAGCTGCAGCGGCTTGGCATGCGCGGCAGCTCCCCCGTCTGCCATTTTTGTTTAGGTTCAGAGTCAATGCTGCCCGATCGGAGCTGAGCTCCGATTGCGGCAGCTGGGCCGGCATAGCAGAGAGGGGTGAGTGAGGGATGGGCGGTTGCTGGCATTCGCTGAAGCTGTAATGCTGCACGATCGGAGCTGAGCTCCGATCGCGGCAGCTTGCAGCTGGGCCAGCAGAGGGATGGGTGAGGGAAGGGCCGCCGCCAGCCCCTAAAGACATATAATAAGGGACCGGCCCAGCGGGAAATGGCCCGGCATCCCGGCGGCCCAATCCGCCCCTGAACCTTACCCATCAAGCTAACTGTAGTCTGTGATGTTTAATTCCATGTATCGAACTCCTATTTCACTGTAGATTGTATGTCTGTTACTGCCCGGCCTTGTTTTATTACTGCGTTACCAATTGTAAAATGCTGCACTATATGAAACAAATGTAAGGAATAATAATGTGCCCTGCAGCTGTGCATTTTCCCTCTGTGTCCTGATCAAATTCATGAGCTGCGTGCTCTTATAATTGACCATGTACCTCGAGGTCCCAGGCGTAGTGTCATGGCTGCCATTTGTGCTGCGATGCAAATGCAACCTAAGGAGTTAAAATACCTTTCTATGAACTGCTCCCCTAATCCTTGTGATTATTGGCCACTCTATGAATATATTTTGTGATCTCATTATGATTAGCTATTTAATAATAACATGTAGGGATATCCGAGGACTTTTATTATTACTGGCTATGTTTTATTCATTTTAATTGTTTCAATGTTTCTTTTGCAGACGTCTGCAGTTGGGTATTGGGTGCCCCCCCCCCTGCTCTGCCATTATCAGGAGCGTTCAACCACACATGGGAAATATTTGTTCCATGTGTACAGTATGTTAGGTGTAAGAGCTAGAGATGTGCGGTCTGGCTCTTTAGAAATCCCAATCGACCCAAAATTTGTGAACCCGCCAGATCCGAGTTACGGGTTTTGCTCTTCCCGCGGTTTCGGAATTTTGGATTGCAAAAATTATATGAATTTAGCTGTTTTTAAAAACCAAAACCAAAACACAAAAATTAATCCAGCTCCAAAACCAAAACACCTGGGCCAGCACACATCTCTAGTAAACAGGGTGTGCTTGATTAGCTGTTGTTTTACTCTATATGGGCCTGTTCAAGAAGAGTAGCTCCTCAATAGTAGGATCTGCAGGTACTAAAAAAAAGACCAAGAAAGTGGTGCTGTATTAAATAGGCTGGAGTGCAGGGGCGTATCTATAATGGGTGCAGGGTGTGTGGTACACACGGGCCCATGGGTCATGGTGGGGCCACACCACACACCCTGTACCCATTTACTCTTTATACTTACCTGTCCGTTGTCTTCAGAGCAGAAAAAAATCACTGGGAAAATGGTGGCGCCCATTTTCCCGGTGACTCGCGCATGCACAGTGCTGCCGTCCCCGGGAAAATAGCACTGGCGCCATTTTCACGGAGATCCCCGCATGCGCAGAAGATTCGGCACCACTAGAATATATTAGAGAGAGGTGGGGGCCCTTACTGAGTCTGCACATGGGCCCCTCCTCCCTTAAAACACCCCTGCTGGAGTGTGTAGGTACTTCAATAGAAAGAGCATACTAAGATAACGATTTCCAGCAATCAATAGTAATATATGGCATCGTGCTAAGCGTATTACATGCTAATAGATATGATAACTATTAGGAGAGAGCACCCTGCTGTCTCTCCATCAGGCACTGGGACCCCCGGACTATTATTTATTTCACATTTATATGTAACGCCCCTGGCCCAACTAATGGTGTGGTGCAGAATGTTCTTACCCTTGTTCAATGGGCTCCTGAATTCCGGTGTGATGTCAGTAAGGTGCAGGCAGACAAGTATGCGGGCTTGTATTTGAATATCAAAAGTGAATTTATTCAGTACAACTTTAACGATACTGGATCAGAACCTCTATACACACCTTCCTATACCTTCTAATATCCTGCCTATACCTTCTAAGGATGACACTAATTTGCGTACGCAGTCATACCATAAACAAAGACTTAGACGTGGAATCTGTGGATCCAAAGCACAAGTGTTATTCAGGTAAAAGTTCAGACAGTTACATGCAATTTATCTAGACACAATTTAGGCGCAAAAGGAAAATTATACAGACCCAAGTACAGTATACATAGGCAGGCACTTCCGGACCCGGAGATAGGCATCAGCAAGAGACCCCTAGTCATACAGCGTTCAGCACGAAGACTGAGAACCAGCGTTCGTGCACACATATTTATACCCCCCAGAATAAACAGGACAATAGGGAAGTTTGTTGCTGATGTCATTGGTTCCCAGGGGAGAAGGGGAGAAGCATCTGTTACAGCACATTTAACAGGTTGGTTCAAATAGACTCTCCCTGCCTCTAACAGCTGGGGATCTTCCTCTTCACGCCCCCTGCAACATTCTAACAGTTGTTCATGAAATATACATTTTGTTGCTTGTAGGCTCTGCGATCCATAACTTGAGTTTGCATGATGCGACCTCCCCACCGATAACACTGGAATACTGTAAAAAGAGTACGCATCAGTACAAGACCAAACACGACTTGTTTAGCATGTATAATACCTTAGTTTTTATTTCTCAGCATTTAAACTAACTGAACCAACTTAAATCATACACTTTAAAGCTTATTGAACCTTATGTGTGAATATGTAATGTGTGGGTATTCAGGGTTTGATATAAGGACGCTAGTTAACTTGGGGCAGATGCGTGCGCATAAAACTAATAAAACAGCGGTTTCTTACAAAATCCTATGCATTCGCTAATATGCGACTAGTTAACAGCGCAATTGTGCATATTAATGTGTATATGAGAAATGGCGAAAAATGCAATCGCATGGTGCTAATAGTATCATCGCCACATGTACTAAAATGTGAGTTTATCTAAAATGGCTCTTAGGCGACCATTCGCAAAATGGCGTCTTGCGATCTCATTTTCAAGATGGCGTCTTACGGCCAGTTGCAAGATGGCGTCGTCGCGATTAAATTTTAAACTGAACTTGTCTCAGCCAATTATTCAGCTTCAACAGTCCACCCTTTGATAGCAAACAACATGCTATCACAATCTGCTATTAGAATTTAATTTAGGCTTACATTTACATATTATTTGGTGTTATTATGGGATGGCACAAGGTGGTTCTTAATCCATCAATAATGTGTCTCTGAGTGGGGACATAAAACTACTATTATACGTACACCGCGGATCTTGGAAGATCATGTGAAAGGTGTGGGAATGCACCAGTCTTATAAAAGCAGTCTTGAAGGGGAATTGAGACTTTACATTATCTGAGGTGTTCTTTGAATAACATTTCAATAATACATTCTATGCCTGTCTAAATATAATACATTAAATAATGGTGTTTCCTAGCTTAGGGTTGTAATTAAGTTCTATATTTACCTCGATATTCATACTGGCCACCATCATGATTTCATTCTTTCGTTTTACTCTATTTTTAAATTTTCCACACTTCAACACAATAGGAACACACTGGACACATATGCCAATTATTATGATGACAATTAGTATAAGGATTAAGAATTTGCCTATGCTGGCGATCACTTCCTGGACCCATTCCCCTAGGCCTGAGAACCATTTCACTGGGTTCAGCCATGACACCCATCTTTCTATCTTTTCCCCTACTTCAGCCACTGAAGCATTATGGTTCTTACGAAATTCCCATTTTAGCTGCAGAATTTCATCCATCTTCCGGTCTATCACCTCCTTGGGGTCGCTGGTATCATTGGTGACATAGGTGCAACATTTTACTCCAAATTGGGTGGCCAATGTTACGCAATACCCTCCAGTAACAGCAGTTAAACAATTCAACACTAGCCTGTGTTGCACCAGTTCTTTCTTGTACGCTTGCAATTCTCTCCCTGTATACCTGAATGTGTCATCGTACATCTCAGTGATATTATCTATCAATTTGGCAAGTTCCTGGATATATCTAAAATTTAAAGTACCCCGAGCGATCCTGGTGGGGTCCAATGTGACCAGAACTTGAAAGCCAGTTGTCTCACTGATTAACTGAGTGGCTTTATGTATATCACCAGGTACCATATTTCTTTTGCCTCTGTGTTCAGATTGTTTGTGAAGATATGGTGACGGTGTGTTTTTATGTATACCCAGCATTTCAACATGTGTGAGGGTAACACAAACCTTCGGAACTCGGGGAGAGCCATTTATACGCTTTTCTTCCACAGATGAAATATACATGATCAGGGAGAACATAAGGAATGGTATGCATCATTATCATTAAGCACATTTCCCTTGCAAACAATCCTATTTCTGGTTCTTCCATCTGATACATGCAAGTTTCTGGCTGTATTATTTTAGCACAATAACCATTTGGCACCTTACCAATAGTTTCTTTGGTGGAACTCAATGTATACCGATACCTAAAATGTTTCCCACCAGACTTAATGGAGTGCTGCAAGTCATGGTCTATGGACTCATCAGCTCTTTGTGAGAAGGTCATCGTCTGATTATTCCCCGTCACTTCCCAACTCCTGGGTTTATTGGGGTTGGTTATGTTTAGACACAAAAGTGATCTATCTACTTGGAATTGATGGAGTTTGAAATGAGGTGGTTTGGATGAGAGGAATTTTCCATCCAATGTTTTCCCTTTTTGCAATTCTAAAATTTCTATGATATTCAGCGGAAATGGCACAAACCCTACGTTATGCTGTCCCTGTGGCACATGTGAACACACCCAGCAATCAGTTTGATTTAACACTTTGCCTACCATGCTATGATAATCCTCTAGAGGATACCCACCCCAGTATGGATTATATTTAGGTTGGCACCGTTGGATACAGTTCTCATCAACTAGGGACCCACAAAGCTCACAAATACAGGAATCTTCAGATGATAAACCTCCACACCTTCCCCGAGTATCCGGAATGACAGATCTCTTAACAATAACAGTACTAAGATTGGTCAGACACTCCCCTGATTGGCATTGCACTCCTCCTGATTCCACTCCATCAGCACTGCCATCAGCTCCCGTTTCCTCAATCGGTCCCCCATCACAGACACTGGATATCCCCGGACTGACCATGATGGTGAACACTCTAAAAGAGAATATGAAAATGAACACAGCAGGCCCGTCCATTGTCACAACAAGACCTGCAAATTTCTCTCAGTTCAGGTATCTTACTATGACCTTTTCAATCCTCCCGGAACAAGCTCGTGAGCAACAGGTCCACGCTATCAGCTTTGTCTCCGACTTGTTTCTCCACCGGTTGATTGACCTGTTTGTAGTGAGTGGAATGGACCCAGGTATCTCTCTCGGCCAACTTCAAAGATGTAGTACTCATCAGCAGCACCTGGTACGGACCTTCCCACCGATCAGTCAAACAACCTGAACGCAAGAAATTCCTGATCATTACATATTCTCCTGGTTCAACATCATGACAGTTCATTTTAGGCATATCATTAGACAACAATTTCAGTTTCTGCTGCTGTTGCTTTAACTGCTTACTCATTGATATAAGATACTTCACAGTTACCTCGTTGTTACCCTTTAGATCTTCCTGTGGACATATAATCAAATGAGGTTGTCTACCGAACAATATTTCAAATGGGGACAGATTCAGAGGAGGTCTAGGAGTAGTCCTTATGCTATGTAGGACCAAAGGTATCGCTTCTGGCCATCCTAGTCCAGTCTCAGTCATGATTTTACTTAGCTTATTTTTAATAGTCCCGTTCATCCTCTCTACCTTTGCAATGACTTGCGGACGGTAGGGGGTGTGAAGTCGGCTATTAATACCCATCAGCTTACACATATTTTGAAAAACATCACCTGTGAAATGGGTACCCCTATCACTCTCGATGATTTTAGGGATACCGTACCTGCATACAAATTTCTGAACTATTTTCTTGGCAGTAAATGCAGCAGTATTAGTGGCCACTGGGTAGGCCTCAACCCATTTAGAAAATACGTCTGTGCACACTAATACATACTTAAGGTTCCTGCAGGGTGGTAATTGGATGAAATCAATTTGTATCACCTGGAAAGGTCCATCAGTCGGTGGAATGTTGGACGGTTCGGTAGGGATCGCTTTCCCTATGTTCTTTCTCAAGCAGGTCAGACAGAACATTGCTATCTTCTCTGCTTGTGAAGAAAAACCTGGTGCGCACCAGTATGCCCTCACCAACTTGCACATACCCTGTTTACCCAGATGAGTCAGACCGTGTGCTGCCTCAGCCAGGCTGGAGTAATATACCTTGGCTTACCATGTCCGTCCCTCCAGAGCCCAGAGGACTCTTGCCCACATCCCTTGGACTTCCAAATGGGTTTTTCCTGAATTGAACACAAATTTAGCATCTCAATTAATTTCAGCATATCAATAGTTTGGAATGACATAATTGTTTCAGTTGGAGAAAACATTTTTAACCCTGCTGCCCATTTTGCAGCTTCATCAACTCTGTTGTTGCCCAGTGACACCGGGTCATCCTCACATGTGTGGGCTTTACATTTAATTAATGCCACTGCCTTGGGCAGTTAGATTGCTTCTAAAAGATGTTTTATGTGTCGGGAATGTGCAACTGGTGAGCCTGCTGCTGTCATAAAATTTCTCAGACGCCATAGAGCCCCAAAATTGTGCACCACCACGAACGCATACCTTGAGTTAGTGTAAATGTTACCAGATTTGCCTGCTGCCAGTTCACATGCTTTAGTCAGTGCTACTAACTCTGCCACCTGGGCTGAGTGAGGAGGACTGAGAGGTTTAGGTTCTATGATGTCTGTGTCAACAGCATAACCTGTACATAATTCACCTGTGTCTGTTTGTCTATGACAACTCCCATCCATATAAAAAGTTACATCCACATTCTCTAAAGGTGTGTCATGTATGTCAGGTCTAGCAGTAAAGGTCTGATTCAGATATGTCATACAACCGTGCATATCATTATGTCTGCCGAACTCACCTCCTGCCAGCAACTACTCTCCTTCCACCATATGTACAACATCATGTTGTACATATGGTAGGTATGTTGCTGGATTCAGCGTACTGCAACGTTTAACGGTAATATTTGCAGGAGCGATTAGAGCTAGTTCCCATTTGGTGGACCTAGCCAAGGAGACGTGTCTGGTTTGAGCTGAGTTCAACAGCAGATACAGCATGGGGAGTGTAGACAATCATATCATGGCCCAATACTACGTCCTCACTTTTACTCACCAATAGAGCGGTAGCTACTACACTTCTCAAACAGGTGGGGAGTGATCTTGCTACTGTGTCCAATTGGGCACTGTAGTATGCTACGTGCCTACTGGCATCACCATGTTTTTGTGTAAGGACACCTGCAGCACAACCATCGGCTTCCGTACAATACAAATCAAAAGGTTTTTCATAATCAGGTATTCCCAATGCAGGAGCTCTTGTCAGACTATCCTTAAGATTAAGTAAAGCCTGTTCTGATTCCTCTGTGTGTATGACACGATCGGGCTTTGAGGAAGAGACTAATTCCTGTAAAGGTAAGGCCAAAATAGAAAAACCTGGTATCCATATTCTACAATATCCACACATTCCCAAGAAGGTATGAATTTGCTGTTGATTCTGCAGCAGTGTCATGTTTTGTATGGCCTGGATTCTATCTGTTGTGCGGTGTCGTAACCCCTGGGTTAGGCAGTGTCCCAAATATTTTACTCTGGATTGGCACGGCTGTAGTTTGTCCTTAGCCACCTTGTGTCCTGTTTGTGAGAGATGAAGTAACAAAAGTTTAGTATCATTCAAACATGACATAAACGAGTCAGAACATAGCAATAAATCGTCCACATATTGAATTAGAACAGATCCATTGGCAGGTTGAAAAGATTGTAAACAGTCGTGCAATGCCTGGGAGAAGATACTGGGGCTGTCTATGAAACCTTGGGGTAATCGTGTCCATGTGTATTGTAAACCTCTGTATGTAAATGCGAATAGATGCTGACAGTCAGGGTGGAGAGGCACAGAGAATACACAATCTGTGATAAATTTTGTCACATCGGTATTGCGTGGTAGACAGGCCCTTAACACCATACGCCAATCTTTATTAGTCGGCTCATGTGAACTACCCAAATTTCTTAAAAATCTTTGACATTTGGCTAATTCCTTTTTGGGATCAGGGAAATCATTTATGATGGAATTTAGGCCCTGATTCAGACCCACTCGCGAGCGGCTGTCCGCTCGCAAGTGGGTCGATGTTCTGAACTGAGCATGTGCACGACGGAGGGAGCTCCGTCGTGCGCATGCGCCAGACGCGACGAGCGAAGGAAAGTCCTTCGCTCGTTGTGTCTGATCAAAGGGGGTGTGCTGTCGATGTTGATTGACAGCACGCCCCCTTTGGTGGGCGTGCCTCCCTGACGGGGGCGTTCCAACGGGAACGCCTCCCGTCAGAAGCCGGCCCACTGACATCACTAGTGATGTCAGTGGGAGTGATTTTGGCTCTAATAGAGCCAAAATCACTCTGGAGCTTGCGGTTGAAAACCTCAACCGCAGGCTCCGGCTCGCAGTTTCGATGGTCGCGATGGGCACGACCATCGCGGCCATCAAACTGCACGCTCGTATAGGCTGTGGGTGGTGACCCACAGCTATACGAGCGTCCAGGAGGACGCTCCATTTTTTATCAGGGCGGCCCTCATTCAGAGCGTGCGCTCTGCTCAGAGCGTACGGCTCTGAATGAGGGCCTTAGTTCTGATCTTGTCCAAGGACAATGCATTACTACTTCCCTCATGGGCACTATACCGTTCGCGTCTGCATTTCCATTTGGAACAGTTATTGTCCGAATGGGATGCAGACCGGTAGCGCTGCTACCTTTGACCTGATTACCTGGCTGGGGGTTTAGTCTGCTGCTGCTACGTATGGTATGAACAACTTCCTCTACGGGTGCAGAGGGCATTAACACGTCCCTTGCTGTTACCGATGGAGATGGCAGCACCACTCGTGATTGTGGTGATGCAGCATCTATCATCTGCACAGCATGGGAAATGGCAGACATTACAATAGGCTCATCATCCGCATCATGAACATTTTCTTTATAGTTGCTTAAGAGAGGGTACAAGTTGCTTGTTACATTTTTATGGGTATTTTTGGTAACTGTACTTGCACCTCCATCCACATAAGGTGGGGGAGGTGAGCATGAACTGCTGGCAATACTCTCCCCGACACTACCTTGCCGCATGTGCACGCCATTTTGCGGCTCGACCGTATTGCAATTCAGCGTCGCGGATGTATTTTCTGGCAATGTGCTCACGACGTTAGTTTGCGTTGTTTGCACATTGTTAAGGTGGGGAGTGATCTTGCTACCGTGTCCAATTGGGCACTGTAGTATGCTACGGGCCTACTGGCATCACCATGTTTTTGTGTAAGGACAACTGCAGCACAACCATCGGCTTCCGTACAATACAAATCAAAAGGTTTTTCATAATCAGGTATTCCCAATGCAGGAGCTCTTGTCAGACTATCCTTAAGATTAAGTAAAACCTGTTCTGATTCCTCTGTGTGTATGACATGATCGGGCTTTGAGGAAGAGACTAATTCCTGTAAAGGTAAGGCCAAAATAGAAAAACCTGGTATCCACATTCTACAATATCCACACATTCCCAAGAAGGTATGAATTTGCTGTTGATTCTGCGGCAGTGTCATGTTTTGTATGGCCTGGATTCTATCTGTTGTGCGATTATACACAATAATGCGACTACCACACAACCGTATAATGGCTTTTTAACTGCGTACGCAAAAGTGCGTCTTTGCTATGCGTAAACCTGCGACTTAGCCGCGTACTCAGTACTGCGACACCCCTTTAAACGTAAGGTTCCATCAACAGAGGAAAACAAACATTTTCCTCTCTTGTCCCTGGATTCTAGTCAGCTTCCTTGATTCACACGGAGATGGATAGCAATCTTTCAGCATAAAGCGGTTGCAGGCAAACCCTGCATGTGGCCACTCCACCCTTTGCTGAAATATCGATAGACGTATGTACCGTGTGAGCAGATACGTGACTTCACTACGAGCCCCCAACTAAAGATACTGGATCAGAACCTCTATACACACCTTCCTATACCTTCTAATATCCTGCCTATACCTTCTAAGGATGACGCTAATTTGCGTACGCAGTCATACCATAAATAAAGACTTAGACGTGGAATCTGTGGTTCCAAAGCACAAGTGTTATTCAGGTAAAAGTTCAGACAGTTACACGCAATTGATCTAGACACAATTTAGGTGCAAAAGGAAAATTATACAGACCCAAGTACAGTATACATACGCAGGCGCTTCCGGACCCGGAGATAGGCATCAGCAAGAGACCCCTAGTCATACAGCGTTTAGCACGAAGACTGAAACCAGCATTCGTGCACACATATTTATACCCCCCCAGAATAAACAGGACAATAGGGAAGTTTGTTGCTGATGTCATTGGTTCCCAGGGGAGAAGGGGAGAAGCATCTGTTACAGCACATTTAACAGGTTGGTTCAAATAGACTCTCCCTGCCTCTAACAGCTGGGGATCTTCCTCTTCACGCCCCCTGCAACATTCTAACAGTTGTTCATGAAATATACATTTTGTTGCTTGTAGGCTCTGCGATCCATAACTTGAGTTTGCATGATGCGACCTCCCCACCGATAACACTGGAATACTGTAAAAAGAGTACGCATCAGTACAAGACCAAACACGACTTGTTTAGCATGTATAATACCTTAGTTTTTATTTCTCAGCATTTAAACTAACTGAACCAACTTAAATCATACACTTTAAAGCTTATTGAACCTTATGTGTGAATATGTAATGTGTGGGTATTCAGGGTTTGATATAAGGACGCTAGTTAACTTGGGGCAGATGCGTGCGCATAAAACTAATAAAACAGCAGTTTCATACAAAGTTCTATGCATTCGCTAATATGCGACTAGTTAACAGCGCAATTGTGCATATTAATGTGTGTATGAGAAATGGTGAAAAATGCAATCGCATGGTGCTAATAGTACTAAAATGTGAGTTTATCTAACATGGCGCTTAGGCGACCATTCGCAAAATGGCATCTTGCGATATCATTTTCAAGATGGCGTCTTGCGGCCAGCCCCACAAGATGGCGTCGTCGCGATTAAATTTTAAACTGAACTTGTCTCAGCCAATTATTCAGCTTCGACAACTTCCATACGGAGTCAATTAATATCATGCAATAACTGTTCAACAAAGAATCACACAATATAATACGCCTATGCAAAGCATTACAGCAAAAGTACACACAGTAAAGGTACACTCAGGTCCCGGGGTCATTTTATTTTAACTGGAACACTGGATTCGCTTTGCATTCAGCTAGACCTGTGAAGGGAAGAGTTAGTGCATATTCACGTCACAATACAATACACTAGATGCAAAAGTAACACGGGTCCATTGTCCCTTTTTTTGTGCACAGTCAATTATTCTATATTAATGCATGCAAGTAATTATATTTGGATTGCGCAATATGGTAACGGTGCCCGGGTTGAAGTGAGAATTACTAACGTGTGGTCCCTGTGTCCTGCTGCTAGCTGTATATTAAAGGTGATATCAATTCCACCTACTGCTGAGACTACTGCCGGTGGAGCTCCTGAAGAGGTTGTACATGAGTCCTTTCCTAACTGTGAGGAATTATTTATTTCAGGTAGGCTAGCCGAATAGGAGCTTCTCCTCTAACCTTGATAACTCTCACCAATTATCTGAGCAGCTAAATCGACTTTCCTGCAGCTATAGGGGATGGTTACAGTCACTGAAACAGCTGCGTATTCTTGCACTATACAGTTCTAGACTTCCTGCAGCTGATGGGGTTTGCTAACTCCTGCTCACTAGCTTCCCTGAGAGAGATTTTAGACAAAAGGCTGATGTAACTGATGCTGAGAGGCTTAATAAATTAGGCTGTTTGGGAGTCACTGTGGTAAATGTGCAACGGTGGCTGATTCTTTCCCTAATGACAGGGTTAGTCCTGACTGAACTGAAGTCTCTAGCTCTGCATTAATGTATTATGGGCTGAGGGAACTGGTGATAGTGCTGAGGTGCCAGTGGGTTATTGGTGACAGACCTGCTCCTCGATTTGTTTCTCTCAGTACCCTGGACAGTGCTTCGACTCACACCCTCCCGGCTGCTAGTCAGACTGAAGGGTCAGGAATCAAGATGGACCCGATGATGCTGCTTCCTGGGAGGCTCCGGACACCTTCCTCTCAGCTTCGGGTTCCCGTGTTCTTCTCACAGCAGTGGCAGCGGCTTCTCTCCCGACACACAGGTAAGTCCTCCCTTCTCTTCCCCTCAGGCAGCAACTCCCGGCAGTCCCTGCAGGTGGTCCTTCTTATCACCTCAGCGGTCGCTTGCAGGTTCGCTTCCCGTTCTCCGCTCGCGCCACTCTGCCCCCTGTATAGTGAGTCTCTATGGGGGCAGTTTCCCCCCATGCTGTGGTGGCAGTTTCAAGGTCCCAGCCGCGTGCCCATCAGCCCAGTGATGGCAGGCTGCACTAACTTCCCCATCAAAGGGGTGTCGTCCATGCATACGGAGCTGGAGGTTCTCCCTGTCCACAAACACTCTATATATATTAACTATTTATTACCCTGCACTGAACCTAGGATGTAACCAAATTGAACATATACATATGTATAGGTCTCTGGCATCTTATTTATATAAATATCATCCCAGCACATAAATGACCTATATATTTTTAACTGTATATAAGATATATAGATTGAGATAACCAACACTTTTAGGGGTACTACATTTATATTACAGACTACTCGGTTGAAAAGAAAAACCTTTCTCACTGATAAAGTCACATCGCCCTTGAGGGATGTCGGCGGTCAGAATACTGGAGCTGGAATGTCGTCAGCAGTCAGAATCTTGGCTCCATAATCCCGACTGCTGACATCCCAGTGGTAAGTATTAGGGTTAGGGGCTGGGGATTTAGGGTTAGGCTGTGGGAAAGGTGGGTTATGAGTGAGGATACTTACCTTATTCTGTCGGGATTCTGACTTTTGGGATGCCACTGTCGGTATTCTGACCGCCGGGATCCCGTACCTAACCCCACCCTTGAGTCTATACATATATTTGATGATCAGCCTTCTTGCTGCTGATTACACTGTACAACAAATTAATACTTTTAATTTGTTTCCTTTCTAAAAATAGTCATACATTACTAATTTGAGGTCAAGAAAAACTAAAATAATTTCAGAATGTTTTTACTAGCTGTATTTTTTGAGCTACACTACTTGCACTATACTGTATGTACATTAGTAATATAGTCATAGTGAAAAGCTATTTTAAAATAATCTGATATTTTCTTGATAGAAAATAAATAACAGTTGTTTTAATTCAATCAATCACAAATAAGAACACAAAACGAAACAAACATACAGCATACGAAACAAACATACAGCATACGAAACAAACATACAGCATAGGAAAGTACTATGTAATATAGTGGCATATTCATGGGGGTGCTTTCTCTTTGCTTGTCGCTTGTACTCCTCTTCTGGGGAATCTCTTGTCACTGTCCAACAGTAGTGATCACCTGCCCTGATATCTTTGTTCCATTGCTGAAATGTCTTGGTGGAATCGCTCACTATGCTTGTCACTCAGTGCACCACAGTTATCTTGCGTGGGTGATCCCGTGAATCGCATATATTTGAATAGGGGAGGGGACAAATAACCGATTCATTTAATTGGGTCATTAGGCCCCGCCCCCTCTGTGCGGAACGCAGATTGCTGGTAAGATTCTCTACATTCTGCCCACTACACTAGGAATACCGCTACATCATCATAAATGGGCTATATCTCGGAACTCAGAGCTAACTGAGCGTTTTAAATGTCATATTCATTCTTTGCATGCTGAAATCAATTAGAAGAAGTAACTATTTTCACATCAGAAACATTTTCATTGTTGTGCAGTGTTATCTATGTTGTTTGGAGCTTTATTTGCAAAATTCTTTGAAAATTATTTTGCAGCACCTCTCATTCCCCTGCACTGATTCTTCCTATTCATGGACGGGTTTCTTACAGGGAACACACATTCTGCTTTTGCTGTCATCATTTCTACAGCTTTGGGGAAGATAGACTAAGCCGTGGAGAGTGATAAAGTAGCACCAATCAGCTTCTAACTGCCATGTTACAGGCTGTGTTTGATGACAGGAGCTGATTGGTTGGTACTTTATCACTCTCCAAGGCTTAGTGCATCTCAACCTGTGTCTGTTCTCACAGTGGACTAGATGTACTAAGCTTTGGAGAGAAATAAACTGGAGAGAGATAAAAGTACCAACCAATCAGCTCCTAACTGTCATTTTTCAAACGCATCCTATAACATGGCAGTTAGGAGCTGATTGGTTGGCAATTCCACTCCAAAATACCATAGCTGGTAATTGCTGCTGTTTAGCCTTATTATACCTGATTGAAACCATATTTGGCGATGTTCTGGCTGTCCCTTCCCATGGTTCAGGCAGGTGGGCGGTGTGGAGTGTATGCCACCATGTTTACATCACAGTGGCTCCGCTCCCACTACACAAAGCCACAATTCTGGGCATTGTGAAGCGGGGGGGGGGGGTCGGGTCTGTGATGATGTGATTTAGGGCCTGATTCAGCAAGGATAGCAAGTGCTAAGACACACGCAGTTGGGCGATTTTCGCGATCTGCACATGCGTACACATTGCAGTGCGCGAACTAGGAATGAGATTGCAGTGTGCACGCAGACCCATCGCAGAGTGATTGACAGGAAGTACCGTTTGTGGCTGGTGATGGGCGGTACCCGAGCGAATGCAGGCGTGTCAGTGCGTTTGAACACCGTTACAGGGGCGTGCATAATTGAGCCCCTGTGATGGTACAGCCTGAGCTCTCGATACCGACAGGAAGTTTAGCAGTTTGTGAGTGAGGTCTGACCTGCCTTAATTGTGCGTGAGGCTCCGATGGTACCAATGTTTTTGCAGACTTGCAAGGTATTACGGATGTGAGTAAAGGGAAGTCTCTATGTTGTGCTGTGGCGGCGGCATTGCGATCGCACTCCTTTGCATAATTTCGCAGCAGAACTGCGTACGCGCTTGCTACCACAATCGCATCAGCGATCCTTGCTGAATCAGGCCCACAGTGCGAACGGCGCCATCAAGTGCACAGAATTGTCCACTTCACTTTGTAGTGGACAGCAGCGGCAGGTGGCACCTAGGAGACTTGACTACTTTTTCGGGCATCCGGGAGATCCAACCAAGGACCAGGAGTCTCCTGGACATTTCGGGGGAGTAAGCAAAGTATGCAGGGCCGGCGCTTCCACTAGGCAAGCTTAGGCAGCTTCCTAGGAACGTCGGCCACTAGAGGGCACCTGGCACTCCGGCCCAGCGATCGCACCAACCCATTTGCTGTGTGCCCGCTGAGATTATGTTACTAGCAGCGAGCTACAGAAAAAAAGGGATTTTCCCTCCAGCACACTGCAGCAAAAACAAAAATACTTGAATCCTACATGATAATAGAAATTCAGAGGTATTGGTTTACATACATTTGCAAATATATGAATAAGCGCTGGGCCAAACGTCAAGGCTCCTCTATACCAGCGTCCCTAACATTATGGGGTTCACGTCTGAGACGCAGGGAACCCCAAAAGAATCCAGCCAAGGACCATCCCCAGGGCATCACACGAATAATGGAAAAAAGGGTGAAAGTGAAGTGTAAAGTATAGTTGTGTAAAGATAAATCAATATATTAATTAGCTTAATTGCTCTTCACATGTTTGCCATCCGTTTTTTTTTTCATTTTCAATAAACTTTATTATTGTCCGTGTGTGTCATTTTTCCCGCAGTATACGTACGGTTTCACCAATGGTTTACTTTATCAAAAATACATGTTCTAACCAATTATCCTATTGTTTTCCTGTGTTTAGGATATTCCTATTTTCAGATTTAAATTTCTTTATTTAAATTAGCTTACGCATGTCACTGCATGAAGCCTATCATAACTCACATTTTATTTTGGAGCCTGTAGGACACATGACTCATACAATAACCAATACAATGGTTCCTGTTAATTTACAAAGTACATTAGCCAATCAAAAGTTTCCTCTGGCCTTTATTAAAACTGTTTGTTAAAAAAATCATTGCCATCATGAGAGCCTCCGCATTTACCACACGGGAGCTGTTGGTCCTCACCGAGGTCATGGACCGGAGGATCACCAGCCAGCCTCCCCCCATCACCAACCGGGCCAAGAGATCGGCCTATGCGGAGGTTCGCCACCACCTGCGCTCCTTCGGCTCACGCCGTAATATCGGGCAATTAGAGCGCAGGTGGTCGGATCTGCGGTGCCGCACCCCCCGCTTGCTTGCATGTAAGTGGTTTTTTTTTTTTTTTTAGGATTTGTTTTCGGCCCTATCTGCGTGTGCTTGTTTCCAGTATAGCCCTGTTTGTTTTTTACGGCCCTATCTGCGTGTGCATGTTTGTTTTCAGTATAGCCCTGTTTGTTGATTTTTGACATGTCTGTGTGTGCATGTTTGTTTTCGGTATAGCCCTGTTTGTTTGATTTTGACATGTCTGTGTGTGCATGTTTGTTTTCAGTATAGCCCTGTTTGTTGATTTTTGACATGTCTGTGTGTGCATGTTTGTTTTAGTATAGCCCTGTTTGTTGATTTTTGACATGTCTGTGTGTGCATGTTTGTTTTCAGTATAGCCCTGTTTGTTTTTTTTACACATGTCTGTAATGTTTGTAATTTTTTTGTGTTGTAAATTTGGGTTCCACCCCCCCCCTCCAAAAAAAGGAAAAAACATTTTTCATTAATCATTTAGGGGCTGAACGCAGAAGCCGGCCTCGCCGCAGACTTCGTCGCCGGGCTCGGCCCCTGACACCGACGAACAGCCCCAGCCCATCTCCCCAACCTTCCCCCAATTCCCCCTCCACCCCTCCCTCTCCCAATTTGCACCACCCCCAAAATTCCCCCTCCCCTCCACCCCCCCTCTCTTTTCTTCACCCTCCCCTCCACCACCCCCTCGATTTTCCGCCCCGTCAACCATTTCCGCCATCTCCCCACCCTCAACCCACCAGCACTGTCCCACCTCCGAGGAGGAGGAGGATGGAGGGCCTCCAAGACCATCAAGCCCAATGACCGGTATGTTTACCTTTCTTTTGTTGTAAAAATACATTTTGAATTGGATATACAATGTCTTGGATATTTTCCACTGATACATATCACACATGTGAAAACACTCATTCTTGGGGTTTTTTGCTTTACCCTAACAAGAGTACTTCGTCCTTTTTGGGTCGCCTTTTTTGTGTGTTCATTTATAATTTAGTATTGATACCATCTTAGAATTTGCCAGTACTTGTTTTTTTTCCACAAAACTGGATCTTGTTTGCAACTAGATTTATTTGTTTAGTTTGTTTATTCAACTTATAATGTAAGGTGTCATTTCATTAAGGATCCCTTTTTTTTCTATACCAACAGGACCAGAGGCGGATGCATGGTATGCAGGAGGGCTTGGCAGCCTTGCGTGGCCACGTCATTGCCATGCTAGTGGTCCTGGACCACATGGTGGCGCTCCTTCGGAGCTGATTTTTTGTTTGTTTGTAATTCTGTTTTGTATTATTTATAAAATAAAATAGCGTATGTTAACGAGTCTCATTTCTTGACTGAAAATATTACATTGTTTAACCTTCTATAAGTCCACTATTTGGTCATGTTCTTTAAAGTAAGGTAAATTAGATTGTACAAAGTGCTAGAAAGTATGTAAGCTGCCACATTAAACACCTCACCATACCAATAGGTTTGTGGAAAAACCAACACTTTGTTGTTTTTCTTGTGGTGGGTAATGTAAATAGAAACTGAAACCTGCTTAGGCCTATTTTTTAACAAACTACTGATTCACCCTAATACCTTTGTTGTTTTTTCTAAGCCACAAAGCATGTTCAAAGACTTAACAATTTCACACATTACAGGATTCTGCATTATGAAAAGTGGCATTTTTTGAGCCAGGTTACACGTGCTTATAATGTGTAAATAAACCGTCTTTTTAATGGAAAAGAAAACTTTAATACACAGCAAACACTAACAGAAAGTGAATTGTGACAAGCAATTCACACAGTGAAATCACACTACAAAAAACAACCTACACCAAACTCAAAAAAACCAAACAACACTCAAGAACTGTTGAAATAAGTAGCAGGCCAACATGAATCCACAAATGAGGCGATTAAATAATTTTTCCACAAGTTAGTTCCAATGTGGCCACATGTAGACAATTTAGTGGATCAGGTAGTAGGCATCGTTTTTACATGGTTTGAAAAGGAAGACAAGAAAAAAAAAAAGAAAAACAAGATTAAAAAGGCACATTACAATCGTACATTTAGACATTGGGACAATTAAGTAAATGTTTGTCAATAATTACCTGAAAAATCTGGCCACCACATCATCGCGTATGGCCCCCCACATACTGACCTCCGACCAACCTCGGGGGGGCCATCCTCAGGTAAGGCATCCTCTGGCTGCATTGGGACACCACTCCTTATGGCAATGTTGTGAAAGATCCCACACAGGACCACAATTTTCGAAACCATAGCCGGCAAATACATGAGTTCGCCACCAGAGCGGTGGAGGCATCTGAATCGGCCTTTTAAAAGGCAGATACAGCGCTCCACCACCTGCCTGGTGGCTGTAAGTGCGGAATTATACTTGCTTTTTTGGCCCTGGTGTGGGAACCAAATAAGGAGTGAGCAGCCAGGGCGTGCAAGGGTAGCCACTGTCTCTGGTGAAAAAACAAATACAACAATCAGGATCACTGTGTATCAAGCTTTGCATTGGTTTCAACTAAAGGGCTCCACTTACCCAGAAGCCACGCATCACCAGCTTGTAGGTTGTTTAATTTATGCCAAATCCCTGATTGCCGGATGACGAATGAGTCATGTGCACTCCCGGGTAATTTTGCATTCAGGGACAGGATCTGGAGGGAGGCATCACATACCACCATTACATTCAGTGAGTGATAGTGCTTGCGGTTCCTATAAATTGCCTCCAGCCGTGCTGGAGGCTGAAGTGGTATGTGAGTACCATCCACAACCCCTATGATGTGTGGGAAGCCAGTTATTTGGTAAAAATTGGCCTTCGCCACACTAAGGGAACCCATATCCAATGGCATGTTAATAAAATGATGGAGGTGCTTGAAAAGGGCCTCCATCACTGCCCTCAGGATCCTGAAAAAGGAGGATTGGGAGATTCCGGCCACTATTCCCACTGTGGTTTGAAAGGATCCTGAGGCACAGAACTGTAACACCGCCATTAATTGCGTAAGTGGTGGTATTGCTGTAGGACTGTCAATTTGCCGCTCCAGATCACTCTTTATTAATGAGAGAGTCTATGATGATTTGTGGAGGAAGACGGTATCGTCTTAAAACCTCATCATCGGGCATTCCAAAAAGGGTGACACGTGTTCTATATATCTTGGACCTTGCATGCCTACGATGCCTATGCCTGGGACGAGGTTGAGGTTGGTCGGGTTCCGGAAGCATGGCCAAAATAAGATGACCAACATCAACCTGAAATGGTAAGCCAGGTAGTTAATGTTTGTTGAAAATGATCTTTCAAAAAAATACTTATCTTTGCCGCAAAATCCAAAGATGCTTACATGCCGGGGTATTGTCATGAGTACAACAACCTACAGTTCAAAATTAGAAAATCGAATTTTGGGGGGCCAGATTTGAATTTTTCAAATTTGGCAAAATGCGCTCAAAGATAGGGTGGAGCACACATTATTTGGAAAATGCACCCTACATTGAGTGGACAAACAAGAATGGACAAATTTATAATATAAAAATCATTCTTGCGCTAAATAGTTTGCATTTTTATATGTGGATTAAGGAAACATTAGTGCGCTAAATAGTTCACATTTTTACATGTGGATTAAGGAAACATTAGTGCGCTAAATAGTTTGCATTTTTACATGTGGAATAAGGAAACATTAGTGCGCTAAATTGTTCGCATTTTTACATGTGGATTAAGGAAACATTAGTGCGCTAAATAGTTTGCATTTTTACATGGGGAATAAGGAAACATTAGTGCGCTAAATAGTTTGCATTTTACATGGGGAATAAGGAAACATTAGTGCGCTAAATAGTTCACATTTTTACATGGGGAATAAGGAAACATTAGTGCGCTAAATAGTTTGCATTTTTAAGGGATAAACAAAGGAAATATATTTGGGTAAACATTACGCTATATTTATTGTTAATACATGATTGTTAAACTTAGAAATAAAACAGTAATGTACCAAATATATGCGAAAACCAACACATCAAAATTGGAAAATCAGGAAAAAAGATAAACTTACAGAAATTCGACTAAGAAGTCACAGTCCAAAAACTTCAATGGGGCCCAGCCAAAATAACTGTAAAAAAATAAAATAAAAAAAACAACATTTGGTTTGTCGATCCCTTATTTTTTAAAGGAGTTGTAAAAAATACCTACTCCAAAAATAACCGACAAAGAAAATAAACGCAATAAAAAAAAGCGAACGGAAAATAAGGAAAAAACAACAACAACCAACTCCTACTCCAAAAACCCGCCTCAATCCACTAATCCCGCCAACAATCCACTACTACACACGAAACCTCCAACAATCATCACCTGCCACCCAATAGTCTTATTTTCCTGCTCAAATTAAGGACGGTTCATAGGAGCGCACAATCAATGATGCGGACGAATAATACGGACGCATGTATAAATACGTCACGGAAAAATCAAAACGGTCTGCTGTAGTTCAAGTTGGTGTTCTCAAAATGGCTACAGAGCAGCAAAACAATGGCCAAAAGGCGCCCGGTAAGTATTTGACTCTTTTGGCTTAAATGATTATTTTGAACCAGAATTTAGTGAAAATTGAACATCTAAATTTAAACAATGTTTTGGCAAAAAGGTGTTGAGGATGCCATGGAAGAGGTTGCTGGGCCGAGTAGGCCCACAAAAGAATCCCCAAAAAAAGGCAGCCACAATTCACAAGAAAGGAGATGGAGGTTTTGGTCCAAATGTGTGTTGACATCCTGCCACAGGCAGATCGGAATATGGGTGCAAGCCAGAAGCGGAAAATGTGGGAGGAGATAGCCAGTGCTCTCAATAGGGTGGGTGAGTTTGAACGTCTACCCCGGGAGAGGCCAGCCAAAGGACATCCCAGACCCGGTCAGGCTCCCACCCTACACCAGCCAAACAGGGCAAAAAGCGATGACAGCACTGGCTAATTTTCCCACAATCCTTCTGTGCTTGCCCCATATTCCTTAAGGGCCAAAACTTCCCTCTCCTTTCTTGTGAATTGTTTTTAATGTGTGTTTTTTTTTGTTTGCAAAATGCCACTAATTTTGTGTCTTCAATTTTTTGCACAATTATTGACGTTAGCCAGAACTGCAAACTGGCAAATGCACATGGAAATATAAAAATATGTGTAAAAACAAAAAACAAAAAACAAATCTGCTCCATTGTAATGTGACATTATTCTCAATATGGTTTTTAGGTAATCCCGGCACCAAAAAAGAAAAGAAAAAACAAAACAAAAAAAAAAGATTACAAAGGGTTAAAAACCATTTAAGAGTTTAAAGGAACACTTTGCCCAAACAAAATGGATAAGAAATTTCCGGGACCATTAAAAATGTTGCTAAAACACAAACATGATGACAATATTGTTGCAATAACACAAAACCAAACAAAACAAAAAAAAAAAACAGATCGAAAATGAAAAATTGGTACGCTAATTAATTGTCTAAGCCAGAAATTAGCAGCTGAGTACTTCACCTGCGTACGGTTTTGTGCTACTAAAAAAAAACTAGTTGCTAGACACATTACAAGCTTGTTTTCAATTCTAAGTTGATTGCTTTTCTGGCATGAAATGATAAATCGAAGAAACATCGAAGAGGCACTGGAAGGAGGACGAGACCATCGACATTGTGGTAGAGTATACCAGACCACAAGCTGTGCGAGCAGTTTGAACGAAAAGTGGATCAGACAGTGACGT
Organism: Taudactylus pleione; assembly: GCA_031769625.1. Lineage (NCBI taxonomy): Eukaryota > Metazoa > Chordata > Amphibia > Anura > Myobatrachidae > Taudactylus > Taudactylus pleione. The sequence continues at coordinate 24,393 of JAUIMM010001744.1, read as the reverse complement.
ATGACTTGTTCCGATCACATTTGCCGTTCGCATAAGATAATTTAGGGACGCCCACAAAATGCCTCGCCACGCCTGCGTTTTCGCATCTCCACCCCCGTCACCGCCCAAAAACGGCCTGTTCTGTCAATCACATTTGACATGTCACTTCCTGTTCGCTATTGACGAACGACTTAAAAAAAGCTCGCAATCAGCCGTACACACATGCGCAGTGTAACACCGGCGCATGCGTGGTTTCACAACATCGGAACGCTACGAGCGTACTGCTGCTTACGAGCGGCTCTGAATGAGGGCCTTAGCCCACAGTTTACAAGCCAAGATCTCTCATGGTTCTACACCTAAAACACCAAAGAAGAATAAAAGCATTGTCCTGTTTGGTTTATTGTTAGATTAAGGTTTTGGACACCATTCTTCTTGGGCCATCTGCAAGGTCAATAATAAAAATATTAACATTTTATTTTTGTTTCATTTCATAATTTGATATTATAACATGCATTTTGCTACATACTAAGGAATTATGGAATTTTATTCTGTAGCATATAATCTAAGGCTCTGAACATCATTTACTATGGCTCTCGCATGGAGTTTACAGTACCTTTTAAATGCTGTATGAATTTATTATGGATGAGCTGGTTTGGTTCTCAGAGAACCGAACCCACCCGAATTTCGGGGATCCGGGGCGATCCGAGCCATTCTCGGATCTCCCTGCCTGCCCCGGATCCCTCACCCGAGGCAAAACCTTATGATGCCGCTGTCGGGTTGCGAGGTTTTGTATTGAGCGGGCTTAATGCTGATTGGCTGAGAGAGCCGTCTGTCATGGCTCTCAGCCAATCAGCGTTAAGCCCATTTAATATGCACACAGGAAGCAAAAGATGATGGCGCCCGCCATCCCTCGCTGCCTGACACAGCCGGCACCCCCCACTGCCGACACCGCCGGCACCTCCACTGGCAGCACCCCCTGCTGCCGACACCACCGCTGCCGACACTGCAGGCACCCCTGCAATGCTGCCCCACATACTCAGGACACCCTTAGCGACCCCCACACTGCCGACACGGCCGGAACTCCCACACTGAGGACACCACCAGCACCCCTGCACTGCTGACACTGTCAGCACACATGCACTGAGGACACCGCTGGCACCCCCACTCTGCGGACACCGCCGGCACCCTGCATTGAGAACAAGCTTGCACTGCCAACACAGTCAGCAAACCTGCACTGAGAACACCGCTGGCACCCCCGCACTGCTGACATCGCCAGCACCCTGCATTGAGAACACCCCTGCACTGCCGACACAGTCAGCAAACCTGGACTGAGGAACCACTATTGATATAAAGCCAGGCTTATTATGAGTCTGAATATAGGATTGGCGCATGCAGAAGTTTTGCCTAGGGTTCCTAGAAGTCTAGCACCAGCCCTGAACATATGGTTTCAACTCAATAATGGTAGCCTTTTTACCAGATGGCTAGTTGCTTTCTGTGTGTCCAAAGATTTGCAGAATCAGGTTAGAGCAGAGGTACTCAGTCCTCAAGACACCCTAACAGTCCAGGTTTTAAAAATATCCATTTTTAATTAGTACCTCAGTTTGATTATTCCATCAATTCACAATCATGGTTAACCTTAAAACCTGGACTGTTAGGGTGCCTTGAGGACAGAGTTTGTGTAACCCTGGGTTAAAGCAAGTAGTGCCGTGCAAGCACTTCCTACTGAAATCGAACACCACTAGCCCTGATTTACCTAAAGGGAAATGACTGCTGTGTGATAATTTCCATTGTTACTTGTGATAGTAACTTCTTACTAGGTGCTGACAAAAGTTCTGCCATGTCACTTTAAAGCTGGGTACCCACTAGGTTGACAAATCGTCTGCCCGATGTGCCGGGCTTGACAGCTCAACTGGGCGGGCATTTAAATTCAGTGACATGTGGTGAGGTCAATGGCTGGGGAGGCACACTTAGGGATGAGTGCTGGGAGCTTTCCTCACCCTTTACTCACTGTAACTCTCCCCTCACTACATTAAGCTTCAGTGTCCATTGATTCTTCTACCTGTGTCTTTTCTTGCTGCTGCTGACAGCTCCGATCTCTAAACAATTCAGTGCACTTCCTGGTCACATTACACATCCAAGGTGTCCAACAATGCTCAAGGCACACCCCCCATACTCAGAGGCATGACTCTATTAGCTCTCTTTCTGTGCAGCTTACTGCCCGTGGTGTGGCCCTGCCCCCAGCTCTGCAAGCAGTATCTGACTATACAGAAGTGAGGCTGAGCTGTTGCTTCCTCATCGCTCTTCTCCCTGCCATCCCAGGGAGCTCCACAAAGCTGGTGAGTGTTAACTATAAAAATGATTACAATAAACAAAGAAGATGTAGATAAGTTATAAATATCTGCTTTGTATTATTCCAATAATTTTTATACCATCATTTTATATTAGTCTCAGGAGTATGACAGGGGAGGCTCTGCCTACCCTGACTGCACGTCTCTGTTTAAATTGCCCGCCCAGTTGAGCTGTCAATCACCACCAGGTCCCCCCGCAGCATGTGTACAGGCAATCGGCAGATAATTTACATGGCTTCTTAGCTAATCGTATGCATATTTTTTTAAAGAATATTATTGGCATCTCAACTGATTATCCTAGTATTTTGATGTGATTTTATATTACTGTCCATATTTTTATCTTTACGGATTGCTGAAATACATAATTTTTATTCTTTATCAGACATATTTGCACTATTGGATGTCTTTTCTCTTATTTTTTATTACATGTTCTCTACCATCATCAAAATTACCACTGCCGGCTAGAGAAGTACAGTATCATTTATTTCTTTATGTCACTAGCGCCAGAAGTGCTTTACTATTGTATATTTCTGGATCCAGGGGTCCGTGTGCATGGCATACCCTGCACCCATTATAGATACACGAATGGTGGCATGGGTGAATGCTTTTAAAATGCATTATTGCAATGTCAATGATACCACTTACCGAAAGGGTAATCTTTGTTTTGTGTTCCGCATAACCCCTTGCTATGCAGCCTATAAATATTGTGCAAGGTAGCACTATCCATGCTTAGCATTACGGATAGCCATGTCCAGAGTGACCTCACTCATGTTTGCCTGCTCTCCTGAAATGTCCGGGAGACATCTGAATTTTTGGGGAGTTCTCCCAGGATCCTGGGAGACATGTTATGAATTCCAATGCCTACTCCATGTGACACCACAAGAAACCGGCTAGCGAGATCTTCTGCCAATAACAACCGCCCGTTGTTCCCTTAGAACTAGGATACGTTCACCGGTACTTAGGCGGCCGCCTGGACTTATGCTCGAGGTAGCAGTGGCTCACATGGAGATACAGGGGAATTCAATAGGTAAAGAATGTACAGTTAGGACTGACACAGTTGATCATGATAAGGATATCGATGGTCCAGATGTTGTGAGAGTACAGTTTGGTTTTTTGGACAATAGCTTGGGAGCCGATGGTGTGGCAACTGTGCCGATGGTGCAGCAATGGTGCTGATGGTGTGGCAGTGATGCTGATGGTGCGGCAATGGTGCCGATGGTGTGGCAATGGTGCCGATGGTGTGGCAATAGCCGTAGATAAACTGTCTATGGGTTAATAATGGCTTTGAGAGCCGATGGTGTGACAAGTGTGCCGATGTTGCAGCGATGGTGCCGATGTTGTGGCAATTGCCGTAGATATACAGTCTATGGTTTGATAATGGTTTTGAAAGCCGATGGTGCGGCAAGTGTGCCGATGTTGCGGCGATGGTGCCGATGTTGCGGCAAGGGAGCTGCTTGGAGTGGTTAAGAAGCCAAATGAGGAATGGTGGTAGCACGGGAGTTACTAGGTGCAGCTAGAAAGCTGTATGGTGAATGTTGGCAGCACAGGAACTGCTGGACGCAGATAGGAAGCCGTTTGGTGGTAGCACGGAAGCTACTTGGAGCGGCTAAGAAGCTGTATGGTGAACGTTGGCAGCACAGGAGCTGCTGGATGCAGCTAGGAAGCCGTTTGGAGATTGGTGGTAGCACGGAAGCTACTTGGAGCGGCTAGGAAGCCGTTTGGAGATTGGTGGTTCAGTGAACAGGAGAACATAAACAACCTGGCCAGGCTGAGGGAACTCACAGACACTCTGTAATGCAGTCTGTGTTGCCTGGTTGACACAAGCAGCTGAGAATGTCTAGGCAGGGGCCTAAACAGCAGACAGGTGGATTCAGATGCTGCAGTAACACATAATGAATAGACACAGACAAGGCAGAATTTCCAGCTTCCTACAAAAAGCCAGAACAAGGAGAGAACATGATGCAGTATCCCAGTAACAACTAAGACTGGGAATTGCCACCAAGATGATTTGCTAACTGCAAATTCTAACAGTACCCCCCCTTGAGGGTGGACTCCGGACACCCCACTGTCACTAAGGGGAGCATGAATCTTGGTGTGATAGAGACTGATTAATGTCTTTTACGATGTCTCTTTTTCTTCCCCACCTGTTTAGGCTTAACAATGGGGAGCATAAAGATGTTACTATCGTCCACAGAAAGTTCCTCCAAGAATCTTTCGTCTGCTACTGGATCGTAATCAGAACTAGAGCCATCATCTACAGGCTGAGCCATACACTTTTCATTAAAAATGGCTTGCTTCACAGATAGAGAAGCTAATGACTTTCTCATTTCCAAATTCATTGGAGATCCTTTAAGCATCCAGAGTGGAGATATGTAGGTTGAGTCTCCTGTAGAGATGAGGAGATACTACAATCTTGAGGAGGTCGAGATTTGCTGGCTGATTTAGAAGATCTTGATTTGGGTAGTCTTTTGGAGGTACAGGTAGAACTTCCAGAAGGTTCAGCAATCACAATGTCTGGACCCCCAAACCTCCTAAGGACAGCACAAACAAATCAAGATCATGGAGAATGGAGTCATTTGATCTAATGTAGGGTTCAGCCAATCTCTTAGCTTCTCCTTTAAATGACAAGAGCAAGAACAGTATTTTGTCAGATTGTGAAAGATCTGGAGGAAGCACCTGGAGTTGAAGTATTAGGTCCCAGAATTGTTCCAATTCCCCATTGAAGATAAGGCAATCAGGGTCCTGGTCTGGCTTCACCGATTGAGGATCCCCAGCTTGAATAGATTCATTGGGCTCTCCTCTTGGGAATGGAACATCAGACTTCTCTTTTGGGGTCAGTAAATTGAACTCCCCTCTTGATGTCGGTACTTCACACCTCTCCTCTGAGGTTGGTGCATCAAACTCCTCTACTGGGAGCGATACAACGGAGACCTCTTTTGAGAGCAGTACATCAGGCACCTTTTCTGAAGTCGATACATCGGACTCCCCTCCTGGGGTCTGGATGACTGGAACATCGGTAATTGCTTCAGGAGTTGGAACATTAGACTCCTCACTTGAAGTCGGCACACCAGACTCCCTTACTGGAGTCGGTACTTCTGACACCTCTTCTGAGGTTGGCATATTGAAGTCCTCTCCTGAGGTGTGGATGACTGAGACATCGGAACCGGAGCAGGCAGAATCTGGGGCAGGACCGGAACATGCAGAATCTGGGACTGGGACTGGAACAGGCAGAATCCGGACTGGGACGGAACAGGCAGAATCCGGACTGGGACCAGAACAGGCAGAATCCAGACTGGGACCAGAACAGGCAGAATCCGGGATGGGACCGGAACAGGCAGAATCCGGGTTGAGACTGGAACAGGCAGAATCCGGGTTGAGACTGGAACAGGCAGAATCCGGAACGGAACTGAAACAGGCAGAATCCAGGACGGAACCAGAACAGGCAGAATCTGGACTGGGGCCGGAACAGGCAGAATCCGGACTGGGACCGGAACAGGCAGAATCCGGACTGGGACCAGAACAGGCAGAATCCGGACTGGGACCGGAACAGGCAGAATAGACCCCTCCTGGAGAGAGGTTTATCGACTTTATTGTTGGAAGTTCTTCCTGCAAAAGAACCAACTGATCCCTTACTAGTACAATGAGAGTCTTTGTTTGAATGGTTCCCAAAATTGAGCCTCGGTCCCTTAGTAATGGGATCCCAATTATAAATAACTGGCTTCTTTTGGGGAACCGCGGCACCTTTGTCGGGAATTATGGAGTCTGCGGCATTAATAAGCTTACAAGGCGAATGGTTAACTTGAAGCCTAGGACTTTGAGGCTGGTCATTTCTTCTTGGCTTACATAAAGAACAGTCTGCAATAAAATGATCAGCGTTCCCACAGTATAAACAGAGAAAAGTTTCCCTATGCCTTTGCCGCTCGGCCTCAGAGAGCCTAGGTCGTAAGTAGCTCCGATATCCACCTTCCCTCTGCATAGAGGATGGCTTTGCAGGGGAAAGGATATCAATGGTCCAGATGTTGTGAGAGTACAGTTTGGTTTTTTGGACAATAGCTTGGGAGCCGATGGTGTGGCAGCTATGCTGATGGTGCAGCAATGGTGCTGATGGTGCGGCAGTGATGCCGATGGTGCGGCAATTATGCTGATGGTGCGGCAATAGCCGTAGATAAACAGTCTATGGTTTAATAATGGCTTTGAGAGATGATGGTGCGGCAATGGTGCCAATGGTGCGGCAATGTTGCCGATGGTGCGGCAATAGCCATAAATAAACAGTCTATGGATTAATAATATCTTTGAGAGCCGATGGTGCGGTAAGTGTACCGATGTTGCAGCGATGGTGCCGATGTTGCGGCAAGGGAGCTGCTTGGAGCGGCTAAGAAGCCAAATGAGGAATGGTGGTAGCACAGGAGTTACTAGGTGCAGTTAGAAAGCCATATGGTGAGTGTTGGCAGCACAGGAGCTGCTGGACGCAGCTAGGAAGCCGTTTGGAGACTGGTGGTGGCACGGAAGCTTCTTGGAGCGGCTAGGAAGCCGTATGGTGAATGTTGGCAGCACAGGAGCTGCTGGATGTGGCTAGGAAGCCGTTTGGAGATTGGTGGTAGCACGGAAGCTACTTGGATCGGCTAGGAAGCCGTTTGGAGATTGGTGGCAGCACGGAAGCTACTTGGAGTGGCAAGGAAGCCGTTTGGAGATTGGTGGTTCAGTGAAGAGGAGAACAAGAACAACCTGACTCTGTAGCCAGGCTGAGGGAACTCACAGACACTCTGTAATGCAGCCTGTGTCACCTGGTCGACACAAGCAGCTGAGATGGTCTAGGCAGGGGCCTAAACAGCAGATAGGTAGATTCAGATGCTGCAGTAATACATAATGGAGGTAGTGGGGTGGAAACACTGCAGGTAACAAGATAAATGCAGACAGACAGGACTGTGGTATATTACTGCAGGGCTGAATGGAGACAGGATCCAGATTCAATAACCAAAGTCAGTAGACCAGCAAGCACTAGGAACTGAACACAGCAAACATACACTGGTAGTGACACAGTATAACAGGCAATGAGATCAGGGCTGGGGGTATACTTATGAGATGCAGGATCCAATCAGAGACCATTCCTGGAGAGTGATTCCTAATTAAAAGGCATGTGTGTACTGGCTCTACAGAGAGAGAGAGCTAGTTAAGTAGGGAACACATGAAACAACACAAACACAGACAGACCTGAATGACAGGCTATGAATAGACACAGACAAGACAGGATTTCCAGCTTCCTGCAAAAAGCCAGAACAAGGATAGGACATGATGCAGTATCCCAGTAACAACTAAGACTGGGAATTGCCACCAAGATGATTTGCTAACCGCAAATCCTAACAACACGAGGCAACAGCTCTGAATTCTGCATTTATGATGTGAATTACATAATTTTGCAGCAGGGGCAGCGCCATGATGATATGATTCACATCCACCACAGTTGCCCCTGGGATCTGCTTGACCACAAACTTCTAGGTGAGAGTCCCTCAAAGTCGCCAACTATATCTCACCACAGCTGGGTGTTACAGAGATGAGAACAGACAATGGGTGGAGATAATGCAGGTATATTGCAACATAACTTTCTTAAGCAGTAATCAAACTAGTCCCAGCCTGCTAGTCCCATGCTTGCACTTGTAGTTCCATAACAGCTGGAGGGGATTAGATTGTCTAAACCTGCTCTAGTGATACTGTACTACAAAGCGTGGACAAGGGGGAATATAATTAGCAGCACATTATGGCCAACAAAGATGCTACTTTTCCGCCTACCCCATAGAGGTGCGCAGGAAAAGTACTGATGTAGTGTCTATTATAATTGGCACATATGCAGATGATACCTTAATCTGAAAGAGCTGATATGTTTGCCAAGAGATGTGGTAGAGATAGAGAAAAGAAGAGGACCAAGAAATGAGTCTTGTGTTTCTCCAACTGATAGAGGAAGCTGAGAGGAGGTGAATTTACATAAATGAACTCTAAGGGCTCTATTTACTACAATCCGCATATTGAATGCAGATTGTAGTGTGATATTAACGACTGAATTTGCATTGCGAATTCAGCCAATATCACAGGGATTTACTAAAAATCCCTTGCAGGGACAGAGGTTACGATAAAGCTCTGTCCCTGCAAATCCCCTCCGCCCATTTAATCACGGTATTTTCTCAAAAAATACCATGACAAGTGCCCGCGCATGCGCCAACTGGCCGCCGCTAAGCCCTGCCCCCACCGTTAAGCCCCGCCCCTGCTATCGCAACCCCCCTTCCGTTAATTACACTTAACTCCAGTGATCAGGACTCCGGTGATGTCCTCTGTGAGTCCAGTCAGCTGATCTCCCATCCTGCACTGGGACCCGGTCAGCTGACCGGGTCCCAGTGCAGGATAGGAGACCAGCTGACCGTAGGGAGGACATCAACAGACACTGGAGCCCCGATCTCCGGTCCCTGGACTCTGGAAAGTTTTTTTTTTACTATTTTTTTTTCTTTTTTTTAAGCAGTGATCAGCGTGTGGTCTGTTTAGACCACACAGCTGATTACTGGGGCCGGCTCTGCTCTGCCTGTTAGAGCAGAGCAGGAGTCCGGTAACCGGGGGAGAGCCTAGATATAGCCACCTCCAGGTGGCGTTATTATCATAAGGCTTCCCCCGGTATTTTATCACAATTTATTTTTAGTAACTTGCACACAGATCGCATTTCCCATTACAATTATGGGAAATGCGATCCGATTACTAAAAATAAGTAATAATTAGGGGTTGAAGTAGAATTTTACGAATTTTACTCCAATTTCCCTTTAGTAACTAGGTGATACTAAAATAATGTGAAAAGGGTGTGAAAATACCCTTTTTCACTTTATTTTAGTAAAAATAATGTTAATAAATAAAGCCCTAAAAGAGCAATTTGATAAGTAGGAGGAGAACAAGAATAGGACAGTCTCCTGAAATTCTGGGGATTGTAGCATTTGTATGACAATACAATGGCAACAGTGAGATCCAGGAGAATAAGTAAGTAATTACATTTTGATTTAACAGTGATCAAATCATAGACCAGCTTAGTCAGTCCAGTCTCTGTGGAGTGTTGGTAATGAAAGCCGGACTGAAGTGGGTCAAAGAGTTTATATAAAGCAGGATTAGGCAAGTCTCACAAATAGACTGGAGATGGGACATTAATTTGAGTTTAGGTCAGAAGATACAGAGAGAGAGAGAGGGAAAGAGGGGGAGAAAGAGAGAGAGAGGGAAAGAGCATACATGCCTACCCTCCCGAAATTTGCGGGAGGCTTCCACAGCCCTGGAAAGGTACGCACTTCTTCTGCATTCTGCCCGCTTCCTAGTGAAGTGGGCAGAAAGAGGAGAATTTCCGCGCCGATCGCGGGTCCCCGTGTAGGGGCTTAATTATGCGATTCTTCATGAATCGTGTTATGTAGCCCCTCCCCCTATTTAAATTTGCACCAATCATGGCAATTTCCTGTGAAAGGGTCGGTGCTTAATGACACAACCCATTAGGTCCCGCCCCCATCACAACCCACCTACTTCTCCACTCCTGGCTTCTCCTGGGGAGAGAAAATAAAAGTAGGCAAGACTGGGAAAGAGAGGGGAAGAGGAAGAGGGAGAGGGTGAAAGGAAAAGGGAGAGATTGCAGATGAAGTTAGGGTTTGGTTAAGTACAGGAGACAGGTTTCAACTCATTTGTTAGGATATAGGATCCAGGAGAATGGCAGGAGAGTAGGACGATGAGAAGAGAGTAGATATTTTGGGGTCTATGTACTAAGGCCCTCATTCAGAGCCGTTCGCTATTTGCGGTCGTTCGTTTAAAAACAAGGGGTGGCTATTCAAATGATCCGTACGCACATTGTAGTCTGTTCACACCTCTAAGTCTGAACGAGCGAGCAAAACATACGCTCGTTTATTTGTTAAAAACGCCCCCTGGCCGCTCGCATCCTACGTCATGTCCGCTATTTATTAGATTAATCGAGTACATCGACCAGCGTATGAACTGCTCGCTATTCTTGTGGTTGGTGTTTGCTACCACAAATTTGCGAGCAGTTCTGGCTATAAAATAACCCAGTGACGTGAACAATGACGCTGCTGTTTTAAATATACACACCCATAAAACGCCCGTTTTGACCTTTAAGCACGCCTGCGTTCGGATCTCCACTCCCCATTTTCAAGCACCTTCCCCTGTTACCACCCACATACGCCTCATTCTGTCATTCAAAATAGCAGGCACTCGCTATATTGCGTACCAACGATTTTTGGCCGCACTGACTGGTTCGCGCATGCGTACTAAAAACCGTACGCATGCGCAGATGTGCAAACATCGCTCGGAACGAGCGTACTGCCGCTAACGAGCGGCTCTGAATGAGGGCCTAAGCCCTCAAGAGAGATAAAGTGCAGAGAGATAGTACTAGCCGATCAGCTCCTAACTGTCATTTTGTCAAACGGCCTGTAAAGTGACAGTTAGGAGCTGATTAGTTGGTACTTTATCTCCATCCACTTTATCTCTCTCCAATGGTTAGTACATAGACCTTGATGGGATCAAATGAAGAGAAGGTGCTAGAGAGTTCAGGGAAGGCATTTAAAAGGCTGGGGAAGAGAATACCATGTCATTTGAGATTTTATCAATCTTGTCCTTGAAGTCGGAACCAAGATCTTGGAAACTGATGGCAGCCGGTGGTTTGCATGTGGGAGAGGGGAGAAGAGATTTAAATGTATTAAAATGGCACTTGGGTCCTGAACAGAGATGAGAGATTGGAAGTATGATTGTTTGACACCTGTCGATACGGGTGGTAGATAGCCTTGTATGTGAAGAAGTCATTAGGAGTGCGAGATTTATGCCAAAGACGTTGTACTTCACGAGCAAGTTTTTGTAGTCGCCTTGTTGATTTTCACAATTTTGGTAAAAATAATTAGAATTTTTTTTTTAAATATCTGAAAACTTTTGAAGAAATATACTTTATTTAAAGAATATGTGTTTTAATGATTTTAATCTGTGGTTGCTGTCCTGAGAACGCAATACCTGAGGGGGTATTGCTGTAGCACCAATATTACCAGTGTTATCGCTGGTGGTAACACTTTGCAGAATAGTGTGAAATGGATAAAAAGGGGCAATCACCTTTGATAAATCTGCCACTTATACCCCTTTTTACACCAGAGCTAAAACCCGGGTTATTGCAGATGTAAAAGGGGACAGGTTTGGATTCCCGGTTTGAGTGACCCGGCAATCCAACCCAGGTAACTTGCAGAGTTTAACACGGGAATAACCCGTGAAACCCTGCAGTGTAAACGGTGCGATCCGGGTCACGATGACTTGGAGCGTGCCACATGCCGGCCGGTTGGCCGGCTTCAGTGCGCTTGGAGATGACGTCATCTCCAAGCGTCCACTTCCACGCCGGAAGAGCCGGGTCACTACAGAGATGGCTCTGGTGTGAACGGCGCCGGCTCGGGAATATCCTGGGTCGGCACCGGCTAAATTCTGGGCCTGATCCAGTTTGGAACCCTATTCCAACCTCCGGACCAAACCCGGAAATTAGGTATAAAAGTGGTATAAGTGATACAATAGCTACCTATTTTTTTGCACAGTGATAACATGCTTGTCGTTGAAGGAGAATAGCAATAGAATGAAGCCGTCCCTACATGTTATAACCATTCACTGAAACCAATTGTTTTTTGGCAAATTTCCAAAGAATCAATACGTGTGCAGGTGACGGCTTATCCGCTCCAATGAAACATAGATGCCCAAACTGATCAATAATCCAATTGGAAAACTAAACAATTGAATTGGATATATTGTAGTCACATATTTAAGACTAAGGGGGAGATGTACTCAGCCTTGGAGAGTACTAAAGTGGAGAGAGATAGAGTACCAACCAATCAGCTCCTAACTGTCATTTTTCAAACACAGGGCCTGATTCAGAGCCGGACGCTATTTGCGCTCGCTCGTTCAGAAAAAGGGGCCGGCTATTTAAACTGAGCGCTCGCTCTTTGCGGTCTGTTGACGCCTCTATGTCTGAGCGAGCAAACGAAACATGCGCTTGCTATTTTGTAAAGACGCCCCCTGGCCGCTCGCATCCTACGTCATCTCCGCTATTTATTTGATTAATCGAGTACATCGAAAGGCGTCTGAACTGCTCGCAGTGCTTGTGGTAGGATTTTCCTAGCGCAATCATGCGAGCGGTTCAGGCTAAGAAACAACCAAGTGACGTGGTTGATGACGCTGCTTTGTTAATTATGCACACCCTTAAAACGCCCGTTTTGACCGTTTGGCACGCCTGCGTTCGGATCTCCACTCCCCGTTTTCAAGCACCTTCCCCTGTTACCACCCACAAACGCCTCATCCTGTCACTCAAATTAGCAGGCACTCGCTATTTTGCGAGCGCTCGATTTCCGACCGCACTGACTGGTTGGCACATGTGCATTACGACCCATACGCATGCGCAGATGTGCAAACATCGCTCGGAGCGAATGAGTGGCCGCTTACGAGCGGCTCTGAATCAGGCCCACAGTCTGTAACATGGCAGTTAGGAGCTGATCGGTTGGTACTTTATCTCTCCCCCCTTTATTACTCTCCAAGGCTCAGTACATTACCCCCTAAAAGTACTACAATGTATATTCACTAAAAAAATCAATTTCAGACCAAAATGTGACCCAAACAAAAGAAAATTAAAGCTGAGACGATGTCGTTACGATTTGTCCGATTTGTCCCATAGTAACGACATATTGTACATATCGTGCAGTGTGTAAGCACTATATGTGCGCCCGCGGTCGCATGCAATGTCTTCAGGTTTTATGTGTTGCATATCAAACCTGATGATATTGATTGCGGCTCCATGCATGTTAATGAAGGATGGAACGAGGGATCATTCCATCGTTCATTACATCGATCTAGTGCGTAGCCGCGGCACGATATGTGTGTATCCACCTTAAGTTTGTGTGGTCAGATTTGATAAAAGTAGCTCAGCCTTGTAGGAAAACTGATTGTAACAATAAATAAACAATATTGTACATTTCAGCGCAAAGCTTTATCTACAGCTCATTAACACAATTGATATGATGGGAAGTAGCTGATTTGCAGATAGTTACAATATGGACAGCATATTGGCATAATCCCGAAGCGCTACTAATTCTAATTAAAGCATTTTAATTATGTCGCCATTATAGCTTTAAACTAGGGGTGAGCGGGTTCGGATTTCTGAAATCCGAACCCCCCCGAGCCCCCCCGATCCGAGTCTGATCCGAGTCAGGCTCGACTTTTCCCGCCTGACTCGGATCTGAAATCGAGGCAAAACGTCATCATCCCGCCTTCCGAGTCTCGCGGGTTTTGGATCCTATATAAGGTACCCGCGTCGGCGCCATTTTCTCACTCGGCTGTGGACAGTGAAGAGGGAGGGTGGGAGTTAGGGCTGTGTAGTGTAGTGCTGCTGTTGTCCGCTACTTCAAAGTCCATAGGGGCTGGCTGTGTTGTGCTGTGCTGCTGTTGTTAATAGGGGCTGTGTCCACTACTTCAAAGTCCATAGGGGCTGGCTGGACTGTGTTGTGCAGTCAGTTCTCCATAGGGGCTGTGTCCACTCCAAAGTCCTGTGCAGTGTCCCAGTCCTAAAGGGGTGCTGTAGTGTTGTCCAGGGGGTGCTCTGTCCATCAGGGGTGCTCCCCCCAAGTGCTAAAAAAATTATATATTTTCTGTGTTTGTGAATTGTGTGCGCAGTAGCCGCACGTGCATCAACAAAGTAGTGCCAAGCGTGCGCCTGTGTCATAAGTAAAGGGCCGGCTGGCTTGACCGTTAAAGGGTGCTGTAACCCCCGAAAGTACACTCCAGTCCAAACCAAAAAAAAATTATTTTCTGTGTTTGTGAATTGTGTGCGCAGTAGCCGCACGTGCATCAACAAAGTAGTGCCAAGCGTGCGCCTGTGTCATAAGTAAAGGGCCGGCTGGCTTGACCGTTAAGGGTGCTGTAACCCCCGAAAGTACACTCCAGTCCAAACAAAAAAAAAATTATTTTCTGTGTTTGTGAATTGTGTGCGCAGTAGCCGCACGTGCATCAACAAAGTAGTGCCAAGCGTGCGCCTGTGTCATAAGTAAAGGGCCGGCTGGCTTGACCGTTAAAGGGTGCTGTAACCCCCGAAAGTACACTCCAGTCCAAACCAAAAAAAAATTATTTTCTGTGTTTGTGAATTGTGTGCGCAGTAGCCGCACGTGCATCAACAAAGTAGTGCCAAGCGTGCGCCTGTGTCATAAGTAAAGGGCCGGCTGGCTTGACCGTTAAGGGTGCTGTAACCCCCGAAAGTACACTCCAGTCCAAACCAAAAAAAAAATTATTTTCTGTGTTTGTGAATTGTGTGCGCAGTAGCCGCACGTGCATCAACAAAGTAGTGCCAAGCGTGCGCCTGTGTCATAAGTAAAGGGCCGGCTGGCTTGACCGTTAAGGGTGCTGTAACCCCCGAAAGTACACTCCAGTCCAAACCAAAAAAAAAAATTATTTTCTGTGTTTGTGAATTGTGTGTGCAGTAGCCGCACGTGCATCAACAAAGTAGTGCCAAGCGTGCGCCTGTGTCATAAGTAAAGGGCTGGCTGGCTTGACCGTTAAAGGGTGCTGTAACCCCCAAAGTACACTCCAGTCCAAACCAAAAAAAAAATTATTTTCTGTGTTTGTGAATTGTGTGCGCAGTAGCCGAACGTGCATCAACAAAGTAGTGCCAAGCGTGCGCCTGTGTCATAAGTAAAGGGCCGGCTGGCTTGACCGTTAAAGGGTGCTGTAACCCCCGAAAGTACACTCCAGTCCAAACCAAAAAAAAATTATTTTCTGTGTTTGTGAATTGTGTGCGCAGTAGCCGCACGTGCATCAACAAAGTAGTGCCAAGCGTGCGCCTGTGTCATAAGTAAAGGGCCGTCTGGCTTGACCGTTAAGGGTGCTGTAACCCCCGAAAGTACACTCCAGTCCAAACCAAAAAAAAAATTATTTTCTGTGTTTGTGAATTGTGTGCGCAGTAGCCGCACGTGCATCAACAAAGTAGTGCCAAGCGTGCGCCTGTGTCATAAGTAAAGGGCCGGCTGGCTTGACCGTTAAGGGTGCTGTAACCCCCGAAAGTACACTCCAGTCCAAACCAAAAAAAAAATGATTTTCTGTGTTTGTGAATTGTGTGCGCAGTAGCCGCACGTGCATCAACAAAGTAGTGCCAAGCGTGCGCCTGTGTCATAATTAAAGGGCCGGCTGGCTTGACCGTTAAAGGGTACTGTAACCCCCGAAAGTACACTCCAGTCCAAACCAAAAAAAAATTATTTTCTGTGTTTGTGAATTGTGTGCGCAGTAGCCGCACGTGCATCAACAAAGTAGTGCCAAGCGTGCGCCTGTGTCATAAGTAAAGGGCCGGCTGGCTTGACCGTTAAGGGTGCTGTAACCCCCGAAAGTACACTCCAGTCCAAACCAAAAAAAAAATTATTTTCTGTGTTCGTGAATTGTGTGCGCAGTAGCCGCACGTGCATCAACAAAGTAGTGCCAAGCGTGCGCCTGTGTCATAAGTAAAGGGCCGGCTGGCTTGACCGTTAAGGGTGCTGTAACCCCCGAAAGTACACTCCAGTCCAAACCAAAAAAAAAATTATTTTCTGTGTTTGTGAATTGTGTGCGCAGTAGCCGCACGTGCATCAACAAAGTAGTGCCAAGCGTGCGCCTGTGTCATAAGTAAAGGGCCGGCTGGCTTGACCGTTAAGGGTGCTGTAACCCCCGAAAGTACACTCCAGTCCAAACCAAAAAAAAAATTATTTTCTGTGTTTGTGAATTGTGTGCGCAGTAGCCGCACGTGCATCAACAAAGTAGTGCCAAGCGTGCGCCTGTGTCATAAGTAAAG
Organism: Taudactylus pleione; assembly: GCA_031769625.1. Classification (NCBI taxonomy): domain Eukaryota; kingdom Metazoa; phylum Chordata; class Amphibia; order Anura; family Myobatrachidae; genus Taudactylus; species Taudactylus pleione. Next base: position 8,223 of record JAUIMM010001744.1, on the reverse strand, counting down.
GGCTGGCTGGCTTGACCGTTAAAGGGTGCTGTAACCCCCAAAGTACACTCCAGTCCAAACCAAAAAAAAAATTATTTTCTGTGTTTGTGAATTGTGTGCGCAGTAGCCGCACGTGCATCAACAAAGTAGTGCCAAACGTGCGCCTGTGTCATAAGTAAAGGGCCGGCTGGCTTGACCGTTAAGGGTGCTGTAACCCCCGAAAGTACACTCCAGTCCAAACCAAAAAAAAAATTATTTTCTGTGTTTGTGAATTGTGTGCGCAGTAGCCGCACGTGCATCAACAAAGTAGTGCCAAGCGTGCGCCTGTGTCATAAGTAAAGGGCCGGCTGGCTTGACCGTTAAGGGTGCTGTAACCCCCGAAAGTACACTCCAGTCCAAACCAAAAAAAAAATTATTTTCTGTGTTTGTGAATTGTGTGCGCAGTAGCCGCACGTGCATCAACAAAGTAGTGCCAAGCGTGCGCCTGTGTCATAAGTAAAGGGCCGGCTGGCTTGACCGTTAAGGGTGCTGTAACCCCCGAGAGTACACTCCAGTCCAAACCAAAAAAAAATTATTTTCTGTGTTTGTGAATTGTGTGCGCAGTAGCCGCACGTGCATCAACAAAGTAGTGCCAAGCGTGCGCCTGTGTCATAAGTAAAGGGCCGGCTGGCTTGACCATTAAGGGTGCTGTAACCCCCGAAAGTACACTCCAGTCCAAACCAAAAAAAAAATTATTTTCTGTGTTTGTGAATTGTGTGCGCAGTAGCCGCACGTGCATCAACAAAGTAGTGCCAAGCGTGCGCCTGTGTCATAAGTAAAGGGCCGGCTGGCTTGACCGTTAAGGGTGCTGTAACCCCCGAAAGTACACTCCAGTCCAAACCAAAAAAAAAATTATTTTCTGTGTTTGTGAATTGTGTGCGCAGTAGCCGCACGTGCATCAACAAAGTAGTGCCAAGCGTGCGCCTGTGTCATAAGTAAAGGGCCGGCTGGCTTGACCGTTAAGGGTGCTGTAACCCCCGAAAGTACACTCCAGTCCAAACCAAAAAAAATATTATTTTCTGTGTTTGTGAATTGTGTGCGCAGTAGCCGCACGTGCATCAACAAAGTAGTGCCAAGCGTGCGCCTGTGTCATAAGTAAAGGGCCGGCTGGCTTGACCATTAAGGGTGCTGTAACCCCCGAAAGTACATTCCAGTCCAAACCAAAAAAAAAATTATTTTCTGTGTTTGTGAATTGTGTGCGCAGTAGCCGCACGTGCATCAACAAAGTAGTGCCAAGCGTGCGCCTGTGTCATAAGTAAAGGGCCAGCTGGCTTGACCGTTAAGGGTGCTGTAACCCCCGAAAGTACACTCCAGTCCAAACCAAAAAAAAAATTATTTTCTGTGTTTGTGAATTGTGTGCGCAGTAGCCGCACGTGCATCAACAAAGTAGTGCCAAGCGTGCGCCTGTGTCATAAGTAAAGGGCCGGCTGGCTTGACCGTTAAAGGGTGCTGTAACCCCCAAAGTACACTCCAGTCCAAACCAAAAAAAAAATTATTTTCTGTGTTTGTGAATTGTGTGCGCAGTAGCCGCACGTGCATCAACAAAGTAGTGCCAAGCGTGCGCCTGTGTCATAAGTAAAGGGCCGGCTGGCTTGACCGTTAAGGGTGCTGTAACCCCCGAGAGTACACTCCAGTCCAAACCAAAAAAAAATTATTTTCTGTGTTTGTGAATTGTGTGCGCAGTAGCCGCACGTGCATCAACAAAGTAGTGCCAAGCGTGCGCCTGTGTCATAAGTAAAGAGCCGGCTGGCTTGACCGTTAAGGGTGCTGTAACCCCCGAAAGTACACTCCAGTCCAAACCAAAAAAAAAATTATTTTCTGTGTTTGTGAATTGTGTGCGCAGTAGCCGCACGTGCATCAACAAAGTAGTGCCAAGCGTGCGCCTGTGTCATAAGTAAAGGGCCGGCTGGCTTGACCGTTAAAGGGTGCTGTAACCCCCAAAGTACACTCCAGTCCAAACCAAAAAAAAAAATATTTTCTGTGTTTGTGAATTGTGTGCGCAGTAGCCGCACGTGCATCAACAAAGTAGTGCCAAGCGTGCGCCTGTGTCATAAGTAAAGGGCCGGCTGGCTTGACCGTTAAAGGGTGCTGTAACCCCCGAAAGTACACTCCAGTCCAAACCAAAAAAAAATTATTTTCTGTGTTTGTGAAGTGTGCGCAGTAGCCGCACGTGCATCAACAAAGTAGTGCCAAGCGTGCGCCTGTGTCATAAGTAAAGGGCCGGCTGGCTTGACCGTTAAAGGGTGCTGTAACCCCCAAAGTACACTCCAGTCCAAACCAAAAAAAAAAATTATTTTCTGTGTTTGTGAATTGTGTGCGCAGTAGCCGCCCGTGCATCAACAAAGTAGTGCCAAGCGTGCGCCTGTGTCATAAGTAAAGGGCCGGCTGGCTTGACCGTTAAAGGGTGCTGTAACCCCCGAAAGTACACTCCAGTCCAAACCAAAAAAAAATTATTTTCTGTGTTTGTGAATTGTGCGCAGTAGCCGCCCGTGCATCAACAAAGTAGTGCCAAGCATGCGCCTGTGTCATAAGTAAAGGGCCGGCTGGCTTGACCGTTAAGGGTGCTGTAACCCCCGAGAGTACACTCCAGTCCAAACCAAAAAAAATATATTTTCTGTGTTTGTGAATTGTGTGCGCAGTAGCCGCACGTGCATCAACAAAGTAGTGCCAAGTGTGCGCCTGTGTCATAAGTAAAGGGCCGGCTGGCTTGACCGTTAAGGGTGCTGTAACCCCCGAAAGTACACTCCAGTCCAAACCAAAAAAAAAATTATTTTCTGTGTTTGTGAATTGTGTGCGCAGTAGCCGCACGTGCATCAACAAAGTAGTGCCAAGCGTGCGCCTGTGTCATAAGTAAAGGGCCGGCTGGCTTGACCGTTAAGGGTGCTGTAACCCCTGAAAGTACACTCCAGTCCAAACCAAAAAAAAAAATGATTTTCTGTGTTTGTGAATTGTGTGCGCAGTAGCCGCACGTGCATCAACAAAGTAGTGCCAAGCGTGCGCCTGTGTCATAATTAAAGGGCCGGCTGGCTTGACCGTTAAAGGGTACTGTAACCCCCGAAAGTACACTCCAGTCCAAACCAAAAAAAAAATTATTTTCTGTGTTTGTGAATTGTGTGCGCAGTAGCCGCACGTGCATCAACAAAGTAGTGCCAAGCGTGCGCCTGTGTCATATGTAAAGGGCCGGCTGGCTTGACCGTTAAGGGTGCTGTAACCCCCGAAAGTACACTCCAGTCCAAACCAAAAAAAAAATTATTTTCTGTGTTCGTGAATTGTGTGCGCAGTAGCCGCACGTGCATCAACAAAGTAGTGCCAAGCGTGCGCCTGTGTCATAAGTAAAGGGCCGGCTGGCTTGACCGTTAAGGGTGCTGTAACCCCCGAAAGTACACTCCAGTCCAAACCAAAAAAAAAATTATTTTCTGTGTTTGTGAATTGTGTGCGCAGTAGCCGCACGTGCATCAACAAAGTAGTGCCAAGCGTGCGCCTGTGTCATAAGTAAAGGGCCGGCTGGCTTGACCGTTAAGGGTGCTGTAACCCCCGAAAGTACACTCCAGTCCAAACCAAAAAAAAAATTATTTTCTGTGTTTGTGAATTGTGTGCGCAGTAGCCGCACGTGCATCAACAAAGTAGTGCCAAGCGTGCGCCTGTGTCATAAGTAAAGGGCTGGCTGGCTTGACCGTTAAAGGGTGCTGTAACCCCCAAAGTACACTCCAGTCCAAACCAAAAAAAAAAATATTTTCTGTGTTTGTGAATTGTGTGCGCAGTAGCCGCACGTGCATCAACAAAGTAGTGCCAAGCGTGCGCCTGTGTCATAAGTAAAGGGCCGGCTGGCTTGACCGTTAAAGGGTGCTGTAACCCCCGAAAGTACACTCCAGTCCAAACCAAAAAAAAATTATTTTCTGTGTTTGTGAATTGTGTGCGCAGTAGCCGCACGTGCATCAACAAAGTAGTGCCAAGCGTGCGCCTGTGTCATAAGTAAAGGGCCGGCTGGCTTGACCGTTAAGGGTGCTGTAACCCCTGAAAGTACACTCCAGTCCAAACCAAAAAAAAAATTATTTTCTGTGTTTGTGAATTGTGTGCGCAGTAGCCGCACGTGCATCAACAAAGTAGTGCCAAGCGTGCGCCTGTGTCATAAGTAAAGGGCCGGCTGGCTTGACCGTTAAGGGTGCTGTAACCCCCGAAAGTACACTCCAGTCCAAACCAAAAAAAAAATGATTTTCTGTGTTTGTGAATTGTGTGCGCAGTAGCCGCACGTGCATCAACAAAGTAGTGCCAAGCGTGCGCCTGTGTCATAATTAAAGGGCCGGCTGGCTTGACCGTTAAAGGGTACTGTAACCCCCGAAAGTACACTCCAGTCCAAACCAAAAAAAAATTATTTTCTGTGTTTGTGAATTGTGTGCGCAGTAGCCGCACGTGCATCAACAAAGTAGTGCCAAGCGTGCGCCTGTGTCATAAGTAAAGGGCCGGCTGGCTTGACCGTTAAGGGTGCTGTAACCCCCGAAAGTACACTCCAGTCCAAACCAAAAAAAAAATTATTTTCTGTGTTCGTGAATTGTGTGCGCAGTAGCCGCACGTGCATCAACAAAGTAGTGCCAAGCGTGCGCCTGTGTCATAAGTAAAGGGCCGGCTGGCTTGACCGTTAAGGGTGCTGTAACCCCCGAAAGTACACTCCAGTCCAAACCAAAAAAAAAATTATTTTCTGTGTTTGTGAATTGTGTGCGCAGTAGCCGCACGTGCATCAACAAAGTAGTGCCAAGCGTGCGCCTGTGTCATAAGTAAAGGGCCGGCTGGCTTGACCGTTAAGGGTGCTGTAACCCCCGAAAGTACACTCCAGTCCAAACCAAAAAAAAAAATTATTTTCTGTGTTTGTGAATTGTGTGCGCAGTAGCCGCACGTGCATCAACAAAGTAGTGCCAAGCGTGCGCCTGTGTCATAAGTTAAGGGCCGGCTGGCTTGACCATTAAGGGTGCTGTAACCCCCGAAAGTACACTCCAGTCCAAACCCCAAAAAAAATTATTTTCTGTGTTTGTGAATTGTGTGCGCAGTAGCCGCACGTGCATCAACAAAGTAGTGCCAAGCGTGCGCCTGTGTCATAAGTAAAGGGCCGGCTGGCTTGACCGTTAAGGGTGCTGTAACCCCCGAAAGTACACTCCAGTCCAAACCAAAAAAAAAATTATTTTCTGTGTTTGTGAATTGTGTGCGCAGTAGCCGCACGTGCATCAACAAAGTAGTGCCAAGCGTGCGCCTGTGTCATAAGTAAAGGGCCGGCTGGCTTGACCGTTAAAGGGTGCTGTAACCCCCAAAGTACACTCCAGTCCAAACCAAAAAAAAAATTATTTTCTGTGTTTGTGAATTGTGTGCGCAGTAGCCGCACGTGCATCAACAAAGTAGTGCCAAGCGTGCGCCTGTGTCATAAGTAAAGGGCCGGCTGGCTTGACCGTTAAGGGTGCTGTAACCCCCGAGAGTACACTCCAGTCCAAACCAAAAAAAAATTATTTTCTGTGTTTGTGAATTGTGTGCGCAGTAGCCGCACGTGCATCAACAAAGTAGTGCCAAGCGTGCGCCTGTGTCATAAGTAAAGAGCCGGCTGGCTTGACCGTTAAGGGTGCTGTAACCCCCGAAAGTACACTCCAGTCCAAACCAAAAAAAAAAATTATTTTCTGTGTTTGTGAATTGTGTGCGCAGTAGCCGCACGTGCATCAACAAAGTAGTGCCAAGCGTGCGCCTGTGTCATAAGTAAAGGGCCGGCTGGCTTGACCGTTAAAGGGTGCTGTAACCCCCAAAGTACACTCCAGTCCAAACCAAAAAAAAAAATATTTTCTGTGTTTGTGAATTGTGTGCGCAGTAGCCGCACGTGCATCAACAAAGTAGTGCCAAGCGTGCGCCTGTGTCATAAGTAAAGGGCCGGCTGGCTTGACCGTTAAAGGGTGCTGTAACCCCCGAAAGTACACTCCAGTCCAAACCAAAAAAAAATTATTTTCTGTGTTTGTGAAGTGTGCGCAGTAGCCGCACGTGCATCAACAAAGTAGTGCCAAGCGTGCGCCTGTGTCATAAGTAAAGGGCCGGCTGGCTTGACCGTTAAAGGGTGCTGTAACCCCCAAAGTACACTCCAGTCCAAACCAAAAAAAAAATTATTTTCTGTGTTTGTGAATTGTGTGCGCAGTAGCCGCCCGTGCATCAACAAAGTAGTGCCAAGCGTGCGCCTGTGTCATAAGTAAAGGGCCGGCTGGCTTGACCGTTAAAGGGTGCTGTAACCCCCGAAAGTACACTCCAGTCCAAACCAAAAAAAAATTATTTTCTGTGTTTGTGAATTGTGTGCGCAGTAGCCGCCCGTGCATCAACAAAGTAGTGCCAAGCATGCGCCTGTGTCATAAGTAAAGGGCCGGCTGGCTTGACCGTTAAGGGTGCTGTAACCCCCGAGAGTACACTCCAGTCCAAACCAAAAAAAATATATTTTCTGTGTTTGTGAATTGTGTGCGCAGTAGCCGCACGTGCATCAACAAAGTAGTGCCAAGCGTGCGCCTGTGTCATAAGTAAAGGGCCGGCTGGCTTGACCGTTAAGGGTGCTGTAACCCCCGAAAGTACACTCCAGTCCAAACCAAAAAAAAAATTATTTTCTGTGTTTGTGAATTGTGTGCGCAGTAGCCGCACGTGCATCAACAAAGTAGTGCCAAGCGTGCGCCTGTGTCATAAGTAAAGGGCCGGCTGGCTTGACCGTTAAGGGTGCTGTAACCCCCGAAAGTACACTCCAGTCCAAACCAAAAAAAAAATTATTTTCTGTGTTTGTGAATTGTGTGCGCAGTAGCCGCACGTGCATCAACAAAGTAGTGCCAAGCGTGCGCCTGTGTCATAATTAAAGGGCCGGCTGGCTTGACCGTTAAAGGGTACTGTAACCCCCGAAAGTACACTCCAGTCCAAACCAAAAAAAAATTATTTTCTGTGTTTGTGAATTGTGTGCGCAGTAGCCGCACGTGCATCAACAAAGTAGTGCCAAGCGTGCGCCTGTGTCATATGTAAAGGGCCGGCTGGCTTGACCGTTAAGGGTGCTGTAACCCCCGAAAGTACACTCCAGTCCAAACCAAAAAAAAAATTATTTTCTGTGTTCGTGAATTGTGTGCGCAGTAGCCGCACGTGCATCAACAAAGTAGTGCCAAGCGTGCGCCTGTGTCATAAGTAAAGGGCCGGCTGGCTTGACCGTTAAGGGTGCTGTAACCCCCGAAAGTACACTCCAGTCCAAACCAAAAAAAAAATTATTTTCTGTGTTTGTGAATTGTGTGCGCAGTAGCCGCACGTGCATCAACAAAGTAGTGCCAAGCGTGCGCCTGTGTCATAAGTAAAGGGCCGGCTGGCTTGACCGTTAAGGGTGCTGTAACCCCCGAAAGTACACTCCAGTCCAAACCAAAAAAAAAATTATTTTCTGTGTTTGTGAATTGTGTGCGCAGTAGCCGCACGTGCATCAACAAAGTAGTGCCAAGCGTGCGCCTGTGTCATAAGTAAAGGGCTGGCTGGCTTGACCGTTAAAGGGTGCTGTAACCCCCAAAGTACACTCCAGTCCAAACCAAAAAAAAAAAATATTTTCTGTGTTTGTGAATTGTGTGCGCAGTAGCCGCACGTGCATCAACAAAGTAGTGCCAAGCGTGCGCCTGTGTCATAAGTAAAGGGCCGGCTGGCTTGACCGTTAAAGGGTGCTGTAACCCCCGAAAGTACACTCCAGTCCAAACCAAAAAAAAAATTATTTTCTGTGTTTGTGAATTGTGTGCGCAGTAGCCGCACGTGCATCAACAAAGTAGTGCCAAGCGTGCGCCTGTGTCATAAGTAAAGGGCCGGCTGGCTTGACCGTTAAGGGTGCTGTAACCCCCGAAAGTACACTCCAGTCCAAACCCAAAAAAAAAATTATTTTCTGTGTTTGTGAATTGTGTGCGCAGTAGCCGCACGTGCATCAACAAGTAGTGCCAAGCGTGCGCCTGTGTCATAAGTAAAGGGCCGGCTGGCTTGACCGTTAAGGGTGCTGTAACCCCCGAAAGTACACTCCAGTCCAAACCAAAAAAAAAATGATTTTCTGTGTTTGTGAATTGTGTGCGCAGTAGCCGCACGTGCATCAACAAAGTAGTGCCAAGCGTGCGCCTGTGTCATAATTAAAGGGCCGGCTGGCTTGACCGTTAAAGGGTACTGTAACCCCCGAAAGTACACTCCAGTCCAAACCAAAAA
>JAUIMM010001742.1:242500-299924 GCA_031769625.1 Taudactylus pleione | reverse complement strand
CGTCCTCCCCCCACCATCATATATACACCTCAGCGTCCTCCCCCCACCATCATATATACACCCCAGCGTCCTCCCCCCACCATCATATATACACCTCAGCGTCCTCCCCCACCATCATATATACACCTCAGCGTTCCTCCCCTCACCATCATATATACACCTCAGCGTCCTCCCCCCACCATCATATATACACCTCAGCGTCCTCCCCCCACCATCATATATACACCTCAGCGTCCTCCCCCCACCATCATATATACACCTCAGCGTCCTCCCCCTCACCATCATATATACACCTCAGCGTCCTCCCCCCACCATCATATATACACCTCAGCGTCCTCCCCCACCATCATATATACACCTCAGCGTCCTCCCCCCACCATCATATATACACCTCAGCGTCCTCCCCCCACCATCATATATACACCTCAGCGTCCTCCCCCACCACCATCATATATACACCTCAGCGTCCTCCCCCACCACCATCATATATACACCTCAGCGTCCTCCCCCCACCATCATATATACACCTCAGCGTCCTCCCCCCACCATCATATATACACCTCAGCGTCCTCCCCCCACCATCATATATACACCTCAGCGTCCTCCCCCCACCATCATATATACACCTCAGCGTCCTCCCCCCACCATCATATATACACCTCAGCGTCCTCCCCTCACCATCATATATACACCTCAGCGTCCTCCCCCCATCATCATATATACACCTCAGCGTCCTCCCCCCACCATCATATATACACCTCAGCGTCCTCCCCCACCATCATATATACACCTCAGCGTCCTCCCCCCCACCATCATATATACACCTCAGCGTTCCTCCCCCCACCATCATATATACACCTCAGCGTCCTCCCCCCATCATCATATATACACCTCAGCGTCCTCCCCATCATCATATATACACCTCAGCGTCCTCCCCCCACCATCATATATACACCTCAGCGTCCTCCCCCCACCATCATATATACACCTCAGCGTCCTCCCCCCACCATCATATATACACCTCAGCGTCCTCCCCCCACCATCATATATACACCTCAGCGTCCTCCCCCCACCATCATATATACACCTCAGCGTCCTCCCCCCACCATCATATATACACCTCAGCGTCCTCCCCCCACCATCATATATACACCTCAGCGTCCTCCCCCCACCATCATATATACACCTCAGCGTCCTCCCCCCACCATCATATATACACCTCAGCGTCCTCCCCCCACCATCATATATACACCTCAGCGTCCTCCCCCCACCATCATATATACACCTCAGCGTCCTCCCCCACCATCATATATACACCTCAGCGTCCTCCCCCCACCATCATATATACACCTCAGCGTCCTCCCCCCACCATCATATATACACCTCAGCGTCCTCCCCCCACCATCATATATACACCTCAGCGTCCTCCCCCACCATCATATATACACCTCAGCGTCCTCCCCCCACCATCATATACACCTCAGCGTCCTCCCCCCACCATCATATATACACCTCAGCGTCCTCCCCCCACCATCATATATACACCTCAGCGTCCTCCCCCCACCATCATATATACACCTCAGCGTCCTCCCCCCACCATCATATATACACCTCAGCGTCCTCCCCCCACCATCATATATACACCTCAGCGTCCTCCCCCCACCATCATATATACACCTCAGCGTCCTCCCCCATCATCATATATACACCTCAGCGTCCTCCCCCATCATCATATATACACCTCAGCGTCCTCCCCCCACCATCATATATACACCTCAGCGTCCTCCCCCCACCATCATATATACACCTCAGCGTCCTCCCCCCACCATCATATATACACCTCAGCGTCCTCCCCCATCATCATATATACACCTCAGCGTCCTCCCCTCACCATCATATATACACCTCAGCGTCCTCCCCCCACCATCATATATACACCTCAGCGTCCTCCCCCCATCATCATATATACACCTCAGCGTCCTCCCCCCACCATCATATATACACCTCAGCGTCCTCCCCACCATCATATATACACCTCAGCGTCCTCCCCCATCATCATATATACACCTCAGCGTCCTCCCCCCACCATCATATATACACCTCAGCGTCCTCCCCCCACCATCATATATACACCTCAGCGTCCTCCCCCCACCATCATATATACACCTCAGCGTCCTCCCCCCACCACCATCATATATACACCTCAGCGTCCTCCCCCCACCATCATATATACACCTCAGCGTCCTCCCCCCACCATCATATATACACCTCAGTGTCCTCCCCCACCATCATATATACACCTCAGCGTCCTCCCCCCACCATCATATATACACCTCAGCGTCCTCCCCCCACCATCATATATACACCTCAGCGTCCTCCCCCCACCATCATATATACACCTCAGCGTCCTCCCCCATTCATCATATATACACCTCAGCGTCCTCCCCCCACCATCATATATACACCTCAGCGTCCTCCCCCCACCATCATATATACACCTCAGCGTCCTCCCCCCACCATCATATATACACCTCAGCGTCCTCCCCCACCACCATCATATATACACCTCAGCGTCCTCCCCCCACCATCATATATACACCTCAGCGTCCTCCCCCCACCATCATATATACACCTCAGCGTCCTCCCCCACCATCATATATACACCCTCAGCGTCCTCCCCCTCACCATCATATATATACCTCAGCGTCCTCCCCCCACCATCATATATACACCTCAGCGTCCTCCCCCATCATCATATATACACCCCAGCGTCCTCCCCTCACCATCATATATACACCTCAGCGTCCTCCCCCCACCATCATATATACACCTCAGCGTCCTCCCCCACTCATCATATATACACCTCAGCGTCCTCCCCCACCATCATATATACACCTCAGCGTCCTCCCCCCACCATCATATATACACCTCAGCGTCCTCCCCCCACCATCATATATACACCTCAGCGTCCTCCCCCACCATCATATATACACCTCAGTGTCCTCCCCCCACCATCATATATACACCTCAGCGTCCTCCCCCGCACCATCATATATACACCTCAGCGTCCTCCCCCACCACCATCATATATACACCTCAGCGTCCTCCCCCTACCATCATATATACACCTCAGCGTCCTCCCCCCACCATCATATATACACCTCAGCGTCCTCCACCACCATCATATATACACCTCAGCGTCCTCCCCCCACCATCATATATACACCTCAGCGTCCTCCCCCCACCATCATATATACACCTCAGCGTCCTCCCCCCCACCATCATATATACACCTCAGCGTCCTCCCCCCACCATCATATATACACCTCAGCGTCCTCCCCCCCACCATCATATATACACCTCAGCGTCCTCCCCCCACCATCATATATACACCTCAGCGTCCTCCCCCCACCATCATATATACACCTCAGCGTCCTCCCCCCACCATCATATATACACCTCAGCGTCCTCCCCCATCATCATATATACACCTCAGCGTCCTCCCCTCACCATCATATATACACCTCAGCGTCCTCCCCCCACCATCATATATACACCTCAGCGTCCTCCCCCCACCATCATATATACACCTCAGCGTCCTCCCCCACCATCATATATACACCTCAGCGTCCTCCCCTCACCATCATATATACACCTCAGCGTCCTCCCCCCACCATCATATATACACCTCAGCGTCCTCCCCCCACCATCATATATACACCTCAGCGTCCTCCCCCCACCATCATATATACACCTCAGTGTCCTCCCCACCATCATATATACACCTCAGCGTCCTCCCCCCACCATCATATATACACCTCAGCGTCCTCCCCCCACCATCATATATACACCTCAGCGTCCTCCCCCCATCATCATATATACACCTCAGCGTCCTCCCCCATCATCATATATACACCTCAGCGTCCTCCCCCCACCATCATATATACACCTCAGCGTCCTCCCCCCACCATCATATATACACCTCAGCGTCCTCCCCCCACCATCATATATACACCTCAGCGTCCTCCCCCACCATCATATATACACCTCAGCGTCCTCCCCTCACCATCATATATACACCTCAGCGTCCTCCCCCCACCATCATATATACACCTCAGCGTCCTCCCCCATCATCATATATACACCTCAGCGTCCTCCCCCACCATCATATATACACCTCAGCGTCCTCCCCACCATCATATATACACCTCAGCGTCCTCCCCCATCATCATATATACACCTCAGCGTCCTCCCCCCACCATCATATATACACCTCAGCGTCCTCCCCCCACCATCATATATACACCTCAGCGTCCTCCCCCCCACCATCATATATACACCTCAGCGTCCTCCCCCCACCACCATCATATATACACCTCAGCGTCCTCCCCCCACCATCATATATACACCTCAGCGTCCTCCCCCCACCATCATATATACACCTCAGCGTCCTCCCCCACCATCATATATACACCTCAGCGTCCTCCCCCCACCATCATATATACACCTCAGCGTCCTCCCCCCCACCATCATATATACACCTCAGCGTCCTCCCCACCATCATATATATACACCTCAGCGTCCTCCCCCATCATCATATATACACCTCAGCGTCCTCCCCCCACCATCATATATACACCTCAGCGTCCTCCCCCCACCATCATATATACACCTCAGCGTCCTCCCCCCACCATCATATATACACCTCAGCGTCCTCCCCCCACCACCATCATATATACACCTCAGCGTCCTCCCCCACCATCATATATACACCTCAGCGTCCTCCCCCCACCATCATATATACACCTCAGCGTCCTCCCCCACCATCATATATACACCCTCAGCGTCCTCCCCTCACCATCATATATATACCTCAGCGTCCTCCCCCCACCATCATATATACACCTCAGCGTCCTCCCCCCATCATCATATATACACCCTCAGCGTCCTCCCCTCACCATCATATATACACCTCAGCGTCCTCCCCCCACCATCATATATACACCTCAGCGTCCTCCCCCATCATCATATATACACCTCAGCGTCCTCCCCCCACCATCATATATACACCTCAGCGTCCTCCCCCCACCATCATATATACACCTCAGCGTCCTCCCCCCACCATCATATATACACCTCAGCGTCCTCCCCCACCATCATATATACACCTCAGCGTCCTCCCCCCACCATCATATATACACCTCAGCGTCCTCCCCGCACCATCATATATACACCTCAGCGTCCTCCCCCACCACCATCATATATACACCTCAGCGTCCTCCCCCTACCATCATATATACACCTCAGCGTCCTCCCCCCACCATCATATATACACCTCAGCGTCCTCCCCCACCATCATATATACACCTCAGCGTCCTCCCCCCCACCATCATATATACACCTCAGCGTCCTCCCCCCACCATCATATATACACCTCAGCGTCCTCCCCCCACCATCATATATACACCTCAGCGTCCTCCCCCACCATCATATATACACCTCAGCGTCCTCCCCCACCACCATCATATATACACCTCAGCGTCCTCCCCCCACCATCATATATACACCTCAGCGTCCTCCCCCCACCATCATATATACACCTCAGCGTCCTTCCCCCACCATCATATATACACCTCAGCGTCCTCCCCCCACCATCATATATACACCTCAGCGTCCTCCCCCCACCATCATATATACACCTCAGCGTCCTCCCCCCACCATCATATATACACCTCAGCGTCCTCCCCCCCACCATCATATATACACCTCAGCGTCCTCCCCCCACCATCATATATACACCTCAGCGTCCTCCCCCCCACCATCATATATACACCTCAGCGTCCTCCCCCCACCATCATATATACACCTCAGCGTTATCCCCCCACCATCATATATACACCTCAGCGTCCTCCCCCCACCATCATATATACACCTCAGCGTCCTCCCCCCACCATCATATATACACCTCAGCGTCCTCCCCCCACCACCATCATATATACACCTCAGCGTCCTCCCCCCACCATCATATATACACCTCAGCGTCCTCCCCCCACCATCATATATACACCTCAGCGTCCTCCCCCACCATCATATATACACCTCAGCGTCCTCCCCCCACCATCATATATACACCTCAGCGTCCTCCCCCATCATCATATATACACCTCAGCGTCCTCCCCCCACCATCATATATACACCTCAGCGGCCTCCCCCCACCATCATATATACACCTCAGCGTCCTCCCCCCACCATCATATATACACCTCAGCGTCCTCCCCCCACCATCATATATACACCTCAGCGTCCTCCCCCACCATCATATATACACCTCAGCGTCCTCCCCCCACCATCATATATACACCTCAGCGTCCTCCCCCATCATCATATATACACCTCAGCGTCCTCCCCCATCATCATATATACACCTCAGCGTCCTCCCCCACCATCATATATACACCTCAGCGTCCTCCCCCCACCATCATATATACACCTCAGCATCCTCCCCCCACCATCATATATACACCTCAGCGTCCTCCCCCATCATCATATATACACCTCAGCGTCCTCCCCCCACCATCATATATACACCTCAGCGTCCTCCCCCCACCATCATATATACACCTCAGCGTCCTCCCCCACCATCATATATACACCTCAGCGTCCTCCCCCACCATCATATATACACCCCAGCGTCCTCCCCCCACCATCATATATACACCTCAGCGTCCTCCCCCCACCATCATATATACACCTCAGCGTCCTCCCCCCACCATCATATATACACCTCAGCGTCCTCCCCCCACCATCATAATTATACCTCAGCGTCCTCCCCCCACCATCATATATACACCTCAGCGTCCTCCCCCCACCATCATAATTATACCTCAGCGTCCTCCCCCCACCATCATATATACACCTCAGCGTCCTCCCCCCACCATCATATATACACCTCAGCGTCCTCCCCCACCATCATATATACACCTCAGCGTCCTCCCCCCATCATCATATATACACCTCAGCGTCCTCCCCCCACCATCATATATACACCTCAGCGTCCTCCCCCCACCATCATATATACACCTCAGCGTCCTCCCCCCACCATCATATATACACCTCAGCGTCTTCCCCCCACCATCATATATATACCTCAGCGTCCTCCCCCCACCATCATATATACACCTCAGCGTCCTCCCCACCATCATATATACACCTCAGCGTCCTCCCCACCATCATATATACACCTCAGCGTCCTCCCCCCACCATCATATATACACCTCAGCGTCCTCCCCCACCATCATATATACACCTCAGCGTTCTCCCCCACCATCATATATACACCTCAGCGTCCTCCCCCACCATCATATATACACCCCAGCGTCCTCCCCCACCATCATATATACACCTCAGCGTCCTCCAAGGGGCCTATTTATCAAATAATAATTAGGGGATACCCACAAATAGTAAGTATCATCCGTATATATGAGAGACGGCAGCAAATATGGTTCCTTCATTTCTGACAGCAGCCGCGGTCCCTTCAGATGGCGTGGGCCGCTGTAGTCTATGGGCTGGATTTCGCTAAATTTACTTGGAGAGGGTTCCTCCGGACTGGACGCCACGTGAACAGTGGACCACGTATGCGCAGTAGCGTTCCGGGGGTTCCGATATAGTAGTGAAGTGACCGATTCACGACTAACACATCGCGGGGATAGGATCCCTTCGGAGCCCCCACCCTGCATATGATTTAGATACATTCACTTGGTATATTATTTATTATGGACACAAATAGCGGCAATAAGAAATTACAATTATTGGGGCTAAACCCAATAATTGATAAATATGTCCCTAAGGCCTGGTAAGGTTCCGGACTATAGATAGACAGTAACCAGGTCGTCAATGTCTAGATAGACACCAGATGTTAGACAGTCAATAGGTCGACTGGGACAATGGTCGACAGGGACAAAAGGTCGATGCTTTCTTTTTTTTTATTAGGGTTAGGCACTTACCGGAGGGTTAGGGTTAGGTACTAGAAGGGACGGTTGGGGTCAGGCACCTACCCCGATGGTTAGGGTTAGGCACCAGGAGGGAGGATTATGGCTAGGCACCAAGGGAAGGGTTAGGGTGAAGATTAGGTCTAAAAATAATAATAAATAATGTGTCGACCATTTTTGTGTCGACCATTTTCATGTTTGCCTTTTGACCAGGTCGGCAATTTGTACCTGTCGACATTCTTACATGTCGAACTGTAGTGTGTCGTCCTTTTGTTCCTGTTAACCTTTTGTCCCAGTCGACCTATTGACTGTCTAACATCTGGTGTCTATCTAGACACTGTCGACCTTTTTTACTGTGTATCTGTTAATCCACGCCCGCCTTGATACATATCCCCCACTAATGTATAGTGTGAGGCAGGCTGTAAGCTCTCACGAGCAGGGCCCTCCTCCCTCATGTGGTTTTCCTTCCCTCGCTTATACCATCATCTACTCCCCAGTGCCTACAGCAGCACATATCCCTTGGGTTCTGCCGCCTTGCTGCGTATTTGGGTACCATGACGACTAATGCAGCCATGTTTATACACCACGTCCATGTCCTGCAATGATCTGTGCTGTAAGTAACTTCTTTCTTGTTTTGTTCATACTGTTACTGTACTTTGTGAGGCGATTCAGACCCCTTGTGGCGCCATATAAATTAAATAATAATAATAATTAACCAATGTCCTGCGTCCTGTCACAACGAGGTTCCCTGTTGCAGTTGGGTGGACAGGGTGGCAGTGTTGCCCTCACACTAAATTGGGAGGGGGAAGGTGGGGGGGATGAGTCTGGTTCGAAAAAAAAAATTTTGTGTGGTATATTGGTCCATTTTTCCATCTAGCAAATGGTGATATTAAATACACACAGGGAACGGTGAAGCTTTATAAACTGTTTCATCCATCAATGAAAATTTCCCGCAGTGATGACTATTCCAAGCAAACGCCAACTCACCTGGCGTGCCGCGCACAGAGCCCCCCGTGCTGGTAACTGTCGGAGTCTGAGGCGGAGAACCTGCAAGAAGACACAACCAATTATTCCATGTCTTAGGTGCCCCCCACCAACCATGGTGCACTAGGCTGCCGCCTAGTTGGTAGTAGGGCCACGGTGGTGCCTAGTGCCACATTCATTGCTGCCCAGATGATGTGTGTCTTATTGCCGGGGTGTAAAGAGAGAGAGCACCTGATTATTGGACCGAGGCCATGTAAAGCTTCACTTACAGTCATTTGTACATTAATATCATTTCTAAGCAATGGAATAATTAGGAACAAGACATATAATCGCCCTCCTCGCCTGGTATGTATTACATGGCTGCCAGCTGTCTAATATCCAGGAACAATCCCAGTATTAAAGATCTGTAATTCCCCTATTCTTTAATAATGACCAAAGTGCTATGAAATTCCCCTATTATATATATATATATATATATATATATTTAATTCCGCATTTACAATATATTTTTATTCTATTGCTATCATCAGACAATAACAGTGGAAGATAAATATTTGAAAGATAAATCATTTATTACCCAGGACATACTGGGAACAAGCGCACGGAGGTCAGAGTGCACACACCGGACCCGCAGCTAAACGCCCATGGAATTATTTTCAAATATTTATAACTAAAGTATTATAGTAAATGGGGTCGGCAACCTGAGGCACTCCAGCTACTGTGGAACTACACAACCCAGCCACTGGCGGTTCAAGGGGCGGGCAAGCAGGGCTTTTGCCCGGGGCGCTGCAGCCTGGGGGCGTGGCCATAGTCTACAAGCCAGTGCACGTCTGTTCTTGTCCACCGCTGTCCACTAAGACAGTAATAAACTGGAGCAGCACCATGATGTACAGTTGTTACCTCCCACTGTCACCCAGAAAGCCATGTGACATCGTCACGTATGGCATTCTGGGAGCGGCCGCGGTGAGAAGAGGACGGAGTCGGAACAGTACAGAAGGAGAAGGAACCCGTCTGCCTTCTTAAGGTAAGTTTAAGGCAAACGGCACCCACCCTGGTCAAACGGCGCCCCTCCCCCCTTTTATTTTCATTATAATATTTTTTGCCCACGCCCTCAAATCAAGCCACACCCTTGAGTTCAGGACGCCTGTGGAAACTTTCGTCCTCCGCGCTCCGGTTCTATATAGAACCGGCCCTGATCCCAGCATGCCCTGCCACTGTTTTAGCATGCCCTTACAGCAATATTGTGGCAGGCAGGCCATGCTGGGATGTGTAGTTATGCAATATCTGAAGTGCCACAGTTTGCTATCCCTGTTATAGTACACAGCAGAACATGATATCTCTGTGTTTTGTATAGTGGCACAGTCCAGAAATCGCTATATACTGTAATATGTGGGCAGTATACAGTCTAGTAGGAGTGCGCTGGGTGTTGTATGGTGACACTGAGCAGTATACTGTATATTCACACATAACAGCACAGAAGGCAGTTACAGTGTGTCAGCTGCATACAGTGGCACAGGATATCACTAGGCAGTGTATGGTATAACATACAGTACCAGTATATAGCATGACAGATCAGTTTATCATGGCACAAGATATGATGGGGCAGGTGATATAAATCTGTATTGACCCTGAGCAAATCAGTGTGTCATATTTCTGTGTGTCCTCGGTGCATGTGTCCACAGATAGTGGCATTAAACGTCCCTGTACAAAACACTAGGGTACCTCTGTGAATTGAACTGGTCGTTGAGTTCCAGTTTGGTCTTCGCACATCTTCATATAAAGGCTCTGCGGATACAGAACAATAACAGGCACTGTGTAGTTGTCACTTACAAGACGAAACGCGTTACTTAATCACAGAAACCATATCGTCTGTACTCACCTGTTTTTACTGTGTTTCGAGGGGCCACTGGATGTGCCGGAACCGCTGGGACCACAGAATATGTGAATGTTGGGCTGTCTGCGGATTTGTTAGGAAACACAGACAAATGGGGAGGGGGGATGATAAACAATGTAACATTGTTTCAGCAATATATGTTTAGCCATCAATATATTTTCATAACGTTGTAAGTAATGGATTTGGACAGAAGCTATGCAAGTAGATAGGTTAGAATGTGAGAAAACAAATAATATACAACGCCAGGGGATTTGGCTAATGTGAATCATTAAATATTCTCCATAAAGCCTAGCTATCCAAGTAAAAGAGCATAATAATCATAATAATAATAATAATAATAATAAAAATATACAAATAATAATATTAATAAAAAAATATTAATAAAATACAAATAATAATATTAATATAAAATATATATAATAATAATAATAAAAATAATAATAATAATGCTAATAATAATACAATTCAAATAATAATATAAAAAAATATATAATAAAGTACAAATAATAATAATATTAATAATAAAATAATAATAATAATAATAAAATACAAATAATAATAATAATATTAATTTAAAAAAAATAATAATAAAAATAATAAAATAATAATAATAATAATAATAATAATAATAATATTCAGTTTATTTCACACCATCAATTATTGAAGTTTGGGGACATGTATCCCCTAAAGTTATAGTAAACTATCTGCTATCAATGTTTTTTTGTATAAGAATTTATAAAGATATTTTGAATTTGGGGGGGGGGCACCTACTCTGACGGAGATATGTTAGGTGTGACATCAGCATTTCCGTGCTGTACGAGGATGCCATTCGGAGGAAGTCCTCTCGGGTCATCCTGCAGAGCTCTTTCCCATCCACCCCCTGCATCAATGAGGTGTTCACATCGCACAGTCCGTATTCCTTTACTGCCCAGTCCAACCACTGGGCCACGTGATCCTGTGTCCACGCCAGCGGGTCTGTGATCAGGGAGACACATTGTTAAACTTTCCGTGATGGCTTTAATTACCCTGTTTTGCAATATTTTGGCTGGTAGGTGGCGCTATTCCATTGCAGTCAATGGCTGATGTTTGGTTTCATCTGTGCCACAGGTTATTGGTAGATAAGGGTTTACTGCCAATTAGGCTGCAAAATACAATGGCCCTCATTCAGAGACGTTCGCTATTTGCGGTCGTTCGTTCAAAAACAAGGTGTGGCTATTCAAATGATCCGTTCGCAAATTGCAGTCTGTTCACACCTCTAAGTCTGAACGAGCGAGCAAAACATACGCTCGTTTATTTGTTAAAAACGCCCCCTGGCCGCTCGCACCATACGTCATGTCCGCTATTTATTAGATTAATCGAGTACATCGACCAGCGTATGAACTGCTCGCTATTCTTGTGGTTGGTGTTTGCTACCACAAATTTGCGAGCAGTTCTGGCTATAAAATAACCCAGTGACGTGGTCAATGACGCTGCTGTATTAATTATGCACACCCATAATACGCCCGTTTTGACCTTTAAGCACGCCTGCGTTCGGATCTCCACTCCCCATTTTCAAGCACCTTCCCCTGTTACCACCCACATACGCCTCATTCTGTCACTCAAAATAGCAGGCACTCGCTATATAGCGTACAAACGATTTTTGGCCGCACTGACTGGTTCGCGCATGCGTACTAAAAACCGTACGCATGCGCAGATGTGCAAACATCGCTCGGAACGAGCGTACTGCCGCTAACGAGCGGCTCTGAATGAGGGCCAATGTTAGTAAATTACCTGTGATGTAGAAATATACTATATTTTATCAATACAATACAACCCTGCATCATAAAGGTGCCATGACTGCAATATATACGTATTTTGCAATGCAATATTTGAAGACTGCATAGTTATTACATAAATAGCTATTATAAGGCTGGAGAAACGCGTGCAGATATGTTGGCCCATTTATCAGTTTCCGTCCAAATTAGACAGAGGACCTAATTCAGACGTATTAATTCATGGTTATAATTGGACATCATTATTTGTAAGTGGGGCGCTGTGACAGTGACCATGTGCAATTCAGGCCGCAAGTATCTTTATTGCCCCCCGCCCGTCTCAGTCTCCCTGAGTTCCCCGGATACGGTCCACTCCTGACCTGCAGGTACGATCACCCTCTTCTCCTCGCTGGCGTTTATTTGATTTGGGGACCCAGTTCCGTTGCTCCTGGTGTCATGGTAAGTCGTATGGTAGTTTGTGTGGGGGGTCTCGTCCTCCTCTTCTGTTTTATCCACTTGTAATACTGATACCCCAGCTGGGGTGAGTCTGAGAGAGAACAAGGGGTAAGTTTCTGCATCAATGGAAATCTATTGTGTATTATTATATGTTATCCCTTCTTCCCAACCAGCAGAATGATGGAGTGATGGGTCACCATCCCTTATACACCAGAGTCTCGGATACAGAACCCAGGATTTGCTTACTGCAGAATATTTATGTCGATCTCACTAGACGGACTGATCTGAAGTGATGGGTCCTGGATTTCATCCTCTAAAATAATGGCCTCTGAGTTGCCATATGGAGAAATAGCAGACAATGTTCATTTGGGCCTCAAGTAACTTACCGTATATCAGCTCCACCTGCACCTGTCTACAGTTTGCATTGGGCTCTAAGCTGGGTTCTAGACTCCAGGGGAGGACGAGTGATACATGAGGATTACATGTAATGAGGTGGTAGTTATGGCTGATTATTGTGGTTCTGTATGCCAGGGATCTTTACAAACATTGTAGACTATGGGCCTGATTCAGACCCACTCGTGAGCGGCTGTCCGCTCGCAAGTGGGTCGATGTTCTGGACTGAGCATGCGCACGACGGAGGGAGCTCCGTCGTGCGCATGCGCCAGACGCGACGAGCGAAGGAAAGTCCTTCGCTCGTTGTGTCCGATCAAAGGGGGCATGCTGTCTATGTTGATTGACAGCACGCCCCCTTTGGTAGGCGTGCCTCCCTGACGGGGGCGTTCCCACGGGAACGCCTCCCGTCAGAAGCCGGCCCACTGACATCACTAGTGATGTCAGTGGGAGTGATTTTGGCTCTGATAGAGCCAAAATCACTCCGGAGCTTGCGGTTGAAAACCTCAACCGCAGGCTCCGGCTCGCAATTTCGATGGTCGCGATGGTCTCGACCATCGCGGCCATCAAAATGCACGCTCGTATAGCCTGTGGGTGGTGACCCACAGCTATACGAGCGTCCCGAAGGACGCTCCATTTTCATGGAGGCCGGCCCTCATTCAGAGCGTGCGCTCTGCTCAGAGCGTACGGCTCTGAATGAGGGCCTATATTCTGTATTCTATGAAATCACAATGACTATATTGTGACTTTGGAAGACGTTGGATAAATTACGCTGATCCTGGAATGGTTAACAGTCTCCGTGCCAGTTGTTATGAATCCCATGACATATAGTCAACCAATGTCTGACGGACACTCTTAGCTTCATGATGAAGCCTTCAGCCTTTCAAACACTTCCAATGATGATGAAGCCATATGTCCCCTGGGAGTCTAATTAATTACTAGATGTCCATCTCTTTTTTTTTTATAAATATATATTTTTATTGAGTCATTAGTGTATCAAACAGCAAGACAAGAACAATTAGCAACATACAGGATAGGAGTAATACAGAGACAAATTACATACAGCATATAACATTGCTGGAAAGATCTGACATCAAAGATCATTAACTGTGCGGACTAATCACTAACATACCCCCTCCTCCACCAGTGTCGGGGGGGAATATCCTCCACACTCCTCAACACATACCATGAAGTGGATGAGAAACATTGGTACAGTAATTGCTGTGGATGGAGGTATAGTGAACAGAGATAAAGTACCAGCCAATCAGCTCCTAACTGTCATATCACAGGCTGTGTTTGAAAAATGTCAGTTAGGAGCTGGTTGGCTGGTTCTTTATCTCCGTTCACTTTATCTCCAGCCAAGGCTTAGTAAATAGACCCCACAACTCTAATATATATTTAAAAAAATATGCCTACTCTAGATTCCTTCCTGTCTGCTCCGGGGACAGTGGCGGGTGGGGAGAATGACTGGGGCGGTACACCTGTCACACCACAACGCAGGTGTCCTAAGGCGAGCTCAGGGAGGACAGAAACCTTCCCATGGAGCAGAAGGTTTCCAACCAATACATTCAAAATAAATAAATAAATAAAGAAGTTTTTCCTTAAAGAAAAATTTTTCATACCTGGTTGGATCCATACTTGGAGTATGTTCTTTTTGGCGTCGGAGCTCAAAGCTAGAAAAAAAGTATCCAACAACCACTCTGGCCCTGCGGCAATATTCCAAACACCAGGTGGTCTAAAGCACATTTTTTTTAACCCTAATCCAAAAGGCTCTAAGCAAGGGACAAGCCCATGGACAATGGTAGGGGTCTGCATGAGCCTCTTGGCAGATGTCTATATCTTACATGGATAGAGGTGTATTCGTCATGTCAGCCCAATACAACAGCAGCAGCAGCGAATTCTCACCTGTTCCCGGGTCGGTCATCTGTCTCCTGTTTGATGCTGTGCTGACGGTCACTGCTGGACACCCAGGTGGGCTCAGAAAGAGTTCCACGCTCCTTAATGCTTGGTGAGTACTCATCTGGCATCTCTGTCTTCAGCAGAAGAGGAGAGAAGAGCGTGTGGTCGTCACTGACCACTGACAGAGCCTCCTGCAGGGAGAGGGATAGACAGTTTTACCGTACAGTTATATATTCCATAGTCTTCAAACTTGGCCTTTAGTTACTCAAAGAGACCTTTATCAATGTCATCATTACAATTATTCCCTCCTACCATAGATATTTTATCATTGTCAATGTCAGAGTAACTGTAGTCATACAACTTACAGTAATCCAGCATTGGGCTGGCCCGTAGGAGGCAAGATGAAGACTGCAACACATAACACAGTGACAGACAACTCTGTCACATGGAAATAGCTTAGTAGAAGGGAAAAGAGCAGAAGGAGAAAGGATGTCCCAGGCGGCATTAGTGGTCTGGCTGTGGCGTAGCAGATACTTCTGCAAAGGTCCTGCTACAGCATGCAGATTCCAAGACTTGAGATCAAAGGAAGGTGAGTAGCACTGGGAAGCGTTATGGGAACTGGGGACACTGTGTGGAGTAATGTGAACATGTGGACACTGTGGCATAATGTGAACTGGGGGACACTGTGTGGCGTAATGTGAACTGGGGACACTGTGTGGAGTAATGTGAACTGGGGACACTGTGGCATAATGTGAACTGGTGGCACTGTGCGACATAATGTGAACTGGGGGCACTGTGCGACATAATGTGAACTGGGGGCACTATGCAACATAATGTGAACTGGGGGCACTGTGTGGTATAATGTGAACTGGGGACACTGTGTGGAGTAATGTGAACTGGGGACACTGTGGCGTAATGTGAACTGGGGGCACTGTGTGGAGTAATGTGAACTGGGGACAATGTGTGGCATAATGTGAACTGGGGATGCTGTGTGGAGTAGTGAACTGGGGACACTGTGTGGAATAATGTGAACTGGGGGCACTGTGCAGCATAATGTGAACTGGGGGCACTGTGTGGAGAAATGTGAACTGGAGACACTGTGTGGCATAATATGAACTGTGGACACTGTGTGGCATAATGTGAACTGGGGGCACTATGTAGCATAATGTGAACTGGGGACACTGTGTGGCATAATGTGAACTGGGGGCACTATGTAGCATAATGTGAACTGGGGACACTGTGTGGCATAATGTGAACTGGGGACACTGTGTGGCATAATGTGAACTGGGGGCACTATGTACCATAATGTGAACTGGGGACACTGTGTGGCATAATGTGAACTAGGGCACTGTGTGGAGAAATGTGAAATA
Source organism: Taudactylus pleione (assembly GCA_031769625.1). NCBI lineage: Eukaryota > Metazoa > Chordata > Amphibia > Anura > Myobatrachidae > Taudactylus > Taudactylus pleione. Next base: position 283,192 of record JAUIMM010001742.1, on the reverse strand, counting down.
GTTGCACTATGTAGCATAATGTGAACTGGGGGCACTGTGTAGCATAATGTGAACTGGGGACACTGTGTGGCATAATGTGAACTAGGGCACTGTGTGGCATAATGTGAACTGGGGGCACTGTGTGGCATAATGTGAACTAGGGCACTGTGTGGAGAAATGTGAAATGGGGGCACTGTGTGGCATAATGTGAACTGGGGCACTGTGTGGCATAATGTGAACTGGGGACACTGTGTGGCATAATGTGAACTAGGGCACTGTGTGGCATAATGTGAACTGGGGGCACTGTGTGGCATAATGTGAACTAGGGCACTGTGTGGAGAAATGTGAAATGGGGGCACTGTGTGGCATAATGTGAACTGGGGCACTGTGTGGCATAATGTGAACTGGGGGCACTGTGTGGCATAATGTGAACTGGAGCACTGTGTGGAGAAATGTGAACTGGGGACACTGTGGCATAATGTGAACTGGAGACATTGGGCCCGATTCAGATCTGTACTCAAATGCCTCCACAGCTCCAATCTCTCACAGATCGCAATAGTGAAAATATGCTAATGTCTCCAAAGTTTACCCGAGCATAGGAATGCCCACTACTGTTTTCTCACATCCGTCCGACGACGGTCAACAGTGGACCATCGGGAACATTGATGCAGATCTGGCAGCAACGCAACCTCTGAGTAAGTCTGACCTGCCGCAAACACTGGGTCTCATGCTGTGAAGGAGATTACAATGGCTGATTTATGCATGCCCATGAAACAGGATTTAAATGGTCCCAACACACCTAACTTTTTCTACCCCCCCCGTTACAACCTCCAAACTCTGACTACCTGTCACTCATGATGGCTTACAAATCGCTCATTCTACATAAATCTCTGTATTTGCGCACAAATCTGCATCAGGCCAACAGTGTGGTATAAGGTGACCTGGAGACACTTTGTGGCATGATGTGATCTGGGGGTAATGTAGCATAAGATTAATTGGGGCACTGTGGTATAAAGTGAGCTGTAGACACTTTGTGGCATGATGTGATCTGGGGGTACTGTAGCATGAGATTAATTGGGGGCACTGTGGTATAAGGTGAACTGGATACACTTTGTGGTATGATGTGATCTGGGGGTACTGTAGCATGAAATTAATTGGGGGCACTGTGGTATAAGGTGAACTGGATACACTTTGTGGCATGATGTGATCTGGGGGTACTGTAGCATGAGATTAATTGCGGGCACTTTGGTATAAGATGAACTGCATGCACTGTGGCATAATCTCAACTGGGGTTTCTTGTGTGGCATAATGTTAACTGGGGGCAGTACAGGGTGTTCAACACATTTGTGGTGCTGGGAGTGATTACACATTATACTTTCTGATTGCAGTAGGAAGGATTGTCCCCTGGCTCTGGGCCCAGCGTTCACCCCTTCTGCTCCCATTATTTTCTGTGTAATTATACCTTTCTATTGTTTTTCTTATTTGGACATATGTTCATGTACGTTATTTTCTACTTCCTTTTTATGTATTGCACTATCACGCTTCAATAAAAATACTTCAAAATAATTGCAACATTAATAAAAGTCAAAGCTTAATAAGAGATAGGGGAGGGTGCCTACAACAAATAAATGTAAGTTACCTAAAGGTGGAAAACCCCTACACATGTGCTCAGTTTAATTATAGGAACCCATCACAAACAACTCCAAAAAAAAATAAAAAATTAATCATTAAACAGCTGCAAGGGTCACGTTGATGTGGCATACTGTGCTATCCTTATAACCCGGCACAGCTGGTCTCTGACTGTTGGTACAGGCTACGGATGTTGCCCCACTGGCTGAGCTCATGTTGCACAAACCGTCCTTGCTCCACAACCTTTTCTACTTCTTCAAAAACCAAGAAGCTTAATCCAGTGTTTTTGAAAATGTCTACGGTTCTCGTTGTCACAGGAGCTGGACATCTATGTGGATGGAGTTTTACGAGAACTCAGCTTCAGTTCCTCATTTGCTTTTGTTTTACTGATTGTTGTGTTTTTAATTTTTTCTTATTTTTACCATTTACTACACTCTCTGGAACGTCCACATCTTTTTGAACCTGTATTTTTCCTGTCTTATCTCATCTATAGAATACTGGAGCGAGGGAGGACAATCTCGGGGCTTTTTTTAAATCCTGGGATTCGGGATTGGGTTGGATTAATTAAAAAAATGCCTCCCACCTGGCCCCCACAGTGATTTACCGGTGGACGCTTTCGGCGGCAGGGGCTTTCGGCGGCAGTGTCCTGTAGAGTGGTGGGTGGGCTGTCCATCCGGCGCAGGGCTGCGCAGCGTGACCTGTGTCCCCATGTCACGCAGTGCAGTGCGCTTGGCCGGGGTAGGGGGGAGCCGCGCAGCTTCTGAGCACTCTGCTGGAGGTGCTCAGAGCTGCCCGGCATCTGAAAAAAAAAACTTTTATGGCCAGTTCCGGGATTCAATCCCGGCCATTTTTAGGCCGAAATCCTGGGATGCCGCCGATCCCGATCCCAGGATTGACCTCCCTAGGTAGGATAATGCATCACCCCATCGCAGTTGGGTAAGGGCCACTCTAGAATTATTAGTAATTGTTTATAGGATGCCACGAAATGCCTGCAGAGCCATGCAGAGCAAATATACAAAACAGGGTAAACAAAGTAATAAAATGGCACATATACTTGCCGGCATTTCATTTCTCCTCCTCTCTGAAGAGGAAATGCAAATAAATACTACGATTGGATTTTCACATCATTAGGCCCTGCCATAGTCACGAGATTGCAGGGAGAGATGGGTCTAAAATGGCGCAAACCGCATCATATTGGCCCCAACACTTCCCTGTGGACACGCAATTCCTGGTATTATCTCTCCATCCTGCCCTCTTCAGTAGGAAATCCACCCACTCTTCTGGGGTCCGAGGGACTATCCAAAACATTGGGGGTCTCCGCACCTTCTGGGAGAGTAGGTAAGTATGACATTTATACATCGTGGCATGTGTAGGCATAGTTACATCGTGTACCTATTGGCCGAGTAAGTTAGACTAAGGTGAGGGATGAAACAGGCGGAGGGAGGGCCCTGCTCGCAAGAGCTTACATTCTAAATGGGAAGGAAAAGTAGTGGGGCTGTTGAGGAGATATAAGGGGGTTAAGGATGTAGGTGGTAAAGAATAGATCAGGCTCTCAAAATTGGGGCCCGTTCTGAGCATGTGTGGGTTACTGCAGGTTATGGGGTCCTCTGAGTGGAGCATATTCAGGCCCCATAGTAGCCTCCTCCCCTTGCAGAGGTGGTGACTCTATGATTGGTTGGAGCCCATTACACCCTACTTCTTGTATTACTTAGTGAGACACTGGGTCAGCAAAGTGCTGCTTACGGCTATTGGTTCTGACTGCGTACACCCCATTCGTTGCACCATTAGCTAACATACGCTTGTTGGGGTTTGTCCTCAAACACAGTTATGCTGGTTACACACTAGACGATTTCTCAGACGATATGGCGAATTGGACCGACGTATCGTCCGGATCGTTTAGTGTGTATGCACTAGGCTTGCCCCTGCGCGGCGACATTGGGATCATTACATCAACCGTCCATGCGCGGCAGGTGGAGCGACCCAGCTACCGACGCCAGGAGGGTGAATGGTGCAGGTGAACATTGTATGAAGCGGTCGGAATCCACATCATGCAGTGTGTACCGGCCCGCCCGATATATCTTACCATTGGGCGTCGCATTGACGGGTGGAGTAACGTGGAGCCGGCTTTACTGTTAGGTCTGCTGTATTCTGTCTGTAGTGACCAGCAAGGGTGTATTAACACCAAGGCTCCCGTGTAGCGAGCGCCCTCCCCTGAGCAGCGGGCTCCCTCCCCTGAGCAGCGAGCTCCCTCCCCTGAGCGACAAGCTCCCCAGCCCTGCATTTCACCTTGCTCTGGAAACTGAAGCAGGTCCCTCCTCCTCCGCTGCCCCATCTTCCCAATGATATTTGGAAAGATGGTGCATTGGCACAAGAGAGCAAAGTCCCTGGCACAGTGATGTCACTGCGTGCCACCATCTTCCCGAAGAGGTCATTGGGAAGTTGGTGCCGTGAAGAAGGAGGGAGCCGATTGCCAGAGTAAGGTGAGTACATGGGTGCAGGGTGTACGGTGCGAGCCCCCCCCTGGACCAGGGGGCCCGTGTTCCCTGCACACCCTGCACCTATTATAAATACGCCTATGCCGACCATCTATGACTGACTGCTAACATCAGCTTTTACCCTACAACCCTTTCTGATTCCACCACAGCTGGAAAATATGTTTGTGTGGTTATAGTGTTTGGATGAATGTGCCACAATTTTGCACTCACTGATCCCTAGTATGAACCCTATTGTCATATATGTATATATATCTCTCTCTCTGTCAATGATGAGCGGTGAGGACAATGGCTGGGGAGGCACACATGGAGATGGGTCTCAGTGCTGTGAGCCTGTCTCACCCCTTACTCACTGTAACTCTCCCCTCACTACACTAAGCTTCAGTGTCCATTGATTCTCCTTCCTGCATCACTTCTCTTGCTGCTGCTGACTGAGCTCCGATCTCTAAACACTGCAGTGCATTTCCTGGTCACATGACACATCCAAGGTGTCCATCAGTGCTCAAGGCAAGCCCTCCCATATTCAGAGGCATGCCTCTATTAGCTCTCTTTCTGTGCAGCTTACTGCCCATGGTGCTGCCCCGCCCCCAGCTCTGCAAACAGTATCTGACAATACAGAAGCGAGGCTGAGCTGTTGTTGCCTCATCTCTCGTCTCCTTGCAGTCCCAGGGAGCTCCACAAAGCTGGTGAGTGTTAACTATAAAAATTATTACAATAAGCAAAGAATATGTATATAAGTTATAAATATCTTCTTTCTATTATTCTAATCATTATTATATGAAATCTCAGGAGTATGAGAGGGGAGGCTCTGTCTCCCTTGCCTACACGTTGTTGTTGTTGCTGCTTCTCTCTCTCTCTCTCTCTCGTATATATATATATATATATATATATATATATATATATATATATACCACAGAACCTAGTGATGCATGCAGTCAGCTTCTGGGTAACATCTGAGTAAGCGAGTGGATGAAGGTGTTATGTAACAATTTTCTGCAAAATTACTTTTTATAATGGAAAAAGCTGTACTGACCAAGGGATCATAGTAACAATGTTATTTTACATGTTGGTTGTCAATTTACTGATATAGTTTGTGGATAAAAGTGCTATGTCCAATTCATGTCAAATGTCACATTAATCTGTAACTGTAAATATCTCGGTTTCTTCTAAACGTAAGATCACATCTAGCACAGTCTATAAGAAGACATCACATCTAGCACAGTCTATAAGATGACATCACATCTAGCTCAGTCTATAAGATGACATCACATCTAGCACAGTCTATAAGATGACATCACATCTAGCACAGTCTATAAGATGACATCACATCTAGCACAGTCTATAAGATGACATCACATCTAGCACAGTCTATAAGATGACATCACATCCAGCACAGTCTATAAGATGACATCACATCTAGCACAGTCTATAAGAAGACATCACATCTAGCACAGTCTATAAGATGACATCACATCTAGCACAGTCTATAAGAAGACATCACATCTAGCACAGTCTATAAGAAGACATCACATCTAGCTCAGTCTATAAGATGACATCACATCTAGCACAGTCTATAAGAAGACATCACATCTAGCTCAGTCTATAAGATGACATCACATCTAGCACAGTCTATAAGAAGACATCACATCTAGCACAGTCTATAAGATGACATCACATCTAGCACAGTCTATAAGATGACATCATATCTAGCACAGTCTATAAGAAGACACCACATCTAGCTCAGTCTATAAGATGACATCACATCCAGCACAGTCTATAAGAAGACATCACATCCAGCACAGTCTATAAGATGACATCACATCTAGCTCAGTCTATAAGATGACATCACATCTAGCACAGTCTATAAGAAGACATCACATCTAGCACAGTCTATAAGATGACATCACATCTAGCACAGTCTATAAGAAGACATCACATCTAGCACAGTCTATAAGATGACATCACATCTAGCACAGTCTATAAGAAGACATCACATCTAGCACAGTCTATAAGATGACATAATATCTAGCACAGTCTATAAGATTACATCACATCCAGCACAGTCTATAAGATGACATCACATCTAGCACAGTCTATAAGATGACATCACATCTAGCTCAGTCTATAAGATGACATCACATCTAGCACAGTCTATAAGAAGACATCACATCTAGCACAGTCTATAAGATGACATCACATCTAGCACAGTCTATAAGAAGACATCACATCTAGCACAGTCTATAAGATGACATAATATCTAGCACAGTCTATAAGATTACATCACATCCAGCACAGTCTATAAGATGACATCACATCTAGCACAGTCTATAAGAAGACATCACATCTAGCACAGTCTATAAGATGACATCACATCTAGCACAGTCTATAAGAAGACATCACATCTAGCACAGTCTATAAGATGACATAATATCTAGCACAGTCTATAAGATTACATCACATCTAGCACAGTCTATAAGATGACATCACATCTAGCACAGTCTATAAGAAGACATCACATCTAGCACAGTCTATAAGATGACATAATATCTAGCACAGTCTATAAGATTACATCACATCCAGCACAGTCTATAAGATGACATCACATCTAGCACAGTCTATAAGATGACATCACATCTAGCTCAGTCTATAAGATGACATCACATCTAGCACAGTCTATAAGAAGACATCACATCTAGCACAGTCTATAAGATGACATCACATCTAGCACAGTCTATAAGATGACATCACATCCAGCACAGTCTATAAGATGACATCACATCTAGCACAGTCTATAAGATGACATAATATCTAGCACAGTCTATAAGATTACATCACATCCAGCACAGTCTATAAGAAGACATCACATCTAGCACAGTCTATAAGATGACATAATATCTAGCACAGTCTATAAGATTACATCACATCCAGCACAGTCTATAAGAAGACATCACATCTAGCTCAGTCTATAAGATGACATCACATCTAGCACAGTCTATAAGAAGACATCACATCTAGCACAGTCTATAAGATGACATCACATCTAGCACAGTCTATAAGAAGACATCACATCTAGCACAGTCTATAAGATGACATCACATCCAGCACAGTCTATAAGATGACATCACATCTAGCACAGTCTATAAGATGACATAATATCTAGCACAGTCTATAAGATTACATCACATCCAGCACAGTCTATAAGAAGACATCACATCTAGCACAGTCTATAAGATGACATAATATCTAGCACAGTCTATAAGATTACATCACATCCAGCACAGTCTATAAGAAGACATCACATCTAGCTCAGTCTATAAGATGACATCACATCTAGCACAGTCTATAAGAAGACATCACATCTAGCACAGTCTATAAGATGACATCACATCTAGCACAGTCTATAAGATGACATAATATCTAGCACAGTCTATAAGAAGACATCACATCTAGCACAGTCTATAAGATGACATCACATCTAGCACAGTCTATAAGAAGACATCACATCTAGCACAGTCTATAAGATGACATCACATCTAGCACAGTCTATAAGATTACATCACATCTAGCTCAGTCTATAAGATGACATCACATCTAGCACAGTCTATAAGAAGACATCACATCTAGCACAGTCTATAAGAAGACATCACATCTAGCACAGTCTATAAGATGACATCACATCTAGCACAGTCTATAAGATGACATCACATCTAGCACAGTCTATAAGATGACATAATATCTAGCACAGTCTATAAGATGACATCACATCTAGCACAGTCTATAAGAAGACATCACATCTAGCACAGTCTATAAGATTACATCACATCCAGCACAGTCTATAAGATGACATCACATCTAGCACAGTCTATAAGAAGACATCACATCCAGCACAGTCTATAAGATGACATCACATCTAGCACAGTCTATAAGAAGACATCACATCTAGCACAGTCTATAAGAAGACATCACATCTAGCACAGTCTATAAGATGACATCACATCTAGCACAGTCTATAAGAAGACATCACATCTAGCACAGTCTATAAGATGACATCACATCCAGCACAGTCTATAAGATGACATAAGCCGATTAGTTGATTTGGACAACTTCTTCGCCTTATCTCTCTCCAAGATTTGATACATCTCCCCACATATTGAGGCACAAGTGAATTTACACATAAGAAGATTACACACAGTAATAACCATTCTGCAGTTTTGAAAATGCTGCCAGACAAGAACTTTTCATACGGTACAAAAACAGCTGGTGACAGAGTATAGTGCGGACTGTATAGTACACATCCGGGCACTAGGACCCAGAGTCACCAGGAGGACCAACCTCTGATGCAGTGACATCATGGCGCATACACCGCTGTATTACCACTGTTGCTGTTACCAATAAACCCAATATCCTGGTTAATGACATCTGTGTGGCCTAACATCCACTTCACATCCGATGTCATCCTATTGAGGTCACCCCAAGGTTCCACCAATAGGTCATATCAATAGTATCCATGTGATTTTCCAGCAGCTGTCATATCGCTCACGTGACTAGCGCTGGAGAAGTACCTTAGACTTCTGTATGGCACGTCTTTCTTCAGCTGGTTTCCCACTGACCCTACACACTGCTTGCAGGATTTTTGACAACTTTTTAGAACAGAAAATCTGCTTGTGTGGCACTGTCTGTGCAAAGCCCATTCACTGCAAGAGGAGAAATGCCTCAGTAAGATCTGACGCAAAACAAAACCATATAGGTCTGAACAGCTCATGGTTATTACTAGTAGATATAAATGATCCCAACACTTAACTCTGGAGCAGAGGTTCCCAAAGTCCGCCATTACAGTCCACGTTTTAGGGATATCCAAGCTTGAGTCCAGATGGTTAAATCAAATGGATTGAGGTACTAACTAAGTCACCTGTGCTCAAGCATGGATATTCCTAAAATGTGGACTGTAATGGCGGACTTTTGGAACCTCTGCTCTAGAGAATAGGTCAGACTTGTAAACAGACCTGTAACTACCGATTGGCCCGGGATGGCACCCGCCAGGAATGCGGATTCAGGTGGCGGAGAAACCTTCCGCCTCAGAGTCACTCGCAATTTTTAACCCCTCAGGGGCCTGTGGCCTTGCCCTTTAGTCTGAGCCCCTTGTTCAAGGCACTGCTAGGGCTCACAAGTGCAGCGCGCATCAATTTGTGACTTTGCACGTAGCTACGCAAATCCTTCACCTGCCAGGGGTCTCTGGACCCCTATATATGCTACTGAACACACTGTAGGATGATTACCCACTAGAATGGCCAGTGGCTCTGCATGAAGTCAAACACAATTGTCACCGCTCCCAACCGTCACTGGACATGGGGGTTAGAGGGACCAATGGTTTCCATCCTGAGCCCTGTATGTATATACTGGTAGCCATTTTAAGTAGCATAACATTTTTTTTTGTAAAACCACCATTTTTTTTTTTAAACCAGTGGCAAAGGCTGCGTTATCCCAGTTACACATGCCGTGCTATCACAGTCACTAATGGGACATTGGCTCGGTTTTGTCGCACGCACGGCTCCCAGGTGACACAACATGTAATAGCGCCTTAGGATCATTCTCAGATGTTCAAAAAAAAATAGCTGGAAGAAGGGGACAACCAATGACCCATGTGCCACATCCCATCACCCGCTCTACGTCATGACGGGTATTGATGTTGCTGAGTGACAGGTCAGTGTTTCAGCTGAAACCAGGGGATCTATGTATTAAGCCTTGGAGAGAGATAAAGTGGACCAATCAGCTCCTAACTGTCACTTTACAGGCTGTGTTTGAAAAAATGGCAGTTAGGGGCTGATTGCATCTGTCAGAGGTTCCCAAACGCGCTCTTCAAGGCTCCACAACAGCTCAGGTTTTAATGAAATCCATGGTTGAGCACAGGTGACTTAATTAGTATCTCAGTCGATTTAACCACCTGTGCTCAACCATGGATATCTCTAAAACATGCACTGTTTGGGAGCCTTGAGGACCGCGTTTGGGACCCTCTGGCATAGGCAAATGCACATGCACAAATGCAGGGGGAGGGCGGGGGTTCTGGTTGCCTGGAAATCCCCCTCCCCAGCCCATACCATGACCACAATAGGAATAGTAATATAATAGATTGTTACTAGTGCTGCATGTTCTTCTCAGTATCACAAATTAAATAATTAGCGCCACCTGTGGATCTTTTAAGATATGTCAGCCAGTAATAAATACACCTGTGCACCAACTAGGAGATCTGGAAAACATGCACTGTTAGGGGTGCACTGCTATAGACCATCAATAGGGTTAATTATTAATACTGTATAATAATACACTATCCAGTGCATAATGAGACCAATATGTACATGTGTGTCTAGGGCAGTACTAAGTTCTTCTGCTGCTCACCCAGACCCCCCGACTTGCTCCAATGCTCGGGAATGGTGCCCACATCTAACATAAATACATTCAGCTCAGGCAGGATGGCCGTACTGCCGCATCTAATGGCTCACTGTGATCACTGGTCCTGTATATGCTGGATATATAACACACAATACACTATGTATGACACATATAATGGGTTACTGTGATCACTGGTCCTGTATATGCTGGAATTATGACACACAATACACTATGTATGACACATATAATGGGTTACTGTGATCACTGGTCCTGTATATGCTGGAATTATTACACACAATACACTATGTATGACACATATAATGGGTTACTGTGATCGCTGGTCCTGTATATGCTGGAATTATGACACACAATACACTATGTATGACACATATAATGGGTTACTGTGATCACTGGTCCTGTATATGCTGGAATTATGACACACAATACACTATGTATGACACATATAATGGGTTACTGTGATCACTGGTCCTGTATATGCTGGAATTATGACACACAATACACTATGTATGACACATATAATGGTTACTGTGATCACTGGTCCTGTATATGCTGGAATTATCACACACAATACACTATGTATGACACATATAATGGGATACTGTGATCACTGGTCCTGTATATGCTGGAATTATGACGCACAATACACTATGTATGACACATATAATGGGTTACTGTGATCACTGCTCCTGTATATGCTGGAATTATGACACACAATGCACTATGTATGACACATATAATGGGTTACTGTGATCACTGGTCCTGTATATGCTGGAATTATGACACACAATACACTATGTATGACACATATAATGGGTTACTATAATCACTGGTCCTGTATATGCTGGAATTATGACACACAATACACTATGTATGACACATATAATGGGTTACTGTGATCACTGGTCCTGTATATACTGGATATATAACACACAATACACTATGTATGACACATATAATGGGTTACTGTGATCGCTGGTCCTGTATATGCTGGAATTATTACACACAATACACTATGTATGACACATATAATGGGTTACTGTGATCGCTGGTCCTGTATATGCTGGAATTATGACACACAATACACTATGTATGACACATATAATGGGTTACTGTGATCACTGGTCCTGTATATGCTGGAATTATGACACACAATACACTATGTATGACACATATAATGGGTTACTGTGATCACTGGTCCTGTATATGCTGGAATTATGACACACAATACACTATGTATGACACATATAATGGGTTACTGTGATCACTGGTCCTGTATATGCTGGAATTATGACACACAATACACTATGTATGACACATATAATGGGTTACTGTGATCGCTGGTCCTGTATATGCTGGAATTATGACACACAATACACTATGTATGACACATATAATGGGTTACTGTGATCACTGCTCCTGTATATGCTGGAATTATGACACACAATGCACTATGTATGACACATATAATGGGTTACTGTGATCACTGGTCCTGTATATGCTGGAATTATGACACACAATACACTATGTATGACACATATAATGGTTACTGTGATCGCTGGTCCTGTATATACTGGAATTATGACACATAATACACTATGTATGACACATATAATGGGTTACTGTGATCACTGGTCCTGTATATGCTGGAATTATGACACACAATACACTATGTATGACACATATAATGGTTACTGTGATCGCTGGTCCTGTATATACTGGAATTATGACACATAATACACTATGTATGACACATATAATGGGTTACTGTGATCACTGGTCCTGTATATGATGGAATTATGACACACAATACACTATGTATGACACATATAATGGGTTACTGTGATCGCTGGTCCTGTATATGCTGGAATTATGACACACAATACACTATGTATGACACATATATTGGGTTACTGTGATCACTGGTCCTGTATATGCTGGAATTATGACACACAATACACTATGTATGACACATATAATGGGTTACTGTGATCGCTGGTCCTGTATATGCTGGGATTATGACACACAATACACTATGTATGACACATATAATGGGTTACTGTGATCACTGCTCCTGTATATGCTGGAATTATGACACACAATGCACTATGTATGACACATATAATGGGTTACTGTGATCACTGGTCCTGTATATGCTGGATATATGACACACAGTACACTATGTATGACACATATAATGGGTTACTGTGATCACTGGTCCTGTATATGCTGGAATTATGACACACAATACACTATGTATGACACATATAATGGGTTACTATGATCACTGGTCCTGTATATGCTGGAATTATGACACACAATGCACTATGTATGACACATATAATGGGTTACTGTGATCGCTGGTCCTGTATATGCTGGAATTATGACACACAATACACTATGTATGACACATATAATGGGTTACTGTGATCACTGGTCCTGTATATGCTGGAATTATGACACACAATACACTATGTATGACACATATAATGGGTTACTGTGATCGCTGGTCCTGTATATGCTGGGATTATGACACACAATACACTATGTAAGACACATATAATGGGTTACTGTGATCACTGGTCCTGTATATGCTGGAATTATGACACACAATACACTATGTATGACACATATAATGGGTTACTGTGATCGCTGGTCCTGTATATGCTGGAATTATGACACACAATACACTATGTATGACACATATAATGGGTTACTGTGATCACTGGTCCTGTATATGCTGGAATTATGACACACAATACACTATGTATGACACATATAATGGGTTACTGCGATCGCTGGTCCTGTATATGCTGGAATTATGACACACAATACACTATGTATGACATATATAATGGGTTACTATGATCACTGGTCCTGTATATGCTGGAATTATGACACACAATACACTATGTATGACACATATAATGGTTACTGTGATCGCTGGTCCTGTATATACTGGAATTATGACACATAATACACTATGTATGACACATATAATGGGTTACTGTGATCACTGGTCCTGTATATGATGGAATTATGACACACAATACACTATGTATGACACATATAATGGGTTACTGTGATCGCTGGTCCTGTATATGCTGGAATTATGACACACAATACACTATGTATGACACATATAATGGGTTACTGTGATCACTGCTCCTGTATATGCTGGAATTATGACACACAATGCACTATGTATGACACATATAATGGGTTACTGTGATCACTGGTCCTGTATATGCTGGATATATGACACACAGTACACTATGTATGACACATATAATGGGTTACTGTGATCACTGGTCCTGTATATGCTGGAATTATGACACACAATACACTATGTATGACACATATAATGGGTTACTATGATCACTGGTCCTGTATATGCTGGAATTATGACACACAGTACACTATGTATGACACATATAATGGGTTACTATGATCACTGGTCCTGTATATGCTGGAATTATGACACACAATACACTATGTATGACACATATAATGGGTTACTGTGATCACTGGTCCTGTATATGCTGGAATTATGACACACAATACACTATGTATGACACATATAATGGGTTACTGTGATCTCTGGTCCTGTATATGCTGGAATTAGGACACACAATACACTATGTATGACACATATAATGGGTTACTGTGATCGCTGGTCCTGTATATGCTGGAATTATGACACACAATACACTATGTATGACATATATAATGGGTTACTGTGATCACTGGTCCTGTATATGCTGGATATATGACACACAATACACTATGTATGACACATATAATGGTTACTGTGATCGCTGGTCCTGTTTATGCTGGAATTATGACACACAATACACTATGTATGACACATATAATGGGTTACTGTGATCGCTGGTCCTGTATATGCTGGAATTATGACACACAATACACTATGTATGACACATATAATGGGTTACTGTGATCGCTGGTCCTGTATATGCTGGAATTATGACACACAATACACTATGTATGACACATATAATGGTTACTGTGATCGCTGGTCCTGTTTATGCTGGAATTATGACACACAATACACTATGTATGACACATATAATGGGCTACTGTGATCGCTGGTCCTGTATATGCTGGAATTATGACACACAATACACTATGTATGACACATATAATGGGTTACTATGATCGCTGGTCCTGTATATGCTGGAATTATGACACACAATACACTATGTATGACACATATAATAGGTTCCTGTGATCACTGGTCCTGTATATGCTGGAATTATGACACACAATACACTATGTATGACACATATAATGGTTACTGTGATCGCTGGTCCTGTTTATGCTGGAATTATGACACACAATACACTATGTATGACACATATAATGGTTACTGTGATCGCTGGTCCTGTATATGCTGGAATTATGACACACAATACACTATGTATGACACATATAATGGTTACTGTGATCACTGGTCCTGTATATGCTGGAATTATGACACACAATACACTATGTATGACACATATAATGGTTACTGTGATCGCTGGTCCTGTATATGCTGGAATTATGACACACAATACACTATGTATGATACATATAATGGGTTACTGTGATCGCTGGTCCTGTATATGCTGGAATTATGACACACAATACACTATGTATGACACATATAATGGGTTACTGTGATCAGTGGTCCTGTATATGATGGAATTATGACACACAATACACTATGTATGACACATATAATGGGTTACTGTGATCGCTGGTCCTGTATATGCTGGAATTATGACACACAATACACTATGTATGACACATATAATGGGTTACTGTGATCGCTGGTCCTGTATATGCTGGATACATGACACACAATACACTATGTATGACACATATAATGGGTTACTGTGATCGCTGGTCCTGTATATGCTGGAATTATGACACACAATACACTATGTATGACACATATAATGGGTTACTGTGATCACTGGTCCTGTATATGCTGGATATATGACACACAATACACTCTGTATGACACATATAATGGGTTACTGTGATCACTGGTCCTGTATATGCTGGAATTATGACACACAATACACTATGTATGACACATATAATGGCTTACTGTGATCACTGGTCCTGTATATGCTGGAATTATGACACACAATACACTATGTATGACACATATAATGGGTTACTGTGATCTCTGGTCCTGTATATGCTAGAATTATTACACACAATACACTATGTATGACACACAATACACTGTATGACACATATAATGGGTTACTGTGATCGCTGGTCCTGTATATACTGGAATTATCACACACAGTACACTATGTATGACACATATAATGGTTACTGTGATCGCTGGTCCTGTATATGCTGGATATATGACACACAATACACTATGTATGACACATATAATGGGTTACTGTGATCACTGGTCCTGTATATACTGGAATTATGACACACAGTACACTATGTATGACACATATAATGGTTACTGTGATCGCTGGTCCTGTATATGCTGGATATATGACACACAATACACTATGTATGACACATATAATGGGTTACTGTGATCACTGGTCCTGTATATGCTGGATATATGACACACAATACACTATGTATGACACATATAATGGGTTACTGTGATCACTGGTCCTGTATATACTGGAATTATGACACACAGTACACTATGTATGACACATATAATGGTTACTGTGATCGCTGGTCCTGTATATGCTGGATATATGACACACAATACACTATGTATGACACATATAATGGGTTACTGTGATCACTGGTCCTGTATATGCTGGATATATGACACACAATACACTATGTATGAGGCATATAAAAGTTGGATAATTGCTCATGGACTGGACACACTCACTCCAAAAATGAAGCAGTTGAATCCCCCATCTAGAAATTCTGCATTTGCCACTGGATTGGTTAGTGCTTTCAATCTGTCCACTTTATCTCTCTGCAAGCCTTAGTACATAGATCTGTAAACTTGTATCACACAGAATATTTACAGCCTCCAACAGTACAACAACAAAACTCTGACAGTGACTGAGCCCAACCCATGAGCCCACGGGGCGGAGACACCTCAGCGATTACTAGCGGCCATCTCTCAGCAATCTGTCGCTCACCGACCTCTGCTGCTATGAATATTCTCATTATATGGCTGATTTCCTCACAAAATAATGTGCTCTTCATTACACCTCAGCCTGGTAATTAGCTGTTACCTGCACAGTGGCCCCATCACAGGAGATAAATGGATTATTATTATCACTAATTGTATCACTAATCTCATTTGCATTTCAGGGAATTACAGGAGGCTTTATATACACACCATCTACTGTGAATGGCCCAGTGCCGTTATCTCTATCATACGAGTGGGGTGTAAAGACTGATGTAGAGATCGCAGCTATTTAACTTCCGGCCGTGAGCGTTCGCGTTGTAATGTGGTGATTTCAACGCTGTTTGCTACATTTTACTGCAAGGGAAAGTATTGGGATCAATTAAATAACCCCCACTGGGCCCATCACTGCCAGTGTAAGCGCTATGTAACATCAGAATATCAAACATGGCTGGCTTTCACATGTGGAGTCATTGGCGATTAATGAGTGGCGGCCCCTAGAAGATCGAATCCCTGTGACAAAGCAATAGACCTGCAGTCTTGTATCTGTGGTGAGAGAGATGAGCACAATGTTTTGGCATTTCTCAGCAGCACAGAGTATATCAGGAGACGAGTGATGTGTTATGCCAGGCATACACTGTACAATTATCTGGCCCTGCCTATTGTGCATTGCCAAGACCGAGCAGTAATTATTGGTCTGTCGGACGGGCAAAATCATCCAAAGTTGTGTGCAATATAATGCCCCTTTTACACCGGAGCTAAAACCCGGGTTTTTGAAGGGTTAACCCAGGCAGCTCCCTGGTGTAAAAGGGCAGAGGGTTGGATCGCCGGGTCAAGTGACCCGGCAATCCAACCCAGGTAACTAGCAGGGTTTAACACGGGCGTAGCCCGTGAAACCCTGCTATGGGAACAGCGCACTCCGGGTCACGATGACCTGGAGTGCGCTGCTAGCCGGCCGATTGGTCCGGCTTCAGTGGCGCTTGGAGATGACGTCATCTCCAAGCGTCCACTTTCACTCCGCAAAAGCCGGGTCTATGCAGACCCGACTGCGGTGTGAGCGGCGCTGACTCGGGAATATTCCGAGTCAGCGCCGGCAAAATTCCGGGTCTGATCCGGATAGGAACTTTGTTCCAACTCCGGGTCAGACCCGGAATTTAGGTGGAAAAGGGGTATTACACAGCACCATCGATCTGGGTTATTCTCAGGTCAGCCCCATTCACACTTAACCCAGGTCTGCCCTGCTAAACTTGTGAGGTCATAAAAAGTGGGAGGTGACTGCTCCACCACCACCAATCAGCTCATTTTAGGCATGACCCAGGTTGGATAAACCAGGTTGCGCTGTTTACACTGCACCATTACCCAGGTCCATCTTGGGTCTGACCCTGCTAGCTACCTGGGTTGGATTGCTGGGTCACTTGACCCGGGTTATTTTTAAGGGACCCATTTACACTGAGCTGTGACCCGGGTAGACCCAGCAATAACCCAGGTTTTAGCTCTGGTGTAAAAGGGGTATTAGGAAGCCCATGCATAACATACTTTTGTCAGTCTTTTGTCTGTGGGTCTTGGGTAGACCACCATCTTCTCCCAAGCTACTCTCCCAAATTGCAGCGCTGTTCAACTCCCAAATATATCCAGCATGTCTAAAAGATCTGATAATTGGTGCTCCAATTTCAATTATCGGACATGCTGAAAGGCTGGGAGCATCCGATATCGTTGCCATGATCTGACAGTGATACCCTCTTCACTGTACAAGCAATAACCCGGGATACTGTGCAGTGTGAAAGGGACAGGTTGAAATAACCCGAGTCGAGAGACCTGGCATTTCAGCCCTGGTCACGAGAAGAATTGAACGTACAACCTGTGACCCTTATCGATGTGGCCGGGTCCCGCTCATTGCATAGGAATAGCCAGAGCTTGGAGATGAGATCAGCACCTGCTCACACGTGATGACCCGGCATTAGTGCTTAGCTGGGCTGCCAGTCTGAGAGGGTCTCAGTCGGGTCGCACCCGAGATTGGTGTGTGAACAAAATCTCAGGCGTGACCCGGCATTCCGATGTGAAAGAGCTATGTAAGGCAACGGTATTGGATGTCGTCAGAACGTCAGATTATAATTGGTCTGTCAGTCTGACATTATTTGATCTTAATATGTGTGCCCAGCATTAGTGAGGACAGGGCTGCATGTGACAGGGGCAGTGACATGATGTGAGGAGGGGAATGGAGGCAGCAGGAAGCCACAGACTGAGAGTTATATAGTGGGAGGAGCAGGGTCCCCCAGCAGCACAGAGTATATCAGGAGATGAGTGATGTGTCAGTGAGGACAGGGCTGCATGTGACAGGGGCAGTGACATGATGTGAGGAGGGGAATGGAGGCAGCAGGAAGCCACAGACTGAGAGTTATATAGTGGGAGGAGCAGGGTCCCCAGCAGCACAGAGTATATCAGGAGATGAGTGATGTGTTAGTGAGTACAGGGCTGCATGTGACACACTCAAAAATAAACCTGATATCTCACCTGCATGCCAAAAAAACTAATTAATTTTATTAATATTCTGTCTACAGAGCTTACAATATACTGTATGCCAATAATACCAATAAAACTGATTTCCCCTCATTGATTTAAGATATACATAAGCTAAACTGAGTAGTATTTTTCGATTAAATCCGGACAAATTGTAATGAAATGAATGATTGCTTTGTTTGTTTGGAGAGTGGCTTTTACAGCAGTAAAGGGCAGGATTTGAGGTGACGTTATCATTCTTCCTACCACGTACATTCCCTTACTATCCCTGAAGAGCAGACGCAGACAGATTCTTAATAACCGTTGTGTGACTCATACAACCATCGTCTTTACCAAATAACTCTTCACGTCGCAAAGGACGCCAGTCTTAAAATCAGATTCACCAAACAAACAAATAGGCTCAGGGCATCACAAGAGTAGTGTCTTTTTTACACTCTGTCATGCTGACTTTTCTAGCATTGCTAATAACCCACATCATAGACACAGTTCTTTCAGTAGCCAAATTATGGAAAGTACCCCATGAGGCATAGGAGTACCCCCTAAAGCATGGGAGCACTCCCTGAGGCATGGGAGCACCCCCTGAGGCATAAGAGTACCCCCTAAGGCATGGGAGCATGTCCTAAGGCATGGGAGCACCCCCTGAGGTATGGGAGTATACCCTGAGGAATGGGAGTACCCTCTAAGGTATGGGAGCACCCCCTGAGGCATGGGAGCACCCCCTGAGGTATGGGAGTACCCCCTAAGGCATAAGAGCAACTCCTGAGGCATAGGAGTACCCCCTGAGGTGTGGGAGTGCCCCCTGAGGTATGGGAGTACCCCCTACGGTATGGGAGTACCCCCTAAGGTATGGGAGCATGACCTAAGGCATGGGAGCACCCCCTGAGGTATGGGAGTACGCCCTGAGGAATGGGAGTACCCTCTAAGGTATGGGAGCAACTCCTGAGGCATAGGAGTACCCCCTGAGGTATGGGAGTACCCCCTAAGGCATGGGAGCACCCCCTGAGGTATGGGAGTACCCCCTAAGGTATGGGAGCATGTCCTAAGGCATGGGAGCACCCCCTGAGGTATGGGAGTACCTCTAAGGTATGGGAGCACCCCCTGAGGCATGGGAGCACCCCATGAGTTATGGTGGTACACCCTGATGTATGGGAGTACCCGCTAAGGTATGGAAGCACCCTCTGAGGCATGGGAGCATCCCCTGAGATATGGGAGTACCCCCTGAGGCATGGGAGCACCCCCTGAGGTATGGGAGCACCCCCTGAGGTATGGGAGCGCCAGCAAGTAAACAGCATCGTTGGTATTTTCACAATAATGGTAGCGGCATGGCTGCTAATGTTCTACGCAAGGCTTCCGACAGACCATAATGTTACAGAAACAGACACTTCCTCTCATTGTGGATCACAGCCCCGACCAAAATAGCAGCAAGTGTGAGCAGATATAAAGGTTCCTTGGTAAACAGGAAGTGTCTTGGTGGCCACAAATAATCTTAACAGCAGCTCTAGTTAAAATGCCCAAATCTACCCTGTGCTGCCGGGTTGTAATGAGGTATTAATCATCATCTGCCACCAGCGCAGGTCACTTCCTCCCCGCTATCTGCTCTAGGCCTCTCTGAGAGGGTGTAAGGCCACATTAGGGAAGCATCGGTGAATTACAGGAGAAACTGCACTGAAAATTTAATTAATCGATTCCTTGGCAGAAAACAAATGAACCGTTGCTACGGTAATAACATGAAACTTGTGCAATTAACTTTTTAAAAGATACAAAATGGCAGGAGGTGCTTAAGTGCATGTAATAGGGCACACACATTGGTGGCGGCCATTTTATGGACTGAGACCATGTTGATAAGAATGCGGCCTATACTCAGGGCGAAATATACTGAGGTGAAAATGCGGTTAAAATTCAGAAAACTGCAGTTTTCTGAGTTTCGAACACATTCCCCATATGTACAAAGCTCCGGAACGCACAACTTTCCAGAGCTTGTACCTGGTAGACAATGCCATCTATAGAAGGCATTGTGTTCTGAGGGGGATCCAATAGGATCCTCCCAGGGTCCCCCGCGGTTTGCATGTCAGCCAGCGCTTGCGCAGAGGTCATAAGCATAGAAGTCCTCACATCGCAAAGGACAGGTTTTGTGAACAGCTGTCTTTTGCGATTTTAATCGCATCTGTACATGCATTAACGCCGGTGTACATGTGGAAAGTGGCGGGATGTAAATATGTGATGCTTGATACATACCCCCCCCAGTGCTGGAGGCATCACAGGGGCAAAACATCTGGAAGCAACTGAGCCAAACAAGGATCCAACAAAACAGATAGGTAAAAGTTTCTGAACCAATGGCAGAACGCCTGAAACTGTACGTGCGCTGTTGTCTTGCCGGATGCGAACGTTACTAACCATGAATCCAAAATGGATAACATAAGTGCTTGGCAGTATTACCGGACAGTATACAGATGAGGACAGTTTTGTTCTATACAAAGAGCTTAACCAATTATATATAGTTTTTTTTATTAATAATATTTTGTGTAATGTAATTTTAATGGGGAACATACAATCCGTTTGTAAATCTTTACTTTCTCAGCAGACTCAGGATAGTACACAGTATTCTGCAGCCGGACCTCACTCCTCGTAGCGCATTTGTTTTCAGAATAAAACCAAAACATGGTGCAATGGGCCTGATTAACTATGAATTGCAACAGCGTATACAATAGCGATTACGCACGCAGCTCAACTGCGATAGTATGGTAATCCACTGCTAATACATTGCGATCGCTATTCCCTCGCAGCACTGCACAGGGACGCCAACTTTACCTTACACACATCCGTAACACTTAGCAGAATAGCGACACCATCGGTACCATGGAGTACCATCGCAGCCTCACACACATGTGCACAAGCCCTGACCTCAATTGCTAACAGCCACGCACGCTATGAGACCTCACACTGTGTAGGCTATCGCAATGGATAATTTATGCACGCTCCTGAAACGGGTTGCGAACACACTGACACGCCTGCTACACCCCCCATCACCACCCACAAACGGCATTTTCTGTCAATCACTCTGTGCTGGATCTGTGATGCGATCGCAGAGGCCAGTTCGGATACGCGCAATGTGACTCAGAACGCAACCATCGGCCGATTGCCTGCGTATTAGCAACTGCGATCTAAGCTGAATCAGGCCCCATGTCTGTCTATAATATTATATGTTAGCTCACCTTGGGGCATGGCCATGGACCATTGATAGTTTACCATCATCGATGGTTAACTGCCGATAGCTTTACCATCAATCTCGGGCTGCCAACCCCATCTCCATTTCTGATTGGCTCATGGCCCGCCGTGCCCCCAGCAGTGGTGGCGATTGAAGGGTGCAAACCATCTATTTATTTCCCCTGTGTACCGTAGATTGTAATAACCGATGATGACCATCAATTGACACCCCACTGATGGCATTCCCTAGCTCAGGTTACATAGGAATAACTCTCCATCGATTTTACTACTGAAATCTTTTAAAATCGGTATAAAGGGGTCTATTTATTTTATTAGGTATAAAAGTATTTTTCAGTTCTGCTTTTCTGTACAGCTACTTACAGCTTTAGGTTATAGGTGCAAATAAAAGAGGATCTAATAGTGGTGACACTTTTACCACAGCTTGGTGTGTTATGTTCCCATCAAATACTCAATCAAGTTACAAAATCTTTTATTTATTTATGTATATACTGTATATATATATGTATGTATAATATGTATGTATTTATTGTCCTTTTTATTGTTTTATTTATTTTTTATTAATTGGACGTTAAAAACCTGCACAGATCCATCAGGCTGGGGTGTATCTTAAGGCCCCCATACACCTACTGACTGGTTGTGCGATCCTGCGATCAGATCGGAAACATGGATCCGCCGGTCAGAAATGCTGGCTGGCGGACATTGATGTTCCGCGATCTTTCGGAGGACCGGTGTAATTATCCATGTTAAATTTCACCAATTTGCTAATCACAATCATATTTTGATTGTGATTCACAAATCAGTGACATCCAACATGTTGGATTTCACCGATCCTGCAACCCGGCATCTCTGCGATCCGTTGCTGGTACATGGGCCCCTTATACATAAATTACTTCTGCTAACATGAGCAAGCTGCATATCTCATTGGGAATGGAAGAAACATGGACTATTGGAGGAGCTTATACTGAACAGCCAATGAAAACAAGTAAAAGGTAAGGACTGCAAATCTTTTTACATCACTTCTCTGTGCTGCTGTGGGACCCTTCTCCTCCCAGTATATAACTCTCAGTCTGTGGCTTCCTGCTGCCTCCATTCCCCTACTCACATCCTGTCACTGCCCTGTCACATACAGCATTGTCCTCACTGACCCATCACTCATCTCCTGATATACTCTGTGCTGCTGGGGACCCTGATCCTTTCACTATGTAACTCTCAGTCTGTGGCTTCCTGCAGTCTCCATTTCCCTCCTCACATCATGTCACTGTCCCTGTCACATGCAGCCCTGTCCTCACTAACACATCACTCATCTCCTGATATACTCTGTGCTGCTGGGGACCCTGCTCCTCCCACTATCTAACTCTCAGTCTGTGGCTTCCTGCTGCCTCCATTCCCCTCCTCACATCATGTCACTGCCCCTGTCACATGCAGCCCTGTCCTCACTGACCCATCACTCATATCCTGATATACTCTGTGCTGCTGGGGACCCTTCTCCTCCCACTATATACCTCTCAGTCTGTGGCTTCCTGCTGTCTCCATTTCCCTCCTCACATCCTGTCACTGCCTCTGTCACATGCAGTCCTGTCCTCACTGACCCATCACTCATCTCCTGATATACTCTGTGCTGCTGGGGACCCTGATTCTTTCACTATGTAACTCTCAGTCTGTGGCTTCCTGCGGTCTCCATTTCCCTCCTCACATCCTGTCACTGCCCCTGTCACATGCAGCCCTGTCCTCACTAACACACCCTCATCTCCTGATATACTCTGTACTGCTGTGGATCCTGCTCCTCCCACTATATACCTCTCAGTCTGTGGCTTCCTGCGGTCTCCATTTCGCTCCTCACATCCTGTCACTGCCTCTGTCACATGCAGTCCTGTCCTCACTGACCCATCACTCATCTCCTGATATACTCTGTGCTGCTGGGGACCCTGATTCTTTCACTATGTAACTCTCAGTCTGTGGCTTCCTGCGGTCTCCATTTCCCTCCTCACATCCTGTCACTGCCCCTGTCACATGCAGTCCTGTCCTCACTGACCCATCACTCATCTCCTGATATACTCTGTGCTGCTGGGGACCCTGATTCTTTCACTATGTAACTCTCAGTCTGTGGCTTCCTGCGGTCTCCATTTCCCTCCTCACATCATGTCACTGCCCCTGTCACATGCAGCCCTGTCCTCACTAACACACCCTCATCTCCTGATATACTCTGTACTGCTGTGGATCCTGCTCCTCCCACTATATAACTCTCAGTCTATGGCTTCCTGCTGACTCCATTCCCCTCCTCACATCATATCACTCACTGCACCTGTCACATGCAGCCCATCCCTTAACTGACACATCACTCATCTCCTGATATACTCTGTGCTGCTGGGAACCTGATCCTCCCACTATATAACTCTCAGTCTATGGCTTCCTGCTGCCTCCATTCCCCTCCTCACATCATGTCACTGCCCTGTCACATGCAGCCCTGTCCTCACTAACACATCACTCATCTCCTGATATACTCTGTGCTGCTGTGACCATTCTGACACCATTATTGGACACATTCTCTCTACGCCCTCTTTATAACAGCATGCTTGCCTACTTTTGAAAAAGTTTTTCAGAGAGATAGTGAAAGTAACACCTATGAGCGCGGTGGTAATGTGGGCGTGTACTGCTACATCTAAGGGGCGTGTCATACATGTGATAGGTGTGTACTGCTACATCTGAGGGGCGTGTCATACATGTGATAGGCGTGTACTGCTACATCTGAGGGGTGTGTCATACATGTGATAGGTGTGTACTGCTACATCTGAGGGGCATGTCATATATGTGATAGGCGTGTACTGCTACATCTGAGGGGTATGTCATACATGTGATAGGCATGTCTGCTACATCTGAGGGGCGTGTGATAGACTGACTTACATCCACATGTAAACAAGCCCCAAAGCAGTTAGTAAGATCTATTTGTTGAGGAAAACACACTGATACTTTTCAGGAAATACAGGTAGCCATAGGGATCATTGTGCCTTATACCTAATGCAGGGAAATGATACTAATACCTGTAGCCATAGGGATCATTGTGCCTTATACCTAATGCAGGGAAATGATACTAATACATGTAGCCATAGGGATCATTGTGCCTTATACCTAATGCAGGGAAATGATACTAATACATGTAGCCATAGGGATCATTGTGCCTTATACCTAATGCAGGGAAATGATACTAATACCTGTAACCATAGGGATCATTGTGCCTTATACCTAATGCAGGGAAATTATACTAATACCTGTAGCCATAGGGATCATTGTGCCTTATACCTAATGCAGGGAAATGATACTGATACCTGTAGCCATAGGGATCATTGTGCCTTATACCTAATGTAGGGAAATGATACTGATACCTGTAGCCATAGGGATCATTGTGCCTTATACCTAATGCAGGGAAATGATACTGATACCTGTAGCCATAGGGATCATTGTGCCTTATACCTAATGTAGGGAAATGATACTGATTATCCCATTTGAATTTATACATCTGTTTTTTTCTATACAGTATATAACAGCTTCATAATGAGGGTGAGATTGCTACTATGTCAGGGAGAGCTGGTAAGTGTGTAACAGTAATGTGGGTAATGACACAAATCTGTCTGCTTTCTGTATTGTAGCTGAATTCACCCAACCCCAGCATTTGACTTTTGTGCCTCTCAGAGAAGATTGTAATAACCACATAGTGAGCCCCACCCGGACCTCCACCCACAGAGCACAGACGTAGAAATCTGCCGGCTCTCTCCCAGAGTCAGCGACAGTGAGATTGGAAGTAGCCTAGGAGTGTTCTGCTAGATATATATATATATATATTAGATTGTAAGCTCCCATGAGCAGGTTCATCCCTACTGTCTGTCACATGACTGCGCCTTCTCCATTAACCCTGTATGTCCTCCTCCTGTTTCTCTGTATGATCGGCTCTTATACTGACTGTTCGGCGCTGTAGAGACTTATGACTCCTCATGTAACACAAGTAAACAGTAAGGCAAAATCATTGGTTCTACCGGAGTCTTCAGCGATTGTCAGCGAGCCTGGTACGAGGTCATAGTGAGCATTACACAGGCAGATCCTTTGGCCACACTAATTAAGATTCAGCAGTGGTTCCCAAACTCGGTCTTCAATGCAACTGAGGTACTAATTAAGCCACCTGTGCTCAAACTGGGATATCCTGAGAGCTTGGACTGGGTGCCATGAGGAAACACTGGTACTAGTTGGGGGCACCTTCACATAACAACGGCTTTGTGTAATCCGGGTCCCCGGGGCCCTATACAGGAGTGGCTAATGCATAATCTAACTCTGTTTTTTTTAGAAAAGCTCTTGGCATTCTGGGACATGTAGTTCGATAACAGTTACTAATCCCAAAGTATAGATGACTGGTTCTCAAACTCGGTCCTCAGGACTCCACACAGGTCATGTTTTCCAGGTTACCCAGCAGGGGCACAGGTGTACTCATTACTCACTGACACATTTTAGAAGATTCGCAGGTGAAGCTAAGATTTCACTTTTGATTCTGTGATGAGACCCGGAAAACATGCACTGTTTGGGGTCCTGAGGACCAAGCTTGAGAACCACTGGTATAGATAATGTGAATAGATATTAATATTATGGGTTATTTCATTTTCCCATTCGATTTAGAAGTCTTTTTGTGAGCAGTGAAGCCTATGGCCATGCAAAGCTTCTATGCAGGCCTGCTCCAGCATGACAGTATATTGTATATATGTTATTACGGTGACAGAGCGGGCGTTCTGTGAGAGATCGGGGAGGGGTGGGAGATGTTTCCCGGCTCTGGGATACTCAGGATGCTGGGCCGGATGTTGCAGAACGTCTGGGCCTCTAGATAAGAGCAGCTAATCACAATGGCCACACCACTTCCTGTCCTGGGAATGGCAGGAGAAGGTAAGGGTCCTTTTAGCTCGCTCCGGGCTGGGGCGCCGACCAGTCACACGCTGGACTCTGAGCGACAGCACTTTACAGCTGGCATAGGCCAAACCGGTGCTTTTTGGCTGCTGCTGTAGAACTATAAGTCTCAGCAAGCCTGGTACAGCCTGCTGAGCTGGAACATATAATCCCCTCAGTGACTGATGAAACCCAGGTTACTTAGCGCTGCTGTAAAATGAGAGATAGATGAAACGTGCAGTGACCCAACACGGTCCTTGATTCAGTGCACGCAATGCCGAAGCTTGCGCAGTTGAGCGATTATTTGCTACTGCGCATGCGCAAAATGTTCTGAGAACCCCTTCGGCGCATGCGTTCCCCTGTGTTTGTGCACAAATGCGCTGTTGCGTGCGGGAGCGCAGCCATTATAAATGGCGATGCAAAACCATTGGCTGGTCATGGGAGGTGGCTTGAAGTGAACGCAGAAAAAAAAAAGGCCGTCCCGTGGGCGTGTCATGCGAGTGTCACAGGCGTGTTAGTGAAAGCGGCTGCGTTCTCATGCGCACAGCCACTTCCACGGAGGCCATGTTCAGACAGAAGCATTACAACGTGCATGGGCATCTCAAGATTTGCGCATTCCGGCGCACGTTAGCACACAAGGGGAAGGCTGAAACTAGCATTCGCATATTATCCCACTTGTGGCTCCGCAGAAAGCCGCAGCTGAGGCTGTATTAGCGCCACATGTGAATCAACGTCCACTGTGTGCGCATTTCATTCATCTCTGCAGATGTTTCTGGTTACCTAGGAGACTGCAAGACAGTGACTACAACCCAGGATTCCCTACTGCTCATATTCCCAGCGACAGAGCTATGACATATAGGAAGCTGTGCAGATAAACACTGTATATTATTAATCTCAGTAATATCCAAGATATCATGTGTACAAATGGGGCTCATTCATGTTAGAGAAACAGTATGATTGCGCTCCTGAGCTAATTGCGCTGTCTAGATCTAACTGCGCTGTAATACCATATAATAAATATGGTAAGTGCAGCGCATTCTGGCACCTCGCCCTCGCTTCATGTATCACGCAGCCGATTGCGCTAGTTATGCTGTATATGTATCAATGCAGTCCAGGAACCCTAAGAGTCCAGGTGTTAATAGCGGTATATCCATGCTTTAGCACAGGTGACTTAATTGGTACCTCAGTCATTTTGATACAAGCATCTGTGCCCTAACATGGATATGCTTTATATCTGGACTGATGGGATGCCCTGAGGGCCTGATTCAGACCTGCTCGCGAGCGCATAGCGCTCACAAGCGGGTCGATGGTCTGCCAGTGCGCTTGCTCCGGGGTTTGCTACAAAACGGGGCGTTTTGTAGGCGGGGAGGGGGGGTGGCTGGACAAACAGAGGTGTTCCTGAAGGAACGTCTGCCATTTGTGGGCGGCCCTACTGACATCATTCGTGATGTCAGTAGTGAACTTCCTGCTCTATTTTAAGTTCACTCGGGCTTGCGGAAACTGAGACCCTTTTATAACGGGCTCGTCGCAAGCCCGATAATCGCAACCATCGCCAGGCCACTCGCAAAAGCTGTGGGTGGTCACCCACAGCTATGCGAGCGGCCTGGAGGCGAATTTTTTTTAAAAAAATGCGCCCTGATTCAGAGCGAGCGCTCGCAAATAGCGAGCGCTTCTGAATCAGGCCCTGAGTTTGGGTAAAATTGTATTAATATCTAGTCATAGGTTCACTCGCTCTTTAAACACCTGTTTTTACCAAATGAGCTTTGTACTTTCTCTATCGCGCAAAACTAATAGAGGCCTGTATGGTGACTGTGCGCCTGCCCCACCCCCAGCCCCTCTCCGTGATATCTGCCCCATTATAGGGTGTCTCAGTCTTCTAGGTATAACCTTAGGCAGAGCCGGCTCGAGGCATGTTCAACCAGTGCGGTCGTACAGAGGCGCCTCCCCATAGAAGGTGCACCCCTCCCAGCTATTCACGATTTCAGCGGGACAGTCCCGTTTTTCGAGCACTGCCCCGCTGTTCCACCCGTGGGATGAAGTGTCCCATGGGGTGTCGAGAGGTTGGGTACCTCCACCGCCGCAGATGTGCGGCGGTTTCGGCCCCGGAGAAGAGGAATGCGAGTGGCATCCATTCAGTGCTGGCAGAGAGCTGGGGGCAGCCCAGCTACTGATGTAGTGATGGGCTCACCCCCTGCCTGACATTAACGGGAGGCATGCCATACGGGCACGCCCCCAAATAACACCATTTAGGGGGCGTGGCCCGTGGTAATTAGTCCACGCCCCCATTTTCGGTTGCACGCGGCGTCCATTACCCGTCCTGCACAGAGCCAGCTCTGACCTTAGGGCTATCACAGGCACATTCAAGGGGTAACTCAGCCTGTTAAATAGAACTCAAAAGACAATTTAGAATATCAGTAAAAATAATATAAATAGTCAGGAGACATTGGGGCAAATGGAATAAACTGTGGACTTCAATCATTGACCAGTCCCGTGCGAGACCACCGGATGTTTTAAAGTAGCAGTAATTTAAATGGCAAAACCAGGTTAATTTCAATGACCGCTACTAAAACATCAGGCGGTCTTGCACGGGACTGGTCGAGGATTGAAGTCCGCAGTTTATTATACATAGACCCCAATAAGTGGACACTTGTAATACATCTACTGACATTAGTAGGTACTTGGGATAATGACATAGATAAGAGGAAACACTGCACTGATTATATACCATTATATATACATATATCTCACTGTAAGAATGACATATACAACGCTGCCATCATTC
Organism: Taudactylus pleione; assembly: GCA_031769625.1. Taxonomy (NCBI): domain Eukaryota; kingdom Metazoa; phylum Chordata; class Amphibia; order Anura; family Myobatrachidae; genus Taudactylus; species Taudactylus pleione. Next base: position 253,101 of record JAUIMM010001742.1, on the reverse strand, counting down.
TGCGCGGCACAGAAGCACCTATCAGGGAATTTGCGCTGCTGTGCTCGCCCTGGATGTGGCAGAACCGTGGAGGAAGGAAATTGTTTAAATTTGGAAACACACTTTCAGTTTGAAGATGAACTCTTACCTGTAAGTGACGCTGGCACTGGCCGAGAAAGAGAGACCATCGACAAACGCGAATTCTGTCCTTGTCCAAAATGTGATTTATTTCCTAACTATACATAAGTACGGTGAAGAGGATGTCGGGGCTGATGTTACTGTATAATAATATCCATTAACTCTAAAGATCACTGTATAAGTGACATTATTTAAAAACCCCTGACGAAATGTAACCCTGCCTGTCTATTATCGCATAACTGCGAGGGCCGGAGCGCGGCACTTCGCAGATTTGGCCCATCTTCATTGGGTAATTGCCCACTTGTGCCTGGGTTTGTACCAAACACATTACTGACATTTATAAGGGGCCTGAAAAAAGCCCTCAGTCCCTGGCAGACAGGCCTGTCCTAATTCCTCTTGAAGGAAAGCGCATTTTATCACGACTTCCGTTGTATAAAAATGTTCCATCCCCTCCCCCTGGCACCGTATATGACCCATCCAGGCCTAGATCATCCATTAAGCACCCTAAGCTCTCACTTAGGGCCCAGCAGGCCCCTAAAGGCCCTAACTACCGTAACCCGGTTTTTGGTGTTTTTTTTTTTATATAGAGGAGGGGAATTTATATCATCCCACGGCCCCCCCGGGTCTCAATCACACACTGGACTCATCTATATGACCCATTGTACAATGCAATAATCTGCTCCCAATCCTATTTTTCTAATTCTGAAGCTTGATGTTGAGAAACGCCCCTCTGGTTACACAATTAATTCAGTCAACGGGGCTTCATAGAACAAATGGGACATTTGGGAAGTGTAACTGTAGATTGTAAGCTCCTAGGGGCAGGGACTGCTGTACATGGCCAAATATAAGGCCTGATTCAGAGACGGACGCTCTGAAAGAGCGCTCGCTCTGAATCAGGGCGTTTTGGTTTTTTTTTGTGCGGCCTCCTGGCCGCTCACTTAGCTGAGGGTGACCACCCACAGCTATTGCGTGTGGCTAGGATGATGGTCGTGATGGTCAAGACCATTGCGACCATCGGGCTTGCGAAGAGACCCTTGTGGTAGGGTCTAGTGGCCGCAAGCCCCAGAGAGCCCGCGGCTCTAATAGAGCCGGAAGCACTCCCACTGACATCACTGGTGATGTCAATGGGGCCGCCCACAAATGGCAGGCGTTCGCTTGGGAACGCCTCCGTTTGTGAAACCACCCCCCCGCCACGCCTACAAAATGGGCGAGCTGTCGATCAACATCGACAGCCGCCCCTTTTGTAGTGAGCCACGGAGCGAGAGAATTTCTCTTTTGCTCCGGGGCTTGCGCATGCGCAGTGCAGCCGCTGCGCGTGGGCAGAGCCCACCATAGACCCATTTGCGAGTGCTCAAGTGCTTGCGAGTGGGTCTGAATCAGGCCCATAGTTTTCTGGTGGTATCCCGTTGAGAGGTATGTTGGTGCTGCACACATATATATGTTTATTTATTATCAGTTATATATATAGCTCACACATATTCCGCAGCGCGTGACAGAGAATATTTCAGTCATTCACATCAGTCCCTGCCCCAGTGGAGCTTACACTCTATATTCCCTACCACATGTACACGCACACACATATCCATACGCTAGGGTTAATGTTTGTTAGGCACCTACCAGTATATTTTTGGAGTGTGGGAGGAAACCTATTGGATATATATATACTTATCTTGCATTGTTAAATTCACAGTGTAAGCAGTGCCATAATGACATGATCCCCTGAATGTGCAGCCGGGCAGTGCGTAATACCATATCTAGCAATGAGTAACAGTGTTAGAGGCAATGACTATAATCTTCCATTACTGCCTACACAATTAAAGAGCTATATATGAAGGAAATAGGAGGGAGCTTTCAGTGCAGTTGTAGATTCTCTGGGTTTATAGGTTGCCTCACTCACCACAAGTGTCGTAACCTCGCTGTGTGTCGTTCGCAGTAAAAAAAAACAATGCAAGTTTTCGGCATCAATAAAATACTGAGCTGTGCGGGTTTACCGTCCGGTTATTCTCAGCTGGTGGAAGTAGTGACTGGGCGTTACTGGCGCCTATGGGAAAATTGTGAAAGGGCCACACTCTAATCAGCTCTGTCAGTATTGTAGCAATTTACCCTTACTACCTCATACCTGCCCCTTGCAGTGCCCTAGGAAAGCACGGTGTGGGAGGTGAGAGGTGTTGGCACCGGTTGGACAGCTTGGAGACGTCAGGGCCATGTAGGACCACTCAGGCCAATGTTACAATGGGCCACCATTATGCCACTGCAGCGAAGGTAGGCCCATTGGTAGTTTACCCCGTGCTACTAGACTTGGTTTAGGTTAGGTTTAGGCACTTAGGGGAGGTTAGGGTTAGGCACTAGGGGGGAGGTTAGGGTTAAGCACCCTTAAGGGAAGGTTAGGGTTCGTGACACTTACCTACCGGGTCCTGATATGGCGTCAGGATTTGAACCGCTGGCCCCATTCATACTGATTCCCCATATTCAGCTAACTGGACCAAAGTTGGGAAACTCCTTCAGATCCAAGTGACCCATTTCCCCCACCTACTGCTTGGTCATAAATTGATTTCAGGGGCAAGTGCCCCTCCACACATTTCTTATCCACAGGATACACATTTTATTCCTAGTGAATTATTCATCGTGCAGAATCTTCCAGATCCTGGTCTTGATACACCCGGAAAACGGCGGCAACGCGCCCCCGTTTCTGGGAACGCAGGCTTTCCCCACTACCGTACTGCCCCATAAACATCTCTGCCTGTCAATCAGGCAAAGGCACACGCAGGCCTGCATGCGATCGCGTAGGACCCCTTCCGCACATTGCGCAGAGCGTGCCCGCACACGAGCAGATTCCCGATAATCTAGAAAGTGCGATCAGTTGTACACTTGCGTGCAATGCGGAATCAGGCCCAGAAGTAACAAAAGTCCATCATATTTACTAACTGTTTTTTTTTTCCTTTTGTGATCGGTTTGTTAAAATAACGTATTTACAATACAATGACCAAAATTGTAATTTCTTTGCTAAAAGTGCTTAGTAAGGTTTGCAAGCCATCAAAATACTGTTTTTAAAAAAAAATTACTGGTTCACTCACTAAAATGATTTATTGATAATGAGAAAGCGAATACGTTATATTATTCCAGTGGTGATATCAGGCTGGCAAAACAGTATAAATAATTCCATATATCATTTAAATAAACGATTTGAGGAACAGAACGTCAAATTATTTCTGAGTGAATTCCTGTTCTGCCTAAATGAATAAGGGCTCTAGTTACTAAGCAGTGTTAGGAGGCAGAGTGAAAAGTGATAAGGTACCAGCCAATCAGCTCCCAGCTGTCATCTCACAGGCTGTGTTTGAAAAATGACAGTTGGGAGCTGATTGGCTGGCACCTTATCACTTTCTTATCACTTTTCACTCTGTCTCCTAACACTGCTTAGTAACTAGACCCCTAAGTGATGGATACTCGATTACTTACTGACACCTGCACCAACCACCGGCTTCAGCCATACCATACAGAATGGCAGACAAACCTATGAAACTAGACTTCTCCCCCTTTGTAGTGCAATGCCCCCTCTCCCCGGCCCTGCTCTGTGGTATACGCAGCGTGTTGTGCTGCTGCCTTACCAGATCCGGTGACGGTTTTGCCTTCGTGCATTAACCACATGCTGAAACTTCTGGCCTGGATGCCCCTAAAGACTGTTTCACCGCCAACGGCTGCATTACAAACAGTATGAGCGCTCTCTAAATTTGTCACATCCACAGCTCATGTCCCACTTCTCTACGGCGTAACCCCTTCAGTGCAAGCTGAGGGCCTTCAGTCAGGCTTCAATTCATCATGGGGCGTGAGGCACTTCATTCTCCAGGAACAAGTGAACACAGTGACATTAAGGAGGCATGAGGCACTTCATTCTCCTGGAACTAGTGAACACAGTGACATTAAGGAGGCACGAGGCACTTAACTCAGCCAGAAAGAAAGCGACTCACATAATCATCAGGCACTCAGTTCACTAGGAACAAGTGACACCACGGAGGCAGGAGGCACTCAGTCCACAGGGAACTGGTGATCTCATGGAGGCAAGAGGCACACTGGGCCTGATTCAGAGCCGGACACTATTTGAGCTCGCTCGTTCAGAAAAAAGGGGTGGCTATTTAAATGAACCGTTCGCTCTTTGCGGTCTGCTGCCGCCTCTATGTCTGAACGAGCGAACAAAACATGCGAACGTAATTTTGAAAAAAACGCCCCCTGGCCGCTCGCATCCTACGTCATGTCCGCTATTTATTAGATTAATCGAGTACATCGAAAGGCGTATGAACTGCTCGCAGTGCTTGTGGTTGTTTTTCCTACCGCAATCATGTGAGCAGTTCTGACTATAAAACAACCCAGTGACGTGGTCGATGACGCTGCTTTGTTACTTATGCACACCCATAAAACGCCCGTTTTGACCTTTAAGCACGCCTGCGATCTGATCTCCTCTCCCCGTTTTCAAGCACCTTCCCCTGTTACCACCCACATACGCCTCATTCTGTCACTGAAAATAGCAGGCACTCGCTATTTAGCAAGCACACGATTTTCGGCCGCACTGACTGGTTCGCGCATGCGTATTAAAATCCGTACGCATGCGCAGTTGTGCGAACATCGGTAGGAACGAACGAGCGGCCGCTTACGAGCGGCTCTGAATCAGGCCCACAATTCACTAGGGACTGGCGGTAATACACAGGCATGAGGCACTCTGTGCCTCATAACTCCATGATGTCTCTAGTTACTAGTGAAGTAATCGGCTGCAAACTATTTCACATTAATATATGGCAATAGGTATATACATATATAATATATATAATATATATATATATATATACACACTAGCTGTTGCCTGTGGCTTTGCCCCTGATGAAATCGCTTCTGACAACATTTTTATTAGAGATGTTCTAGTTGTATTGCTTCACCTAGGGGCCCTGTCTATGGGAGTGGCCCCTTGTTACCAGCAGCACTATACAGTCTGGGGGCAGCAGAGCCCTCACCCACCACTCACATCAATGCCCTCCCTGCACCCCTTACCAGCCATGTGAATGGGGCCACACCTATCTCTTGCATTGCTGATGTCAAAACATTTTGATTTTGCTATTGCCCAGCTTTAACTTGACGGATGGAGATGAAACAAAGTGCCGGTTATTACTAGGCGTTTCCACTGTACAATGGCGCAGTTTTCATGAAAATGGGTTCTGTGTTTTTTGCGCCAGCTTGGAACAAACAGACACACAATGTTCTTATTGTATATATTATATATATATATATATATTTACCTCATGTATAGCCTGCGGCACAGGAGAACGCTTGTATCCAGTTCTACTGAACAGGGGGTCACGAAACGCGTTCTTCTGCATTGGGCCCTCAGTGGCTGCCTTCACATAAGCACCGTGGCTCACGTGGCCCGCGGGGACCCAGGGTTATGTTGTTAGGCCCTACCTTACAGAGTCAGATCAACCATTAGATAACCTAAGCACCTGCCTACATGTCACTGATCCCCAAGACTTCTAATATCCATAACATTTTATAGCAGGCGCGCTTCCTTCTTTATAATACACATTTTCCTTGTGATCACTGAAGTGACGATATCAGGACGGATTATACAGATGTTATTCACAGGAGTTCAGACATTCATTAAAATCACTTGTTCCTTATAAATAGAATAAGCTTTCCCACATTGTAGCCAAAACATCCACGGTTTGCTCTATGGTGATATGTTATTATTTAATCCTGACTTTGGGGGCAATTCAATTAGGTGCGAGTTTGCAAAAGACGTTAAATCCGTACACTTCACCTTATATCCGCACACTTAACCTTATATCCGCACACTTCTCCTTATATCCGCACACTTCTCCTTATATCTGCACACTTCTCCTTATATCCGCACACTTCACCTTATAGCCGCACACTTCTCCTTATATCCGCACACTTCTCCTTATATCCGCACACTTCTCCTTATATCCGCACACTTCAACTTATAGCTGCACACTTCTCCTTATATCCGCACACTTCTCCTTATATCCGCACACTTCTCCTTATATACGCACACTTCTCCTTATATCCGCACACTTCACCTTATATCCGCACACTTCTCCTTATATCCGCACACTTCACCTTATATCCGCACACTTCTCCTTATATCCGCACACTTCTCCTTATATCCGCACACTTCTCCTTATATCCGCACACTTCTCCTTATATCCGCACACTTCACCTTATAGCTGCACACTTCTCCTTATATCCGCACACTTCTCCTTATATCCGCACACTTCTCCTTATATCCGCACACTTCACCTTATAGCTGCACACTTCTCCTTATATCCGCACACTTCACCTTATATCCGCACACTTCTCCTTATATCCGCACACTTCTCATTATATCCGCACACTTCACCTTATATCCGCACACTTCACCTTATATCCGCACACTTCTCCTTATATCCGCACACTTCTCCTTAAATCCGCACACTTCACCTTATATCCGCACACTTCACCTTATATCCGCACACTTCACCTTATATCCGCACACTTCACCTTAAATCCGCACACTTCACCTTATATCCGCACACTTCACCTTATATCCGCACACTTCACCTTATATCCGCACACTTCTCCTTATATCCGCACACTTCAACTTATAGCTGCACACTTCTCCTTATATCCGCACACTTCTCCTTATATCCGCACACTTCTCCTTATATACGCACACTTCACCTTATATCCGCACACTTCTCCTTATATCCGCACACTTCACCTTATATCCGCACACTTCTCCTTATATCCGCACACTTCTCCTTATATCCGCACACTTCTCCTTATATCCGCACACTTCTCCTTATATCCGCACACTTCACCTTATAGCTGCACACTTCTCCTTATATCCTCACACTTCTCCTTATATCCGCACACTTCTCCTTATATCCGCACACTTCACCTTATAGCTGCACACTTCTCCTTATATCCGCACACTTCACCTTATATCCGCACACTTCTCCTTATATCCGCACACTTCACCTTATATCCGCACACTTCTCCTTATATCCGCACACTTCACCTTATATCCGCACACTTCACCTTATAGCCGCACACTTCCCCTTATATCCACACACTTCACCTTATATCCGCACACTTCACCTTATATCCGCACACTTCACCTTATATCCGCACACTTCACCTTATATCCGCACACTTCACCTTATAGCCGCACACTTCACCTTATATCCGCACACTTCACCTTATATCCGCACACTTCTCCTTATATACGCACACTTCACCCCATATCCGCACACTTCACCTTATAGCCGCACACTTCACCTTATATCCGCACACTTCACCTTAAATCCGCACACTTCACCTTATATCCGCACACTTCTCCTTATATCCGCACACTTCTCCTTATATCCGCACACTTCACCCTACATCAGCACACTTCACCCTATATCCGCACACTTCACCTTATATCCGCACACTTCTCCTTATATCCGCACACTTCACCTTAAATCCGCACACTTCACCTTATATCCGCACACTTCACCTTATATCCGCACACTTCTCCTTATATCCGCACACTTCTCCTTATATCCGCACACTTCTCCTTATATCCGCACACTTCACCTTATATCCGCACACTTCTCCTTATATCCGCACACTTCACCTTATATCCGCACACTTCACCTTATATCCGCACACTTCACCTTATAGCCGCACACTTCACATTATAGCCGCACACTTCACCTTATAGCCGCACACTTCACCTTGTATCCGCACACTTCTCCTTGTATCCGCACACTTCTCCTTATATCCGCACACTTCACCCTATATCCGCACACTTCACCCTATATCCGCACACTTCTCCTTATATCCGCACACTTCACCTTATATCCGCACACTTCACCTTATAGCCGCACACTTCACCTTATAGCCGCACACTTCTCCTTATATCCGCACACTTCTCCTTATAGCCGCACACTTCTCCTTATATCGGCACACTTCTCCTTATATCCGCACATTTCACCTTATATCCGCACACTTTACCTTATATCCGCACACTTCACCTTATAGCCGCACACTTCACCTTATATCCGCACACTTCACCTTATATCCGCACACTTCAGCTTATAGCCGCACACTTCACCTTATAGCCGCACACTTCTCCTTATATCCGCACACTTCTCCTTATATCCGCACACTTCACCTTAAATCCGCACACTTCTCCTTATATTATCCGCACACTTCTCCTTATATCCGCACACTTCACCTTAAATCCGCACACTTCAGCTTAAAGCCGCACACTTCACCTTATATCCGCACACTTCTCCTTATATCCGCACACTTCACCTTATATCCGCACACTTCTCCTTATATCCGCACACTTCTCCTTATATCCGCACACTTCTCCTTATATCCGCACACTTCACCTTATAGCTGCACACTTCTCCTTATATCCGCACACTTCTCCTTATATCCGCACACTTCTCCTTATATCCGCACACTTCACCTTATAGCTGCACACTTCTCCTTATATCCGCACACTTCACCTTATATCCGCACACTTCTCCTTATATCCGCACACTTCTCATTATATCCGCACACTTCACCTTATATCCGCACACTTCACCTTATATCCGCACACTTCTCCTTATATCCGCACACTTCTCCTTAAATCCGCACACTTCACCTTATATCCGCACACTTCACCTTATATCCGCACACTTCACCTTATATCCGCACACTTCACCTTAAATCCGCACACTTCACCTTATATCCGCACACTTCACCTTATATCCGCACACTTCACCTTATATCCGCACACTTCTCCTTATATCCGCACACTTCAACTTATAGCTGCACACTTCTCCTTATATCCGCACACTTCTCCTTATATCCGCACACTTCTCCTTATATACGCACACTTCACCTTATATCCGCACACTTCTCCTTATATCCGCACACTTCACCTTATATCCGCACACTTCTCCTTATATCCGCACACTTCTCCTTATATCCGCACACTTCTCCTTATATCCGCACACTTCTCCTTATATCCGCACACTTCACCTTATAGCTGCACACTTCTCCTTATAGCCTCACACTTCTCCTTATATCCGCACACTTCTCCTTATATCCGCACACTTCACCTTATAGCTGCACACTTCTCCTTATATCCGCACACTTCACCTTATATCCGCACACTTCTCCTTATATCCGCACACTTCACCTTATATCCGCACACTTCTCCTTATATCCGCACACTTCACCTTATAGCCGCACACTTCACCTTATAGCCGCACACTTCCCCTTATATCCACACACTTCACCTTATATCCGCACACTTCACCTTATATCCGCACACTTCACCTTATATCCGCACACTTCACCTTATATCCGCACACTTCACCTTATAGCCGCACACTTCACCTTATAGCCGCACACTTCACCTTATATCCGCACACTTCTCCTTATATACGCACACTTCACCCCATATCCGCACACTTCACCTTATAGCCGCACACTTCACCTTATATCCGCACACTTCACCTTAAATCCGCACACTTCACCTTATATCCGCACACTTCTCCTTATATCCGCACACTTCTCCTTATATCCGCACACTTCACCCTACATCCGCACACTTCACCCTATATCCGCACACTTCACCTTATATCCGCACACTTCTCCTTATATCCGCACACTTCACCTTAAATCCGCACACTTCACCTTATATCCGCACACTTCACCTTATATCCGCACACTTCTCCTTATATCCGCACACTTCTCCTTATATCCGCACACTTCTCCTTATATCCGCACACTTCACCTTATATCCGCACACTTCTCCTTATATCCGCACACTTCACCTTATATCCGCACACTTCACCTTATATCCGCACACTTCACCTTATAGCCGCACACTTCACCTTATAGCCGCACACTTCACCTTGTATCCGCACACTTCTCCTTATATCCGCACACTTCTCCTTATATCCGCACACTTCACCCTATATCCGCACACTTCACCCTATATCCGCACACTTCTCCTTATATCCGCACACTTCACCCTATATCCGCACACTTCACCCTATATCCGCACACTTCTCCTTATATCCGCACACTTCACCTTATATCCGCACACTTCACCTTATAGCCGCACACTTCACCTTATAGCCGCACACTTCTCCTTATATCCGCACACTTCTCCTTATAGCCGCACACTTCTCCTTATAGCCGCACACTTCTCCTTATATCGGCACACTTCTCCTTATATCCGCACATTTCACCTTATATCCGCACACTTTACCTTATATCCGCACACTTCACCTTATAGCCGCACACTTCACCTTATATCCGCACACTTCACCTTATATCCGCACACTTCAGCTTATAGCCGCACACTTCACCTTATAGCCGCACACTTCTCCTTATATCCGCACACTTCTCCTTATATCCGCACACTTCACCTTAAATCCGCACACTTCTCC